>JAGYWB010000049.1:0-296440 GCA_022539455.1 Dendrobium nobile | reverse complement strand
CAAGTTTGATTTGGGAAAACTTTTGATTAAACTAGTGGTTTTCTTTCATTTGGAAGTCATTTAGATATTGGCTAAAGCTTGATTTTTGTTTTGTTTTAAAATCCGTGAAAGTCTTGGTTAAAGGTTTTGACCCTTAGGAATTTCAAGGAGTGGATCAACTTAGATTTAGATTTTTGGGAAAGGAAGCCAAAGGAGTTGAAGTAGGGGCACTTGATTCTGAGATGAAACTCAGAGGTGCCCAAACTATCCTATGTTGGGCTTTACATTTTAGCAACCTAATTTTGGTTTAAGTTGGTATTTTATTAGAAGATTGGGGCTTACATCACAACAACACTTGTTGGAGGAATTGCCCGAAAGTTGAGGGCTTATAGGGTGATTTGGAATCAACCCGTGCCTCGGACCCTAAGACTAAGGTGAGGACTACCGATATGTAGTACCTCGAACCAAGATCTAACGAGTGCAAAGAGGGACTTACAAGCTACACCTCACAAGAGGCATAACCCGCCCGACTTCTGGATTTATTGTCCCGCCTGGAAGGGACTACCAGCTAACCCTCCTAATCGCTTTTAAAACCATGCTATTCAGTCTCAATGCGAATGTAGAGTGGTAGGGTTGTTTTTATTTAGAAGGTAGGTCTTATAGCTTGGCTTTGAGGCCAAGATGCCTTATTATGTGGGTATGCATATGCTGACTCATAAAGAAAAGACTTTTGTTATCTAATCCTTAAGTTGAGGCATTTACATGTGACATGTTTGGGCTATGCATGTTTGTTTTAATTTTGAAAACTTGGCTCCTTAGAGGGAGCCATGCATTTTTTCTTACTTGAAAGACATGGAGCCTAATTTGATTTTATTATTAGGTTGCTTACATGTTAAGAGGTAGAAAACTTAGTTTTATCCTAAGAGCCTAACGTGATCAAGTCCAGGCCACACCCACACAAAAACAAGAGAAGAACCTAGGAAAAACATGCTTTTCTAATGCGCACCCAGTAAACACTTCAACACATGCTTATATATAAATTAAGACAGAAATAAAATAATGTCCCAGTTTTTACAAACATGCTTGGCAGCTGAGTTGCCTGCCATTATACAACCCAGTAAATTAATTACAGACTCTACTTGTGGGGATCTTCAAGCTTTATTTCCAAAAAGGTACTTTCTCCTTTGATCCTCCTTGCTTTCTAATTCAAACCCCACAAGTTTTACATCTATTTCTACCAAATACATGATAAAAAAAAAGACTCAAATCTGCAAAACAGAGTTAGGAGGCAGTTTTATAGCAAGAATATGAACATCCAAAAATTGGCCTAGCACTTAGAGTGCTAAGTACTAGGGCCCCTGCTTCTACCCTATTGGCCACATCTTTGGGGGGTTTTAAGCAAGCACCTGTCATGCAAGCAGTTTATTATTATTTATGAGCGCCCCCCTTTTAGATATGGCCACCTGCACAAAAAAGCATTTATATCTCTATACTAACCACTTAAGGGCAAGTGCCCACATGCAGACAATCCAAGGGCAATCATTCAACATCATCATTCATGCGCACACAAAGAAAAAATCCTAATCCTAGCATGCCTAAAGGGTGTGCACCTAAGTGTGTGAGGCTTGTGTGGTATGTCACACTAAAGATCCTCCTAGAGTTTGGGTCTAAGGAAGGAGCCCAACATGTAATTTTGGATTACATGTTAAGGATTCTCTTAGCTTTTGGAGCTAAGAAGAGAAAGTAGAAATCCGTCGTTTAGCTTTTGGGCTAAATGTTGGAAGGATTCTCCTTAGCTTTTGGAGCTAAGAAGAGAAAGGTAGAAATCCGTCGTTTAGCTTTTGGGCTAAATGTTGGAAGGATTCTCCTTAGCTTTTGGAGCTAAAGAGAGAGAGGTAGAAATCCGTCGTTTAGCTTTTGGGCTAAATGTTGGAAGGATTCTCCTTAGCTTTTGGAGCTAAGAAGAGAAAGGTAGAAATCCGTCGTTTAGCTTTTGGGCTAAATGTTGGAAGGATTCTCCTTAGCTTTTGGAGCTAAAGAGAGGGGAAAATCTCCTACAACTTTGGAGTTGAAGGAGAGAGAATCTATAGCCTTTGGGCTAAGATAGAACGTCTTCTAAGGTATTTGAAACCTATAGAAGGGAGGGAAGATTAATAGTTTGAGACTACAGATTAAAAGAGTGTCTCCTTGAATTTTGTATTCAAGGAGTTGGGTTTCATTTGCCTAATTTGGATTAGGCAACTAAAGGAGATTGATGTGTAAATTTGAGCCACACATCAAAAATTCCTTGGACTTTCGGATGTCCAAAGAGAGGAATTCATTCACCTAATTTAGGTTAGGAGAATGAAGAAAAAGCTAGGATTTTGACTCCCTTGCTTAACATGAAATTATATGTTGAGTTTTGTTCAACAAATAAATGATTTTTGATTGAATTACTTATTGATTTTATTCAACAAATAGGTGACTTGGAAGAAAATTGATTCACTCTCAACATGAGTTGAGAGAAAGAAGCTTTCGTACAACTTTTGGGTTGTAAAAAGAAGAAGAGAAGATACAACTTTGGGTTGCAAGCTTTTAAAACATTCTTTGAACATTTGGTGTTCAAAGAGAAGTGCACATTCTCCCAATTTTGTGCTTTAGGAGAATGAGAGGGTCTTCCTACAACGTTTGGGTTGTAGAAAGAGGATGGTTTGTTGGTTTTATGTTCCAACAAAAAGGGGGATAGCTTAGGACTTAGTTTCAAGCTATAATGATTCATATACTCTAACTCTTGGAGCTTCAAGAACGCTCTATGGATTGTACATGGGAGGGTAAGAGAAGATTCATAAGTTCTCTTATAATCTTGATTTATAAGAGATTATAACTAGAATGCAACTTGCAAATTGCCGATTAAAAGTGCACTTTGAACATTTGGTATCCAAAGAGAGGTTATCATCCACTTAAGTTAGGCTAAATGAATGGAGGAGGGAGACCTAGATTTAAATCCCAAATCTAGAGGATTCATTGGTTTTGCGTTCCAATGAATGAGTGATTTGCTAGGCTCCTTATAACTTTGGAGTTAAAGGAGAGAGATGTGACTTTGAAGTTACAAAATCTCATGAATGCTTTTTGAATACTTGATACTCAAGGGGAAGGTCATTCACTTGGTTGAAGCCAAGTGAATAAGGATAGATGCTCATTTGTTAATTTTATGACTCAACAAATGAAGAAACTCCTTAGGATTTGGTCCTAAAGTCTTGATGATTCATACAATGATACATTTGGAGACTTGAGATGTCCCAAATAAACATGTATGAGAGAGAAGGATTGTTGATTTTGTTTCAACATTCAAATGGAGGATTACTTAGAATTTATTTCTAAAGTTTGACTAACATGTAATGATAATTGATCGGAGCCTTTGGAGACTTCAAATTATCATACATGGGGGAGTGGAACATTCATTTGTCAATTGTATGTCTTAACAAACGAAAGGGAAGGAAAAGATGGGTGATAGCTCCTAAGATAGACTAGGAGACATGCAATGAGGTATTTGAAGCTTGGGGTGCTCCAAATAACATCACATAAGAGATGTAATTTGTAGTTTTTGGACTACAAATTAAGGGGGTCATCTACCTATATAGGTTAGGCAAATGAAATAGGCTAGATTTTAAAAATCCTAAGCCTAAAAAAAGAATTCTTTCATTGATCTTAGTCTCAAAACGAAAGAAAGGGAGAACTTAGATTTTTGGCTCTAAGCTCCAAAATTTTCATATAATGACAGGTTGGAATTTTAGAGAATTCCAAATAATCATTTATGAAGGGAGAAACATTTATTTGCTAACTTTGTGTTGTTAGCAAATGGAAATGGGAGAGAGGCTTAGGATTTGTTTTCCTAAAACCTTGATTCATGCACTATAATAATTGAGACTTAGAGAACGTCCCAACTATTAAGCGCAAGGGACATGTACATAAAGAAGAGGACTTCCAACTCTCCTACAAATATTTTGGATTTGCTTGAAAGAGGGAAGGCAAACTTCCTAATGCGTTGGAGGGTTTTCCCAAATCAAACTTGGTATGATTTTGGGGATTTGAAAGTTTCTAGGAACCTCCTAAAGATCCATTTTGGCAAGATCTAAGAAGGACCTAAGAGTAGACACGGGATGGTTTATAGCTCCTAGATTAGAGCTAGGATTCACACAATCCAACATTTGGAGCCTTGGGGATGCTCCAAATATCATGTATGAATGGGAAAAACATAGGGGAGAGAGTTCCCCAAAATTTTGAATGAACATTTTGGATTCATATGGAGAGGAGAGAATTGATCTCCTACGATTTCTAAGAAGTCTTACGATTGGATTTAACATCATCTAAGAAACCTAGAAACGTGAATGTCGTTTGTATGTTTAAGGGGATGAATATATGCTAAGTTCAACTATCATTGCACTTGAGTCCCTTAATTTACAAATTTGATTAATCATGCATAGGTAATTTCAATGCTTGGTGGAGTATGATCCATAAACATCGGGATGTCATGGAATACACCACATTTGCTTCAAGAAGCATTTGGAAATTAAATAAACATGCCTATAAATTCGTAGATTTTGGGTATAAAAGAAAAGCGAGCAAACAACCCTTAACACATAAATGCATTTCAATAATTTCATTATAAACCCTCAATTTGGAAGTTTCGAAAATGGGATTAGATAATTCTAGGCATGGGCACTCATGGGCTTGTGAAGGCCCATGAAACCTCAAAATCATCTAGGATTAAATGAACCCATTTACTCTCCTTCCAAACCTCTAGGGTTAGGGTTGTTCCAAACAAGTGGCAATCATCATTCTAAGCAAAGTAAACTTGACGGAATGACTTGTCATGAATTTAGTTGGTTATGAATGTCGTGAGGTTTACAACATAAGTCTTTGGAGACTTGTAGTAAATCTCACGACGATTTGTATCAAAACTCCACCACAAGTTTCCGCCAAATTTATTAAACATTGAACTTTAGCAAACATACATACCCTAAACATATGTCAATTTTGCCATACCGCGTCGACCTAAGGAGCCTAACCTAGCATGCAACACTATAAAGAGAAGTGTACATCCTAACATTTGATTTCTAGGTTGAAAAGAAAGGCTTACCCTATAGTTCAAGTATAGGTAATGGAAGGGTTGCATGAATGCAAAGACATACAATTTAAAAGGTGTTGGATACCAATCCAACATCTTCATACGCATCAAAATCCTCTTCGGCCTTACATAAGAGTCACCTAATGGAAATCGACCAATTTCCATAGTCTTTGCGAAGTGGACAGCCAACATGAAGGTTTTAGGGACCAAGAAATTAAAGTTTCTAAGGACCTAAGGCTTTGGATCGTCAACCACATTGCAATTGGCCTTGGGAGCCTTAAGGTTTCGCCTAAGTTTTGGTGGTATACCTTCCCCGGGTTGTCCAAGCGCTCCAATTTTTGTCCAAGTTGCTGTCCAAGGTCCGCTCCAAGCTCCAATGTCGCTCCAAGCTCCAATCCAAGCTCCAAAGTCGCTGTCCTAGGTGTTCCGGTCGTTGCCGCTGCTGTCCGGGACGCTTCGAAGGCTCCAAATCGCTGTTTGAAGGCTCCCGAAGCTGTTGGCTGCTGTTTACACGCTCCAAACAGCAGGTTTTGCTGTTCGACAGTCTCCCGAGACTGATTTCGTCGTCAAGAGGTCGCCGGAGTTGGAAGAGGAAGGAGCTAGAAACCTTCCTTTGCTGTTTGGAAATCTCCAACAGCTTTTTGTCGCCTCAAAGTCGCCGGAGTCGAAGGAGGAAGGAGGAGAAGTCGTCGTCGCAGAAATCCGGACTTGAGAGGAGTCGGGGCTAGAGAGTCGGCCGACCTCTCTGCGCTCGGGCTGGACGAACACGCAGAGCCAGTCGGCTCTGCTTCCTCTTCTCGGGACAGAGGGACAAACGCAAGCGAAGAAGAGCGCCGAGAATGACCTGGACGGGGTCGGACGCACGCAAGGAGGGCGATTACCGCCTCCTTCTTCCTCTCTCTCTCGCTCGTTCTCTCTTTGTGTCGGGACGGGAGCGGGAAAGCAAAACAGGGGAGCCGAATGAGGCTCCCCATTCCATCTCGTTTACTTAGGGACGCAAGCACTGAGCGGATAGCCGCCCGTTCCGTCCCATCTCCCTTCCTCGTTCCGTGTAACGAGGGAAAATCTACTTGAGTAGATTTTGGCTGCCCACTTGAAGTGAAATTGAGTGGGATTTGAGAAGAGATCTCAACCCTAGATCAAGAAATTTGATTTTGGAAATCAAATCAGCTTATGATCTCATTAGCTAGGGTCGAAATTGAGTCTAGATTGGACTCGACCCGAACCGATTTGGGTCGGTTTGGGTCCGATTGGGTTCGACCAACTTAATTCCATAAAATTGAACTCGAATCAGTGTCGAATCACGTCGAATTAGGTTCGACGATGCTCGACGGGGTCTGAATTGATTTGATTTGGTTTAAATTACATTAAATTGGATTTAATTTAATTCAAATGAGGCTCGATTAAAAGTAATTTTGCCTTGACGATGATCAATTGAATTGATCGAGCTTTGTCGGGCTCGATCGGGGTCGAGTCGATGCGAAAATATTCGTCAACATTGCGTATTGAATTGGTATACATTGCGCATATGTTGGGTTTTTATTGCGTATTTGTTGCGTATTGCGCTGCTTAATTGCTGCTTATTTTTTGTGTATTAGTTACGTATTTTACTATTCACTTAATGCGTATTTCTCAGGATGTTTATGTTAATGAGAAAGAGGCATACGAGGCTTATCATTCTTATGGATATAATCTTGTTTTTAGTGTTCGTAAGGATCATCACAGTTACTAGCCAAATTCCAGAAATTTAAAATCCAAAGACTTTGTTTGTTCAAAAGCTAATTTCAAGAAGTTGCCTGATCTTAATATCCAAAGGAAATATCGAAGATCAGATACCCGAACTGGTTGTCCAACTATGATTAGGTTTACAGTGGATGAAGCTGGATATTGGAAGGCGAAAAAATTTATTGAAAATCACAATCATGATTTGCCTAGGCCAGAAGACCGGCATCTTTTTAGATCATGCAGGAATATGTGTAATGAAAAAGCTTATGTTATTAAAGCAATGACAGATGCTGGGATAAGAACTACTGATGCGTTTTCCTTCCTTGCTGATGAAGTTGGAGGTGTCGAAAATATTGGATTCACAAGGAGGGATGCGTACAACTTTCTTCAAAGAATAAAAAGAGCAAAGATTGAACTTGGGGACACTAATACTTTGATTGAGTTATTTAAAGAACGTCAACTTAATGATAACATGTTCTCTTGGGATGTCCAGAAGGATGAATTTGATAGATTGTTAATTTTTTTTTTTGGGTTGATGGGATTGGTAAGATAGATTATGACTGTTTTGGTGATGTGGTAATTTTTGATACAAGTTATAGGCTGAATAAGTATAATTTGGTATGTGTACCATTTGTCAGGGTTAACAATCATTGGCAAAACATTTTGCTTGGGGTGACCTTCTTGTCTGAAGAGACAATTGAATCATTTACGTGGGTGTTTACAACTTTTGTTCGAATGATGGGTGATAAACAGCCAAAAATAATATATACAGATCAAGACCAGGCAATGGCTAGGGCCATAGAAGTTGCACTACCTCAAAGTCGCCATAGATTGTGCCAATGACATATCCGTAAGAAGGCTCCATCAAAAGTATCGTGCTACAATACCAACAATAAAGTCAAAGACCTCTTCAATAAGTTTTTGAGCAGATGTGACTCTGAGGAGGAGTTTGAAAATGCATGGGCTGAATTGATCATACAAGGAAACCTCCAAGATCATGTTTGGATGCAGGATCTTTATAGGATAAGGAATAAGTGGTCAACAGCCTTCAATAAGGATTGTTTTAGCATGAACATTCTATCCACATAATGTAGCGAGTCTACTAATAATGTGTGTCATGGCATTTCTAAGCCCATAAGTTCTATAACTGATTGCTTTCTGGGTTTAGAGAAGGTGATGAGGAATTGGCGCCGGAATGAACATGATGAGGATTATAGATGCAGCCAGTCTGAAATAGAACCTGTAATAAAAAACTGCTCAATATTAAAGCAAGCTGCTCAATTTTATTCAAAGAAAATATATTCATTTTTTGAACAAGAATTTTTACAAGGTGTTGGTGTAATGAGTGTAGAGCTTGAGTCTAGTGATTCTTCAAAATTTTTTGTCTATTACACAGAGAAAAAGGATCACTCTAAACCATGGGTTGGTGATTTTGATGCACAGAATGGTAACATTCAATGCTCCTGCAGAAAGTTTGAAACGATGGGTTTATTGTGTTCTCACTGCATAATAGTTTTGAGGCAAATGGCTATTGGGAAAATCCCCGAGAAGTACCTACTGTTGCGATGGTTAGCACGAGCTCGACAAGATATATATTCTGGTCTAAATTTGAAAGAAAATTCTAAGAATAGCTCTGAAGGTAGTAGTGAATTCATATTCAAAAATTATATCAGCAGGTTTGTATATGAAATGAGCACACGAGCGCAGCTGAATGAGGGTGGTGAAGAATTCCTATTGGCTGCGATGAAGGATACATCTAAAAAACTCGATTTGGTTGTTTTTGGGAAGAGAAAGACATACAAGACTACACAGGGTGGCAGTGTACAACTGAAAGACCCTCTAAAGCGTAGGCCTAAAGGCATATCCAATGCTAGGCTGAAAAGCCACTGGGAAAAGAAGACAAAGAGTATGATTTTTTATTTTCTGAATAATTTAATTTATTGCCTATTTTGACATATTGTTATTAATTTTTTTAACAGGGAAACCACCAATGAAGAAATACACAACAAAAATTGAGACTCCTTCAAGCATGCCCGAATGCTTAACTGAGGATTTCATAAATTATATACACTCCAAGCAACCATCAGATCAGCAGTGTAATTTCACAAGAATGCCAGAATGCTTCACAGAGGACTTCATAAATGCTATACATTCCAGTCAGGCATCTCCAGCTAAGCAGTACAATTTCACAAGAATGCCCGAATGGTTAACGGAGGATTTCATATCACAAGCATGCCCGTCTAGTCAGGCATCAGTACAGCAGTTCACCAGCATGCCTGAGTGCATGACAGACGATTTCATAGCCGGGGAACCGTCCAGTCAACCATCAGTAAAGCGAGCAAAGCATTCTAATTTCACAAGCATACCCAAATGCTTCACTCAGGAACACATAACAGGTGCACGTTCCAAAAATCCATCAGCAAAATACCTGAAGTTGATGATGGATATCATTAAATCAGAAAATTCTATGTTATAAGAATATTTGTATGATGGATATTTATATGTAAGAATATTTGTTGATAAGATATTTATGTAATAAAGAATATTTGTTTTAGCTGTTAATTTTAATTTGCATATGGACTGCGTATACAGCGCGTATACAGAGCTTATACAACGCGTATATAGCGCATATACAGCGCATACAGCGCGTATAAAAACATAAACAGATCGTGGTAGGTTGAAGTAAATAATTTTAACCCATTATGAATTTATGATCTCCTTTATTGCATTCATAATGTTTGTCAGGCATTTATTTCATTTGGTTGTGGTAGGTTGAAGTAACATTAATTGTATTCATTATTGCTTTGAATGAATTTATTGCTCACTATTATTGATTTGACTAATTTTCTCTATAAAAAAAAGTTTACCAATAGGAATCACAGCCGCAACCTTCAAGGCAAAGGGATTGCCATAAGAATCGGCATTGCCAATAGCAATCACAGCTGATGCATGCATAGGCATTGGAGTTCAATTGTAAGCAGATTGCAGCATGTTTGAGTTTTTTTAAAAAAATATCAAGTGTGTTTTTGGAATGCCGCTTTTTCATGCAATTCAGGTGCTAACTTTTTAGCAGAAAATCTTGCCTAAAAATTCAGCACAGGAATTGACATGAAAAAGCGGCATTCCAAATATACATTTAACATTTTTATAAAAAAACCAAATAATAATTGTAATTCTGTCTTTTACGTATTTTATGCGTATGATCTGCGTCCTTAACACGTATAGTTTGCGTAAATAGTGCGTACTGTACCCATACCCATGCAAACATTCCTAATCGAATGGAATGAAGGTTCAATGAAAAAAATAAGGGTGTACACTAACACCAAGTCTCCCTTTATTGTTGTATTTGACTCTTCACATAATCATTTTATAACTATGCCAAAATGAGTATTTATGAAAAAATCATTGAACTGTCTTCTGCGTATATACGGCATATTAGATGCGTCTAACATGCGTACGTAATGCGTTTATAGTGCGTACTTTGAATACCTAAATGAAATCCTTCTTAATCGATTTGAAATAAGGATCAATAGTGGGAAACCCTATATTCGACACGCCTTGCTTATTTTATTGATGAGGAGATGAATTCGAGTTAATTTGATTCTCCTCCACATACTCTAATGAATGCTACACCATAGGAGCATAACACCCACACTCTAGAACCATCACTTGTGTAAGGCACAAGGTTGTACACATACACCAAGTCTAATTGAGGAATTCTTTTAAATCATTTTAAAACGATGCTAAAATGAGTATTTGAATGATTCATACCGAAGGAATGCATCGAATCATTTAAATTCGAATTAATTTGATTTTTTAATCAAAAAACCAAGAACTGTCTAATGCGTATTTACTGCGTATGAGATGCGTCTACAACGCGTACGTAATGCGTAAAGAGTGCATATTTTGAATACCTAAATGAAAACCTTCTTAATCGATTTGAATTAAGGATCAATGGTGGGAAACCCTATATTCGACGCTCCTTGCTTGTTTTATTGACGAGGAGATGAATTCGAGTTAATTTGATTCTCCTCCACATACTCTAATGAATGCTACACTATAGTAACATAACACCCACATTCTAGAACCATCACTTGTGTAAGGCATAAGGGTGTACACATACACCAAGTCTAATTGAGGAATTCTTTTAAATCATTTTAAAACGATGCTAAAATAAGTATTTGAATGATTCATACCAAAGGAATGCATCGAATCATTTAAATTCGAATTAATTTGATTTTTTAATAAAAAAATCAAGAACTGTCTAATGCGTATTTACTGCGTATGAGATGCGTCTAACACGCGTACGTAATGCGTAAAGAGTGCGTACTTTGAATACCTAAATAAAAATCTTCTTAATCAATTTGAAATAAGGATCAATGGTGGGAAACCCTATATTCGACGTTCCTTGCTTGTTTTATTGAAGAGGAGTTGTATTTGAATTAATTTGATTTTTTATCAAAAAAATAAGAACTGTCTTCTGCGTATGTACGTCGTATTAGCTGCGTCTAACACGCGTATGGTAGGCGTATAGAGTGCGTACCTTGAATACCTCAATAAAAATTTCTTAATCGATTTAAATGAAGGTTCAATGGTGAGAAACTTTATATTCAACACTCCTTTATTGAGGAATTCTTTCTCAAATCATTTTAAAACGATGCTAAAATCACATGAAATCATTCTTAATTACAAGGAAAAAATATCAATTATGTACATAAATTTAAAATATAAAAAATTCATTTCATTGCAGCACAAAACAATCCGTATGCAAATTCTGCTCTATATTTTGACATTTTTTCTTGCCAATCCGTTCTCTCTTGCCAGTTGAAGTTGTTTTGTCGAACAATATTCTCCATGTATTTGCAAACGAACATACCACAATCTGTATTGTTGGTCTGAGTTGACGCATTCTTCATTGTCTTGAAACTCTATTTAGTGATATTTTGACGAAAGGCTTTTTTGCAATCCTTATTTAAGCTTGTAATCTGAACAATATATGGAATAGAATTAAGTCACTTAAAAATAATCACGAAATTTGTAAACAATTCAAGATTAGAATCAAACTCACTATCTGCACAACAATACTTCTATGCATAGGGTTGGGCACAGAGTCGTAAAATTCCCACCTTTTCTGCTTTATGTAACCAGCTAGAAGGGTCAAGTGCTCTCCGTGAATAATTGGATTAATTATAATACTGCATGACTGAACAGAATTGTAGTCTACGTGCTCGAGAAACAATACTGATTTTACATCCTTAACCTTGTAATGCTGCAAAAAATTAAATATAAGAATTAAATAGTTCAAATAAAAAATTATATATAAAATAAACTAGTATACTAACCCAATACATTGGTGAGATGTATAAATATTTTTGATACTGATCTGGTGAAATTTTAGACTTCTTATTTAATAAAATGGCAAAAGCATCAACATGGTCATTGTCCAGGTAACTGTCTGATAATATTTCGTCGATCATGCGTCTTGAAATCATCACGTTCCCATATTCAAATACACGCATGCTACTGAAATATTTAAACAAAAATACGCATAAGGTACGCATAGAAAACACATTAAATACGCAATCCGTACGCACAGAGTACGCAGTACGTACGCATAGAGTACGCAATCCGTACGCACGTAATACGCATACCATACGCACATTATACTAAAATAAAATACCTGTCAAGATATTTCTTTATGTTTTCCCGAAGAAAAAGTTCCTTCACTGGACTCAACATTTCCACGCCTCTGTAATTAACTATGGGACTTGCAGAGTAACCCTTTATTACAACATCATCAACATTGATTATTTCTTTAGTTTGTGGAACTTTATGGGGAATTTTTTGGAAAGGAACAATTTCTTTTGAAAGGTTCTTGTTGGGGGGGAGCTTCTTTGGACTGTTCTTCTTGGGGGGGGGGGGCTTCTTTGGACTGTTCTTCTTGGGGGGGGGGGGAGCTTCTTTGGACTGTTCTTCTTGTGGGGGAGCTTCTTTGGACTGTTCTTCTTGGGGGAAGCTTCTTTGGACTGTTCTTCTTCGTGGGGATCTTCTTTGGCAGCTTCTTTGGACTGTTCATGTTGTTGGGGAACTTCTTTAATAGGTTCTTCTTGCGGGGGAACTTCTTTAGTAGTTACTTCTTGGGCAGTTTCTTTAGGGATGTGGTGTACCCTTTTCTGGTTATTTTTTTTTTTTATTGATTCTCTCTAATCTCTTCTTCTTGTAAACCTTTTGAGCAGCCTGGGTCATCTCTGCATCTTTAATTATTTTTGGGGCGTCGGACTTTGTGTGTTCAGATGATATCCGAATATTCTTGGGGGATGGAATTGTATGGGGAATGAATGATGAGGAGGAGGGAGCAGCTTGCTGATCAGGCTTAATAATTCTTGGACAATGCAATGTTGGAGCTTCTCATCAATAAGATCAACTCTTCTCACAATTTGTTCAAAATTCTTACTCATTCTATCTTCAAATTCCTGGAAGAGGTTGACCATGAACTCCTGCACAATCCCTATTAATTTCTTTTCAAGTTCATCTAATAATTGGGGTTGGCTTTTCAAGGCGGATTTGGGCTGCAGAGGTAATTGTGGGGGGAGATGATGTTCAGAAGTGTTAGTTTGAATGGGTGAAAGAGGGGTTGATGGATATTTTTTTACACCCAAGAGATCAAATTCTTCAGGGGTTACTCCTTGGATGTCAACAAAAATCTGTAAAAAATTATTCTCAAATAAATACGCAATCTAAACGCAATCATATACGCATTGTCTACGCAGTATCTACGTATTCCATATGCACAACGTACGCAATACATACGCAAACCATACACAATAAATAAGCAATATATAAAACTGTACACAATAAATATATGTATTCTCTTTAAATTAACAAATAATTTGGCTGTCTTCTCAGTGTTATACACAATGTCATCATACCATCGAAGGAAACGAGGCCTTTTGTCAGGATACTTTGGGAGATGAATGGAAGTGTGCTCCAGGAACCAAACCTGCATAAAATTGAGATATTCTCAGTTAGTTTTAGCAAAACAATCAGTCAATTAAAATGTTTAATAAGAATTGTTTTAGCACTCACAATAAGCAGTGGCACAAATCCATTGACATAACCTGCTGGCCTGTTATTTGAGATCTTCATAGATACATTATTAAAATCTTCAACTAGGCATTCCCAAATTGCCCATGCCCAGTTAATTGATGAAAAATCATCAACATTATTTGTTATTGTCTTTAACATCTTTGGAACTTTAAAGTTGCTTTGTTGGAAAAATAAATTAGAACATAAATACATAAGAAATATTTTCAACATGATATCTGGGGAGCTTTCCCTAGTCAACTCAAACATTTCAGTCTTAATATCCTTTGAAGTGATTGTTGAAGTCGGCAAGGTCATCCAAGTAATCTCCTCACCTCTGTTTGGTAGTCCAGTCAGGAGGGCAACTTCATCAGCTGTGAAAGGGACAACATGGCCCTCTATAATGAAGCTTTGCTTTTCAATGTTCCATATTGTCAGCAGCTGATAGATAAGTGGGGCGTTTTGCTCAAATCCAGAAAATTGAAGAAATTGGTAAATATTAAGGTCCTTCAATTTTTGTTCAATTTCAACAGGAATTATATCTGAAAATGTATCACACATTGTTCTGAAAGTCGAAACATAGCATCTATATGATATAAGACGGACGTAAATCTACGTAGAATAAGAAGCTACAATTAATTTAGAGAAGCATATTATACGTAATAAAGTATGTATATAAAACGCAATAAAATACACATATTATACACAACGTGTACGCATACCATACGCGATGTGTACACATACCATACGCGATGTGTACGCATACCATATGCAATGTACGCAAAGGATGAGAAAAATATCAGCAGAAATCTAGGTTTTAGGGTACACTAATCGTTTTTCTTTATTGGAAGTTTAGTTTTATGATTTAAAGATCCAAAGTACTTATTATAAAATGTTAGGTTTTGTCTTCAACATATACGCAGAAAATAAGGGAAATTTACGCAGATTAT
Source organism: Dendrobium nobile (assembly GCA_022539455.1). Classification (NCBI taxonomy): domain Eukaryota; kingdom Viridiplantae; phylum Streptophyta; class Magnoliopsida; order Asparagales; family Orchidaceae; genus Dendrobium; species Dendrobium nobile. The sequence continues at coordinate 281,596 of JAGYWB010000049.1, read as the reverse complement.
ACACATTGTGTACAAAGAAAATACGCAGAAAGAACGAAAATGGTGAGATAAATTTAAACTTTTATAGTTACTCGGAATGATTTTAATTTATTTTTTGGTTTCTTCAGCAAATACGCGTTGAATATCAAAGATATTCGTAGTTCATTTTATGTCAATGTAAGAATTTTCGCACCTTTCTCTTTGCAGGTGAATCCTTTTCCACGTCCATGATGAGAAAAAGAGATTGCTGGAGGAATTCAGCGAGAGTTTTTTGCTGGAAGCTCGGGAGAAATGGAGCGAATGACCGAAATGTGAAATTTGGAAAATGTTAAAATTTTCATTGTATATACTGGGCGGGCCTCGTATTATTTACTCTCGAAAATACAAACGAGTCGGGCCTTAACTTTCCACGTAAGCACGCCACGCGTTATGTTTTTATTGGCTACTGTTACAGACCGAACACATCGTTGTGATCGGATTCCACACAGAATAATTTCTCCTCAGATGCCACTAAGGCTTTGTTTGAGACGACTTTTTTATTGCTTCTTAAATCAAATTTTTAGTACAACAATTTTAATTTTTTATTAAAAAATTTACTTTAAAAAGTAGTGAGAAAGCCGAACCAAACGAAACCTAAACTTCTAGTCCCCATTCCATGCCACATGCCCATTTAAGATATATGGCATGCTAATATTTTGATAAGCTAAGAGATGGTTATAATAGTTCATATTCTAATTAAGAATGTTATTAATATTAGGTTTACTAGCTCTATGTTATAACCTAATGTTCTATGAAGAATTGTAGTTTATTCTTCTTGTGAGGAAGCTATAAAAAAAATGCTATTATACATAAATAAGTAGTGTCTTAGGATATTGTATATTAAAAAAGTGATGTAAGAAAGTCTTGTTTTATCTATTTGTTTTGAAAACTTTTTTATTTTTGTGGAAATAAAGTAACAAGATAATACTTTTCAATTCTATCCATCAACTTTTTTTTTTTAGAATGAATGTACTATCCGTTGCCATTCCAAAGGGAGCACTTGGCAGCGTAACTAATCCCTCAACGGAATCTAGCAAGACCACCCACCGGCATTGGACCCACACTTGTTTTGCCCCACTGAAGAGGCGAGACCGTAGTAGAGGGTATTCAAACCTAGGATGGGAGATTCCAACATTGCTCGCCCACCAACCACCCTAAGCCTCGATGAGTCTATCCATCATTTCATTTGATCATGGCTTCTTGTCATTATTCTCATAAGATTAGTTGAGCATATTAGTCAAGAATGTAATAAAGTAATATCAGAATTTTAGAAGAGCATTAAATAAGAGAAAAATAGATTATGGTAGAGCCGTGAAACCCTTTAAGTAAGAACAAGTTAAACTTTTAAACATCAAGATATTTTTTTAGTGTAATAATTAAAATTTCATCAAGAAAAATCAAAGTTAAGCTTGCTCATGCCAGAACAATTCTAACATTAATGACCTCCTTATAAATTAGACCAACATGATAGAAATATAAAGTCATCAGGCCAAAACATACAATGCCTCAATAGCTAACAGTTTGTGCTATTACAAAAGTTGACCACAGAATGTTCAATTTACAATAATTTGTATTTTGTATTTGAATATACTAATATTTGATCATTTTAGGTAATGGACAATGCAGGACAAGATGTTTGAGATGAAGCAAGTTTAAAGCTTGAATATGCGGATCACACTTGGTAAATTTATGCATTGTACTGTAGTTATGCACCGCTGTGTACTGGGTGATATAAAACATTCTGATTCGCTTCCGAATAATTCAGTGTCCGCACAAAATAATTTCTCTCACACTTGACCTCCTCAAACTACACAAGCGCCGGGTAAACAAGGGAAGGCTTATTTTAATGATCACCCAATTAGTAATATTGTTTGACAGGAATTTGTGAGTTTTTTTAAGAACTTTTTGTTCTTTTCTCAGTGTGCTTTTAACATGCAAGATGAACTAAAAACCATCTGATTTAGTATGGAATTCATTGTATTATAATATAAGGCAAGATTTTTCTGGTTGAACAACATGTACCTAAAATCATGGCAATGGAGGAACAAAAAGATTAAGATATTCTATTGAAGATTACTTAATTTATTTAAAATATAATTAGTTTAAGGAATTGAATAAGGCTACAAGCCTATTTGAAAATAATCAAATAATTAGTTCAAGAAACACATTTAAGATCTGTTCAAGCTGATTAGAACTTTTTATAAAAATGATTGTAAAATTAATATTAAAAAAGATTTTTTTTTTTTTAAAGATGACATAGAAATCAACTTCTTAATATAAAATTTTCTTTAAAATAATAAAAAAAATAGTACCCAAACAAAAACTATTATTAAAATATAAAAAATAAAATAATAAAAAATTATCACAAACAAGGCTTTAATCTACTTTGTCAATTCAAATAATCAAAATAATTGATTTTGAGACTAACTACCATGCAAATGCATCAAAAAATCTCTCTAAATAAATGACCTTTAAATACTTAAAACAAATTTCTTAAAATTATATATATATATATATATATATATATATATATATATATATATTATATATATATATATATATATATATATATATATATATATATATATATATATCAAAATCAGTAGTACAAGCAAGAGAAGAAGAGCTGTTCAAGAAGCAAATAAAAGTGGCATTCCTCCATGTCTACAACTCAAGTTGGGGTGAAACAAGAAAGACAACATGTAGCAATCGAAAAATTCGTTAAAAATATTGTAACAAGTGAGGTAAGTTTATATGTGTAGATGTAAAATTAGAGAAGCCTGAACTCCAACTATGGATTTTACCAAATTACAAGGCAGCTTCAGTCATATTGACATCGACATTGGCAGAATTTTCTGAGTGACAAGCTGGGGCTTAATCTGCCAAGAAGCAATCAGCTCTGACTCTTCAGGCAAGATGAACGGTTTGGATATGTCTCTGATCATTAATTCACCACAGAATGGGCACTCACTAGCTACAGCCTCATCCAATTGCGACCGCAGCTGCCATAGTGATTTGAATCCATAAATAAGCATCCAGACCAAACAAAAAATTCAATTTAATGCATTAAATTTTACACCATACTGACATTGTTGGCAGATATTGTGCTTGTAATAGAATCTCCACTGGTACTGGTGCCTGCATCCTTCGTTACCTTCCCATCAAGCAGACTGATCTGCTTCTGAAGTTCCAGTATTTGTTCTGCCTAATACCAGCATATAATTCAAGAAAATTTACGAAGAATTCAAACTAGGATTTATTTGATGTGAAACTACTAGGAGTTATGTGCGAAATCAAAAAGAACAATTGATTAAAACTTAGCCAATGAAAATTTATCACTAGCACATAAAAGAAGACAATGAATCTAAAGTAATCAACTTGCTTAGGCAAAAGACATGCAATTGAGATTAACCAAATAATTCAATCCAAGTTCAAGACAAAAGTAGATGCAAGGTACTCATAACATAACTCAACGCTTAACAATGAGAGGTTCACCTTGATGACCTTCTCTCACAATTATTAGTAGGCTTTTAGCGGATAATAGCGGAGAATAGCGAGCCATGTGATGAAAGATATTATCATTAAGGAGGCGACGTCAGGAACCTTCGTGGTTGGGAGGGAGGTCGACGATGAAGGAGATGTCGGATGGCCGATGATGATCCAACGACTTGGTGGATGATGCTCTTCAATTGATAGTACGAGTTGATATCGGATGCGGCCAATGTATCCTCCAACGGTCTCGTCGTGTCCAAGTTGTACGTCAAAGAACGGGGATGCGAGAATGTTCGTCCATCCTTGTTCGTCAAAAATGAAACCGTGGTCGATCTCATGATCGGCCGTGCATCATTGACATGAGAAGGAGAGAGCACAAGGGAGTAGACAAAGGAGAGCAAGGTGTGGTGGAGAGGGGTGGCGGCTTGAGTAAGAGGAAGAGGGGTGGGGTCGGCTAGAAGAGATGGGGAAGGTGGCTAGGGCTTGAAAGAGATTAGGTTAGGTTAGGTTAGGGTGGTGGTGGTATTTAATACAAATATGAAATTAATTTCAGATTTTGATTAAATTTGGAGGGAAACAAATTTGAATTTTGATTCCAAATTAATTGCAATTAATGCCTTGAATGAGCATTAATGGAGATGAGCCCTAGTCCGGCAGCATGGAGAGAAAGGGAGGAGGGATTATGAGGATTTAAATTCTTTCCAAACAAGCTAGGGTAATTTAGAGGGAAAATAATGAGCCCTCAAATTAAATTCGTTGGATTTCGAATTTGAAACTTTCCTTTTTTAGATTTTGCAAATAAGGAAAGTTTTTGAATTTCAAAAATTGAATTTCAAAATTCACTAATTCTTTCCTTTAATGCTAGATCTAAATTAAGGAGTTATTATGATGATTGAAATCATCATAACGGCTTGGGTCAAGAGGATGGTCGGCGGCCAAATGGAAGAGAAGGTTTTGTCGTCGAGTTGAGATGGGCCTTGATGGTGGTTGGACTTGAAGTGGGGAGGCTATCGGATGAAATGGTGTGAAGGATTAAGCCACGAGTGGGGATGGGTTTGGAAGGAGACGGTGGGTGGTGAGGGGAAGGAGGATGAGGGAAAAACAAAGATAGAAGAAGAAATTACCACGAGCCGTGAACTCTTCCAACGACTGGTGGGCCTTGCACTTGCTCACCTCGAGCTCTCTCTCCCTTCTCTCTAGCTCTCATGCAAGAAGAAGAAACAAATCAAATTTTCATTAATCATTCATCAAAGAAATTACAACATATGAGACCACTTTATATAGGTCTCCACTCATGAAAAGAAAAGTACCAAATTGCCCTCTGGGCTACAATAACATGACAGCTCCCAAAGGGGAAAAAACGGAAAACAAAAAATACTAAACAACATGAAAAGTACCAAATTGTCCTTCGGGCTAAAATAACATGACAACCCCCAAAGGGGTAAAAATGAAAAAACGATCAAACTAAACAACATATAATGAAAGATGAGTCAAAAGTAGAGGCGCTGAATCGTGGCCGTAGATCTACGATTCCTTCGTCGATAAACATGTTGGTAGCGTCTGTCGATTTCCTCATCATTCTCCCCAGGTGGGAAAAAACTCGAACCTATCGAGTGAGTGTCCCTAGAGCTCTCGTACCACTCTAGGAGGTCTAGATCTAGACTCTGCAGCTCCTCTCGGTCAACCCACGTATCTTCTGTCGCCGGGGTCCCTTTCCAATGAAATAAGTATCTTCAACGTCCTCCTTCTTTTGTGGTAATGATCTCATCATCTAATATGACTTCGATCCTCTCCACATTGGGTAATTGAGGCAAATTGGGTAGTGGGGGTAGGTTTGGGATCTCACCAGGTGGGTTCGCACAAGTCTCATTTACAAGTGGATTATTGAGGTTAAATTCCGGTCCCTCGAAGGTTACTAGATCTTCTATGTTAAACATGGAGTTAATGTTAAAACCTAGGGGAAGGTCAAGCACGTAAGCATTGCTATTTATATTTGAAATTATCTTGAACGGTTCGGCGCTTCTCGCATGCAACTTCTTTGCGGATCCTGGAGGAAAACGCTTTGGACGGATTCACACCATCACTAAGTCTCCAACTTCAAATTCTTTAGCTCTTCTTTTATGATCAGCAATAAATTTATAATTAGCGTTATTTTGTTCGATTTTTCTTTTAATTTCTTTGTGCAACTCCTGTAGATGAGATGCAAATGTAGATGCTGACTCTGATGTTCTAACCCTAGAACTCATGGGAATCAAATCAATGGGTTGTTTGGGCAGGTATCCGTACACGATTTCAGCATGACTTAGACCCGTAGTTCGGTTCACAGAGTTGTTGTAAGCAAATTCAGCTATAGGCAACTTAGAGTCCCAGTCCCGGATATTTTCTCCTACCAAGGTCCTTAAAAAGATTTCCTAAAGTCCTATTTCTCACTTCAGTTTGACCATCTGTTTGGGGGTGAAAGGCGGTAGAGAATTGAAGTTTGGTCCCCATTTTGTGCCACAACGACTTCCAAAAGTAACTTGTAAATTTCACATCTCGGTCAGACACAATGGTTTTAGGCAACCCATGAAGTCTCACAATTTAATCAAAATACAGCTTGGCTATTCTAGAGGCATCAAAAGTTTTGGAGCACGGGAGAAAATGGGCCATCTTAGAAAACTGATCTACCACTACGCATATCGAGTCATGCTTCCTAAGGGACTTGGGTAATCCTAAAATAAAGTTCATGCTAACATCTTGCCACGGTTGGTTAGGTACAGGGAGTGGTGTGTAAAGACCGGTGTTTTGCTTCCTTTGTTTGGCCAGCTAACATGTGTGATATCGTTTCACTAATCTACTAACGTTCCTCTTAAGACACGGCCAATAAAATCGATTTTCAACAGCTGCGATTGTTTTGGCTTGACTGAAGTGACCCGCTAGACCATCAGTATGTAATTCCCAAACAAGAAATTCGTGAAGTGACATATTGGGAATACATAATTTTTGAGACTTAAACAAATATCAATCTTCCAACATGAAATCATCTATATAATCCGTTCACCTCTAGTTGCTAACGTAGAATAGGTTTCTTTAAAATCAGGGCAGTCTAAGTAGTCTTCCTTAAGTTGCTCAAAACCTATCACTTCCGTCCTCATCTCACGAGTAATCATCATCCGACGGCTTAGTGCATCGACAACCTTATTCTCAGATCCTGCTTTGTGCCTAATCGTGCAAGTGTACTCTTGCAAAAATTCAACCCACCGACCATGTCGTGCATTCAGTTTCTTTTGAGAGTTTATATATCGCAGGGTTTCATGGTCAAAGAAAATGACAAATTCTTGGGGAAGCAGGTAGTGTCTCCAGTATCTGAGGGATTGAACGATGGCGTAGAATTCTTTATCATAGGAAGAGTAGCATTGCCTAATGTCATTTAACTTTTCACTAAAGTAGGCAACCGGGTGTCCCTCTTGAGATAATACTCCTATGCCTATGCCAGATGCATCACACGTCACTTCAAAAACATTAGAAAAATTCGGCAGTCGCATGACTGGTGCTTCAACCATTTTTCTTTTTATCTCATCGAAAGCTTTAGAGGCAGATGCCATCCAGTGAAATTCTCCTTTCTTCAAACAGTCAGTTATTGGACCCACTATAGTGCTAAAATTTCTAATAAATCTCCTATAAAACGTGGTCATTCCATAAAAACTTCTAACATCTCTAATGTTCTTGGGTTCAGACCACTCATTGATTGCTCACACTTTTTCAGGGTCCGCAGATATGCCTTGGGAGGATATAATGAATCCTAGAAAGATTACGTGATCGGTGAGTAAAGTGCATTTCTTGAGATTGGCAAACAATTGATCTTTCCTCAAGACCTCGCAGACTTGTTTTAAATGATCTAAATGTTGATCCACTGAGCTACTATAAATCAGAATGTCATCAAAGTAGACCACTACAAATTTCCCTATGAAAGGTTTGAGGACCTGGGTCATTACTCTCATGAACGTACTTGAAGCATTGCTTAAGCCAAAAGGCATCACGGTCCACTCGTATAATCCATCTTTGATTTTGAAAGCGGTCTTCCATTAGTCCCCCGGGCGGATCCTAATTTGGTTGTAGCCACTTTTGAGATCAATCTTAGAAAAAAGTGTGACTCCGGTCATCATATCTAGCATGTCATCTAACTGCGAGATTGGGAAGTGATACTTGAACGTGATCTTGTTGATAGCGCGGCTATCAACACACATTCTCCACGACCCATCCTTCTTAGGGGTAAGAAGTACGGGAACAACACACGGGCTAAGACTTTCCTTAATGAAACCACGTTGTAACAACTCATCCACTTGCTTCTGGAGCTCCTCATTTTCAGCAGGTTTCATGCGGTAATGGGGCAAATTTGACAGCGAAGCTCCGGGCACTAGGTCAATAGTGTGTTGAATGTCTCTTAAAGGTGGCAGTTGGTGGGGCAAATCTTCTGGGAAGACGTCGGCAAAAGTTTCCAGGGGAGGTCGTACTTCCTCAGGGACAGGCTCTTCTTGGGTTACACTCACTTCTCGAGTTACTAAGGCGTAGAGAGGGGCTCCTGATTCTAGCTCCATACCCAAGTCTTTAGCAGTTAATAAGTTCAAGACCGTGCTGGGTTTAAGAGAGTTGGGATTGACATCCTCCTTGGTAGACTTGGGCTGGGTGGGTAGGAGTTTAATTTTCTTGCCCTCGTGTTCAAACACGCAGGTGTTTGATCGGTGATAGATGTGTACATCGTTATCGAATAGCCAGGGGCAGCCAAGGATTATTTGGCCAACATCCATAGTCAACACATCACACCAGATTTTCTCTTTATATCCAACGAACTCAATAGGAACGAGACTCCTATCTTTCACCTCCAAGGTGGTCGAATTGATCCAAGCAACTTTGTAGGGGTTCGGGTGTGGTGTGGTTTTTAAGTGGAGTTTAGAAATCATCGCAGACGACACACCGTTAATACAACTTTCACTGTCGATTATGACTTTGCAGTTCTTATCTCCGATCTTGGTGAAAGTGTAAAAGATCGATGTTCTTCGCCAGTCGTCGCTTAGCTTAGGTTGTGAGAAGGCACACCTAACGACTTGTAGGTCTAAGTGATCCATCTTTTGTAGGCAGTGGATCACGACAATATCTTTGTCGTGGAAAAATTCCTCGTTGTCATCAATATGATGAACTAGTTCGGTGTTCAGTTCATCCTCTTCTTCGGTGAGTTCCTCAATTATTGTGACCTTAAACGGGCTGGAACATTGGGAGACAATGTGTCCGTACCCATGTCATCTAAAACACATAGTGCCTGCAGGGGTCTTGGGTGTTTCCCGTTTTGGTGTTTTACCTTTATAGTCCGGACGAGAGTCGGGAGTCCAGTGGGTTTGTTGTAAGGTTGGCTAGAGGAGGATTTGAAAGGGTTAGGACAAGGGTCTTGGTTCCTAGCGGTGTGGCTCCTAGATTCTTCTAAATATAGTACAAGACTACAGGCGGCCTCAAAAGTGTTCACTCCTCTGGCAAAAAGCTCATTCCGAATATCTTCTCTTAGTCCCGCTCTAAACATCGACAGAAGTTGGGCAGGAGTGGTGGACTCTTCCCCGATACAGCGGATCATGAAATCATTAAAGGTCGAGATGTATTCCTTTACGGGCTTGCTTCCCTGGGTCAATCTATTCCAACGATCCAAAAGTCTAAGGTAGTAGGAAGGAGGGAGGTATTTCCGTTTCAACTCTTGCTTCATCGTTCCCCAGTCAGTCACAGGGTATTCTCCTCGCGTTTTCCGCATATGTTTTATGTTAGTCCAATACTGATTAGCTCTACCAGTCAACTTCATTTCTGCAAATCGAACCTTTCTTTCCTCTGAAATATTGTACCACTTGAAATAACTATCCATTCCTTTAAGCCAATCAAGGAAAACTTGGGGATCTAACGCACCATCGAAAGACGGGGCATCTATCCGAATATTCTTAAGCAGTTGAGTATCGTTATCTCTCCAAGGAGTGTCACGTCCTACCAGTTCTTGATTGGGTCGGTAGTGTTCTCTAGGAGGTCCGTAATAAGTTTGGTTATATTCGCCATAAGGAGAGTGGGGTCTAGAGGGGGTGTAGATCGCCGGGTTTCCTATTCTCTCAATGTTGTCAAGTCTCTCACATGTTTGGCGTCTAAATTCAGCTAAATCCGTTCCTAATCTGTTGTGTAACCGTTCCAAGTTGGCCCACAATTAGGTCTAAGGTTGCTTGAATGTGTTCCTGATCCATGGTTGGGTGCTAGGGGACACTAAGGAAGGTTCCTAGGTCAAGGACAGCAACTAAACACAACGAATTGCTCACTAAAAGTAACCAACAGCAGTAGAAAATTTCAGGACAGCAAACTAAACAATGGATTATGTCGTCTAAGTGTTATAGGGATACCACTAGGGTGAGAAAAAAACACCTAGACACGACTTTAAGTTCACTAAAAGGTGTCTAAATGTTGCTGGAACAATGAGGACAGCAGCTTAGACTAAGGGTGTAGTTGTCCTAAGCACTTAGAAGCGTTATGGGACTAATGGCAGCACTAAGACACTAGCTAGAATGACTTAAACTCCACTAAATGCGTGCAGGAAATGCAGGGACAACAATGAAAACAGTGAATAAATATTATATATGCGATGATATGCATGCAAAACTTAAGGTTTAAAGCTTGGCTAGACCCTAGGATGTTTTTCTAGCACATGACATACATGTCTACCATGCTCTGATACCAAATATGATGTGAAACTACTAGGAGTTACGTGCGAAATCAAAAGGAACAATTGATTAAAACTTAGCCAATGAAAATTTATCACTAGCACAAAAAAGAAGACTATGAATCTAAAGTAATCAACTTGCTTAGGCCAAATACATGCAATTGAGATTAACCAAATAATTCAATCCAAGTTCAAGACAAAAGTAGATGTTAGGTACTCATAACATAACCCAACGCTTAACAACGAGAGGTTCACCTTGATGACCTTCTCTCACAATTATTAGTAGGCTTTTAGCGGAGAATAGAGAGCATCATGATGAAAGATATTACCATGAAGGAGGCGACGCCAAGAACCTTTGTTGTTGGGAGGGAGGCCGACGGTGAAAGAGACATCGAATGGTCGATGATGATCCAACGACTTGGTGGATGGTGCTCTTCAATTGATAGTACAAGTTGATATCAGATGTGGTCTATGTATCCTCCAACGGTCTCGTCATGTCCAAGTTGTATGCCAAAGAACGGGGATGCGAGAATGTTCGTCCGTCCTTGTTCGCCGAAAATCAAACCATGGTCGATCTCAGGATCGGCCGTGCATCATTGACATGAGAAGGAGAGAGCACAAGGGAGTAGACAAAGGAGAGCAAGGTGTGGTGGAGAGGGGTGGCGGCTTGAGTAAGAGGAAGAGGGGTGGGGTCGGCTAGAAGAGATGGGGAAGGTGGCTACGGCTTGAAAGAGATTAGATTAGGTTAGGGTGGTGGTGGGATTTAATTCAAATCTGAAATTAATTTCAAATTTTGATTAAATTTGGAGGGAAACTAATTTGAATTTTGATTTCAAATTAATTGCAATTAATGCCTTGAATGAGCATTAATGGAGATGAGCCCTAGTAGGGCCGGTGGCATGGAGAGAAAGGGAGGAGGGATTATGAGGATTTAAATTCTTTCCAAACAAGCTCGGGTAATTTGGAGGGAAAATAATGAGCCCTCCTCAAATTAAAATTCGTTGGATTTCGAATTTGAAACTTTACTTTTTTAGATTTCGCAAATAAGGAAAGTTTTAGAATTTCAAAATTTGAATTTCAAAACTCACTAATTCTTTCCTTTAATGCTAGATCTAAATTAAGGAGTCATTATGATGATTGAAATCATCATAACGGCTTGGGACATGAGGATGGCCGGCGGCCAACGGGAAGAGAAGGTTTTGCCGTCGGGTTGAGGTGGGCCTTGATGGTGGTTGGACTTGAAGTGGGGAGGCTAGCGGATGAAATGGTGTGAGAGATTAAGCCACGGGTGGGGATGGGTTTGGAAGGAGGCGGTGGGTGGTGAGGGGAAGGAGGATGAGGGAAAAACAAAGATAGAAGAAGAAATTACCATGAGCCATGGACTCTTCTAACGACTGGTGGGCCTTGCACTTGCTCACCTCGAGCTCTCCCTCCCTTCTCTCTAGCTCTCATGCAAGAAGAAGAAGAAGCAAATCAAATTTTCATTAATCATTCATCAAAGAAATTACAACATATGAGACTACTCTATATAGGTCTCCACTCATGAAAAGAAAAGTACCAAACTGCACACTGAGCTACAATAACATGACAGCTCCCCAAAGGGGTAAAAACGGAAAACGAAAAATACTAAACAACATGAAAAGTACTAAATTGCCCTCCGAACTACAATAACACGACAACTCCCCAAAGGGGTAAAAATGGAAAAACGATCAAACTAAACAACATATAATGAAAGATGAGTCAAAAGTAGAGGCGCTAAATTGTGGACGTAGATATGCGATTCCTTCATCGATAAACATGTCGGTAATGTCTATCGATGTCCTCATCCTTATTAGTTGTCATAGAAAGGCCAATGCAAGAGTTTAGTATTTACTACCACAGCAAATAAAATTTGGCTACATTAAATGATTGGAACCAGTGCGAACAAGAGTCAAATTATCTTAAAAATGCTCAATGCAAAGTTATTGAATTAAAGCTCAGATAACGCCAGGCGGTCAAAGCCTTTCCCAATTTAAATTTATAATCCTTTTCTCATTTGTTCTACAAATCTACTATAATTGACGTATTCATCCAACTAAGGCTTTGTTTGGGACGACTTTCTTCCTGCTTCATAAAACAGTTTTTTAGTACAAAAATTAAAAAAATTTATACTAAAAAGTTGTTTTAAGAAGCAGAAAGAAAGTTGTCTCAAACGAAGCCTAAGTGATTGATCTAATGCTTTATTACAAAGGTACAGGGTGGCTAAAAAATCTATGGAAGCCTCGAGCTTTTTCTCGACTAAAAAAAATTGAAAAAATGCAATAGAATTGCATGTGTTACTTAGGTAACAAATGTGTTAATTAGTTGACTTGTTTTTAGACTAATATAGAGGTAGCAGCGTATGGTAGAGAGCTCTAGATTTAAAATTCAGAAAAAGGCACAATAACAATACACAGGAATGTTCATTACCAAGCACAGTGAAATAAAACTTACGATACAGACAAGTTATTTAACATTGACATCTGCAGAAGATGAATTATAAAGTCCAAAGACTGATAAATATCAAAGAGTAAAATAATCAAGTTAAACCAAATTTTCCAAAGGTTGAACAAAAAATCTTTAATTTTCAGAAGAAAAGCTGAAATTCAGGAACAAGACTGAAAGTGAAAAGTTGACTAATGCATATTTCTTTCGCTGTTAGTAAACAACAGAAAAGTATGCCTGTGAAAGTAATTGGCCAACTATAAAATGATAAAAGCAAGAAATTATCATTTTACTTACTTGACTTTGAGAAGAACACTGAGTGACATGAGTTATCAGGCATTGTGCATGGAACGAATGTCCACAAGGAAAAACATAAAAAGGAGTCATTGGTCCAACTGGCAGATAACCTCTTCTCATCTGATGAGCCCCTCCAGTGGATAATATTTTACGTTTACAAACCTGATAAAACATTGTTCATGTTAGAGAAAGATTAGCTGTTCCTCTAAGATACAATTCACCTTTTAAGAACTGGCGATTCTACTGCTTGCACCTAAAAGTACCATCTAGTTTTTCATAAATTAATTTGATCCTAAATTCAATAAAAAAAACATGAGAAGCAAGGCTAAAATTAAGATTATCGTCTTGAGAACTAGGACTGCCGGTTTATGTTTTTGTGCATGATGTGCAAAAGTGATGTAGAACTATATGCTAAATTGGAGACTTGCACAAAATATTTAAGAGCAATTTCAGATTCTCGTTATTAGCGATTAAAACAACAACGTAAAACAAATAAACGGTTACTTTCGCTTAGGTTAAGCCACACAAGAGACTAAGCTAAATCAAAACACATAGGAAAACTAAAACATTGCATGCGAAGTAGTTTCCAACTTAACCAAGACTTAACAATGAAATCTAATTGCAAAGAAGTAACAATCCTACGATTACTAATGGATGGCGAATAGTAGGCACAGTTTCTTGTTTGGACAAATCTCAATAAGGTAGGTAGAATTTGAAAAGTAAATGGATCTAGGAAGAAGATCACCTTCTCGGAGAAATGTCGTGAATTACTACGAACCTTCCGTTAGTTTCTCTTCCCTAGCCTTGATTACAATGAATAGCAATGGTTAAGTGGTTTTCTCTTCGGATCAACAATGGTTGGAGTCAATTCGAGGAAGGCCAATGAGGAGATCCATGCAATCTTAGCCTTCGTACACCAAAACCGGATTCAAATTCCGGATCGATCTTCCATCTCAAATCAATGTAAGAGATACACCTTGAGAGGAGGGTGAAGAGAGCAAGAGAGAGGGGCGGTGGGAAGAGAGTGGCCGGCGGGTTGTGAGGGAGAGGGAGGCGGCTAGGGTTAGGGGCGGCTAGGTTAGGTGGAATAGAATTTGTTTTAATTCTCAAATATGAAATTATTTTCAGATTTAAGTAAAATTGGAGGGAAAATAAGTGGATTTTGAATTTCAAATAGCATGTAATAAGGTCCCTTAATGGAGCATTAAAGGAGAGGGGCCCACTAATGGGGCCGGCGGCATAGAGAGGGGAAGAGGGATTAGGGGAAAAGTAATTATGCGTTTCCTAATCCACTCCGACTAATTAATGATGAAAATTTCAAATCCGCTCAAATTCAAATTTGAAATTTGAAACGTCATTGAAACTTTCCTAAATTGGCGTCGGGCAAATTTGGAAATTTCCACAATGAATTTCAAAATTTGAAAATTCGTGTGGAAGACGAGATGGGGCCGGTGATTGACAAAGGAATGGTGGTGGATGAAGGGGAGGCCGGCGGCTAAGAAGGTGGCCGGCGGGATGGTGGGGCTCGGTTTGGGGTGATGGCGGGGTAGAGTTTGGATGGAGGAGATTATGAGGTGGTGATTGATGGTGGGGGAAAACCGGCGGCGGATGTTGGATAGAAGGGAAAGAAGGGATGAGGATAACCAAGAGCCACCGACGATGACTGTTGGGTACGACGGGTGGCCTCTCCTAGGCTCCACCAAGCTCTCAAACTCTCTCTCTCAAGCCTTCACAAAAGCTCCAAGAAGAAGGAAATGCAAAAAATTTCATATCATTCATTAACCATCAAAAGTACAAGAAGAAGCCTATAAATAGCCTAATACAATGACATAAAATAAAATACCCTCGAGGGGCTACTGTAAAACCCGAAAATGCCGTCTAAGACTTCACACGCTTTTCCAAGCGCCGCGACGAGATTTAAGTGAAAATTCGAGGTTGTCGGTTTTTGACGGGAATAATTTTAGAAAATAGAGCGTAAAATTCTAATCGTTTTGATGTATAGAACCTATATTTAATTATGTGTATTTTGAGAATTATGAATTTTGGAAGTTTCTAAATGCCAATTCTACCCCTAAGTCTTTCTTAAGCCAAATCTACTTAAGTAAGGGCATGAGAGTCTTTTGGCATGTCCCATTGCTCCCTATTAGGCAAACCGAACCCCTCCCACTCTCCCTCATTCGCCCCTTTTCACCCAAACCGAGCGGACAAGAGAGGAGGAGGCGGACGGGTAGGGGGTCGGGCTCGGGTGACGGCCGGCTCCGGCGACTTTTTCCGGCGAAAAAACTTGAGGAAATCGTAGGGGAGCTTAAAGGAAGTTAAAGGTATGCATTAAAATCAATTTCTCTCCTCTCATTCTCAAGATTTTTGGAAGAGAAGATTTCTAGGGTTTGAGAAAAACTTAAGTTTTCTTTGAGATTCTTTTGAGAAAAGTTTAGGGAATGTTAGGGGGATGTTTCTAAACCCTAATGTGCATCTTCTTTCATCAAAATATGAGTTTTGAAAATTAGAGTTTTACTTAAAATTGATCTTCCTTGGAAATGCCTTCACAAAAGATATTTCTAAGGGTATGGGGAAGTTTTTATGGGAAGACATTGTAAGGTTTTAAGCAAAGTTTTGAGTTTATGGATTTAGGGTTTCTCCCTAATTAAGAAATTTTTGATCCCTATGGTTTTTGTTAGTATTTGGGAGGATTTTAGAGACTAATTTATGGATTTTGTTTGAAATACAAGATTTCCTAATTTTTGATTTAATTAATTCCGAAAATTTAATTTATTTTAAGGATGTTTTGAAGGTAAGGAAGGGTGTTATATGTTTAGAATCTAAAGTTTTGGCCTAAACTTTTAATGAGAGGAAATGGGTTGAGAGATTTCATGAAAAATGGTAAGGGTTTGTTTTGGAACTTAAACAAAACATAGAAAGGTCACTTTTATTATTTTAGAATTAATGTTTAGTCTATTGTATAGGAATTAGTCACTAATGTTCTTCTTTAATTATTTCTTTTAAATATAAATTGTGTGGAGGGAAAGAGTTGATTGGACAAACGAAAGGGGGACACGGATTGAGATAGGTGGAATGGAAGTTTTTATAAATAATAGCTAACATTTCTTTCATTGCATTTACATAGAAATGGTAAATTCTTTCATGCTTATTATGATATCTTTTTATGACTCTTGCTTCTTTGTAAATGTTCATGGATACCCAAAGCAAAGGCAAAGATTTTCACTTTATGCAAATGGACAACTCATGAATGATCCCCATATTCTTTTCTTTACTTGTACTACACATGTTTTTCATTTACATGCAAATGACATGAGCATAGCAAGCATACACATACATATGGAAATATACACTTGTTTAATTCATGAATGGTTTATTTAAAGCATTTCTTATGATTATATAAATACTAAATGTATGTGCATGTTGACACGGGAGTATCACTTGGAAAAGGAGGCTCTTATGAGCCATGGAAAAGGATGGTTCCTATGAACTAATGGAAAAGGAAATGGCCAATTTATATGTACCTGATCAGTACAAGTGATACTCCTGAGACGGGTGTTATAATTATATGTATATTAAACTATTATGAATGTTTCATACACATGTTACATGCAAATGAGATTATCCCTTGAGGCATGATTTTGAAAAAAGGAAAGAAAGGAAAGGTTATGGAGGGAATATGCATTTAAAAGTTGAGGTAAAGGTATGCTTTTCTTTGAGCACAACTTGTTTTATGATCAATGATTCTTTTGCTAAAATACTCAAAGCATGTTATAGTTTTCTCTCTTGATTCTAAGTTTATTTGAATTTCCATTCTTACCTATTGAGTATAAGACTCACCCTCGTTGTGGGAATACTTTTCAGGAGGACCTAGGAGGGGTAAATGGCCGACCAACCACCGCACATCTACCGTCGTAGGGAGACGACGGGCGGCAGGTTCTTTTGTGTTTTGATATTTTGTATAGAAAGATTAGAACTGGAATGTAAAAGGAAAATGTTATACTTATGGATCCCCTTTTGTATCTTTTGTAATCTTAATGCTAAATCCATTGATTGGTGATCTTTGAAAGAAAGAAAAGAAAAAGTTCATGTTTGGAAATTGTAGTGGCTCTTTCTTTATGTTGATGCTTCATTTTGAAGTTATATTAATTGTTTTGTAAAGTTTCTTTTATCTTCTTTTTGCCCGATCTCTGTTCCCGCCTCGCACGTGCGAGCTAACCGGGCCGGGTCGTGACAGCTACAAGACTCAATCCCTCAAGCAAGGGTAAAAAGGGAAAGATGCAGAAATAAAAATACATCAAAATAAAATGATCATACTAAAATCAGAAATACATCGGGTAAATCGTGGCCGTAGATCTACGGCCACGTCGACGGTAGACTTTCCAACTGAACATCCCCATCATTCTCCCGGGGTGGGAGAAAACTCGACTCCGTCGAGTAAGAATCTCTCTCGTAAAGCTCCAAAGCATCTGGGTCTATCCGCTGCAGCTCCTCGCGGTCTATCCACGTGTCCTCCGATTCAGGTTTTCCTCTCCACCTGATCAAGTACCTTCTCCTTCCACCTTCCTTTGTAGAGATAATGTCATCACTCAAAACTGTGTCCACTTTATCAGCCATGGGTAGTTTGGGAATGGTAGGAAGGGGGGCAAATTTGGGTTTTTCAATGGTGGGATTATATCATGCTGTTGCAAAAATGGGTTGGGTGGATTGAAATCAGGGCCTTCGTAAGCAACTAGATCCTCAATGTTAAAAGTCGGGTTGATGTTGAATTCCTCGGGGAGGTCTACCACGTATGCATTATCATTGATTTTCCTTAATATTTTGAAAGGCCCAGCACTCTTGGCGTGTAGCTTCTTAACGGTTCCTTGTGGGAACCGTTCCGGACGGATCCGCACCATCACGAAGTCACCTACTTTAAAAGTTTTAAATCATCGTTTTAAATCAGCATATAACTTGTAATCTTTGTTGCTCTTTTCAATATTTTGTGCAATTTTCTTATGCAGTTCATGCAGCTGTGATGCAAATGCAGATGCTGACTCAGAAATTCTATACCTAGAACTCATAGGAATCAAATCTAATGGTTGTCTAGGCTTAAACCCGAATACAATCTCAGAAGGACTTAGACCGGTGGTTCGGTTGACAGAATTATTATACGCAAACTCAGCAGTGGGTAGGATAGTGTCCCAATCTCTAATATGATCCCCAACCAAAGAACGCAGTAAGTTTCCCAAACTTCTGTTAACTACCTATGTCTGACCATCCGTCTGTGAGTGGAAGGCAGTGGAAAATTGAAGCTTAGTACCCATCTTCATCCACAGGGTTTTCCAGAAGTAACTAGTGAACTTAACATCTCGATCCGATACAATGGTTTTGGGTAAACCATGCAAGCGGATGACCTCATTAAAATAAAGCTTGGCAATGTGAGAGGCATCAGATGTTTTGGAACAGGGGAGGAAATGAGCCATTTTGGAAAATCGATCTACAACTACGCATATGGCATCATTCCTTCGCAGTGTCTTTGGCAGGCCTAAAATAAAATCCATACTGACTTCCTGCCAAGGACAACTAGGCACAGGTAACGGAGTGTAAAGCCCAGTGTTCTGCTTACGTTGCTTGGCTAATTGACACGTGTGACACCTAGCAACCATTCTACCCACATCTCTCTTAAGGCTCGGCCAAAAGAAATGGTACTCAACGGCCTCAATCGTCTTATCTCTCCCAAAGTGTCCAGCGAGGCCCCCAGCGTGTAGCTCCCACACAAGAAATTCCCTAAGGGAGGTGCGAGGTATACAAAGCTTTTGGGCTTTAAAAAGGTAACCATCATCCAAAAGAAAATCGTCTACGATGCGGGTGCTGCTTGTGGACAAGGACGAGTAAATTTCTTTGAAGTCTGGGCACTCAAGATAATCCATCTTCATCTGATCAAAACCCACGACTTCCGCTCTCAACTCAAGAGTAGTCATCATCCGTCGGCTGAGAGCGTCAGCAGCCTTATTCTCGACCCCTGCCTTGTGCCTAAGAGCGTATGAGTACTCCTAAAGAAATTCTACCCATCTGCCATGTCGGGCATTAAGTTTCTTTTGAGAATTAATGTATCTCAAAGCTTCATGATCCGAAAAGATGACGAACTCTTGCGGGAGCAAGTAGTGCCTCCAGTAGCGAAGGGATTGGATCACGGCGTAGAATTCCTTATCGTAAGTAGAGTAACGCTGCATAATATCATTCAGCTTCTCGCTGAAATATGCTACCGGGTGACCCTCCTGGGAGAGGACTCCTCCAATTCCGACCCCCGAAGCATCGCAGGTCACTTCGAAGACTTTAGAGAAGTCAGCAAGTCTCATCACTGGGGCTTCCACCATTCGTTTCTTAATCTCATCGAATGCTCTGGTGGCAGCCGGGGTCCAAAGAAAATCACCCTTCTTAAGGCAATCAGTGATAGGAGATACTATGGTGCTGAAATTTCGGATGAATCTCCTATAGAAGGTAGCTAACCCGTGAAAGCTGCGAACTTCCCGGATGTTCTGAGGGACGGGCCAGTCAACTATGGCTTTAACCTTCTCGGGGTCAGCAGAAACCCCTTGTGCAGATACAATAAAGCCCAGAAAGATGACTTGGTTTACGAGGAAAGTACATTTCTTAGGATTGGCATAAAATTGTTCTTTCCTCAAGACATCACAAACTTACTTCAGGTGGTCAAGGTGCTGATCAACAGAATGGCTATAGATAAGTATGTCATCAAAATAGACGACAACGAACTTACCCATAAAGGGGCGCAACACCTGAGTCATAACCCTTATAAAAGTGCTAGGGGCATTACTCAATCCGAAGGGCATGACTAACCACTCATAAAGGCCATCTTTCGTTTTGAAAGCGGTTTTCCACTCATCACCGGGTCGGATCCGGATCTGGTGGTATCCACTCTTAAGATCAATTTTGGAGAATAAAGTTGCACCCGTCATCATATTGAGCATGTCATCGAGCCTCGGAATAGGGAATCGATATTTGACGGTGATCTTGTTGATAGCACGGCTATTAACACACATTCTCCAAGTTCCGTCCTTCTTCGGTGTGAGAAGGGCCGGCACCGCACAGGGACTAAGACTCTCCTTAATGAAACCTCGCTGCAGTAGCTCGTCAACCTGCTTCTTAAGCTCGGCATGTTCCGTGGGGTTCATGCGGTAGTGGGGCAGGTTTGGAAGGGAGGCTCCAGGGACGAAGTCTATAGCATGCTGAATGTCTCTAAGCGGTGGTAACTGATCTGGGAGGTCATCGGGAAAGACATCAGCATATTCTCTTAAAATAGGTTGCACTTCCTCAGGAATGGGCTCGTTAGATTCGGTGGAAATCTCACGACCGACTAAGGCAAACAGGGGGGCGCCTTGGGCAATCTCAGTAATCATATCCTTGGCGGTGACAAGGTTCAGGCCCCTCTTAGATTTGGCTAGGTTGGATTTTGTGGCATCCGTAACCCAGGGCTGGGATGACAAAAGCTTAATCTTTTTGCCCACATGTTCAAACACGCAGGTGTTTGAACGCCCATAAATGTGGACATCATTATCGTAGATCCAGGGACGACCTAGCAAAATTTGTCCAACATTCATAGTCAACACATCGCACCAGACATTCTCCTTATAAGTGGCAAAGGAGATGGGTATGTGGCTTCGTTCCTTCACCTCCAAGGCATTGGAGTTGACCCACGATACCTTATACGAGTTGGGGTGAGGAACGGCAGATAGACCTAACTGGGATACCATGCTGGAGGAAACAGCATTAATGCAACTACCACTATCCACTATGACTTTACAATTCTTGTCTTTGATTTTGGTGTAGGTATGGAAAATCGTGGTCCTACGCCAGTCATCAGTGGGTGTCGGGTGTGATAGTGCACATCTCACCACCAGATGGGAGAGGTATCTGACTGTCGAAGGCAACTGAGGACCGTAGTGTCGTCATCCTCCTCGAAGTATTCGCCTTCTTCTTCAACTTGGTGGATCTGATCAACCTCGGGCTCGAGGTCGTCCTCAGTTACTTCCTCAACGATAGAAACCTTGTAAGGACTGGAGCACTGAGAAGCGATATGCCTATACCCCTGGCATCGAAAGCACTTGGTCCCGGGACTGGACCGAGGGGCATCCATGGTAGGAGGTTTACTTCTAAAATCAGATCTAGGTGCAGGTGGACCCGTGGGTGGTCGGGTCGTGCTCCCCGGAGTAGGTCGTGAAACAGGAGGATGCAGGGTGGAACTACCAGCTGATCTATACGAGGGTTTAGAGTCATGTGATCGACTCGGATGTTGAGAACGGGACTCCTCTAGATCAAGCACTAGACTGTATGCATTCTCTAGTGTAGTGACGTTCCGGGCAAAAAGTTCATTACGTAAGTCTTCCAGCAGCCCGGTACGAAACATCGACAAAATTTGCGCGGGGGTGGTTGAGGTCTCCCCTTTGCAACGAATCAGGTAATCATCGAAGGATGCTATGTAATCCTTAACGGGTTTGCTTCCTTGGGTAAGTCGGTTCCACCTGTCAAGGAGTCTAGGGAAATAAGGAGGAGGTAGGTATTTCTGTTTAAGCTCACGTTTCATGGACGCCCAATCAGTAATGGGGTACTCGTTGCGGGACTCCCTAAGACTTTCTAAGTTCGACCAGAATTGGCTAGCCCTTCCAATAAGCTTCATCTCCGCGAACCTAACCTTCCTAGCTTCAGAAATGTTATACCACTTGAAGAAACTATCCATACCTTTGATCTAATCGAGGAAGAGTTGTGGATCTAAGGTGCCATCGAAAGTGGGTGCTTCTACCTTGATATTCTTCATCAAGTGTATGTCGGGGTCATGGTTGGTGCGTGTATGTAATGAGGATTTCGATAAGGGGCACGTGGGGGCCAATCATCTTGAAAAGTATCATCCCCATACATGGAAGGTGGCCTAGAAGGTGTGTAGAGGGGTGCTTGGTTCCTACCTCGTTCTAGGTTATCGAACCGATCATTGGTTTGTCGCCGAAGTTCCGCTAGGTCGGACTGGTTCTCCTTAAGTTGTTGACTAATCGCGCCCATTTGACCTACCAACAGGTCTAAGGTCCTGCTAAGTTGCTCCGGGTCCATTCCTAAACACTATGGGTGACTTAGGAGGGGTTCTAGTCGGAAAATAGCAGCTAAACCCTAAAGGAAAACGCTTAATCTGAAGGAAAAAAGGTGCAGGAAACTCAAGGACAGCAATCTACACGTAAGGCTTAAGGTTCTATATGCAAATGATGAAGTGGGGCAGTGAGAGACAGCACTTAGGCACCTAAACGATGAATCTACAGCACACTAAATGTTGCAGGAAATGCTTGGACAGAACCTAAACAAAGTGCAAAGTGATCCTAGACAACTAGATGAGTTATAACAAAGAGGGCAGCACTTAAAATCCCAAAATCAACACTTAATGCTCACTAAATGCATGCAGAAATTTCTGGACAACAAATGTAAGTGAAGATTAAAATGTTTTTATAGATGTTATGCATGGCAAATTAATTATGCAAGCCTAAGTAATAGCCTAGGATGAATTCTAGCACATGTATCGCATGCTAGCCATGCTCTGATACGAAGATGATGTAGAACTATATGCTAAATTGGAGACTTGCACAAAATATTTAAGAGCAATTTCAGATTCTCGTTATTAGCGATTAAAACAACAACGTAAAATAAATAAACGGTTACTTTCGCTTAGGTTAAGCCACACAAGAGACTAAGCTAAATCAAAACACATAGGAAAACTAAAACATTGCATGCGAAGTAGTTTCCAACTTAACCAAGACTTAACAATGAAATCTAATTGCAAAGAAGTAACAATCCTACGATTACTAATGGATGGCGAATAGTAGGCACAGTTTCTTGTTTGGACAAATCTCAATAAGGTAGGTAGAATTTGAAAAGTAAATGGATCTAGGAAGAAGATCACCTTCTCGGATAAATGTCGTGAATTACTACGAACCTTCCGTTAGTTCCTCTTCCCTAGCCTTGATCACAATGAATAGCAATGGTTAAGTGGTCTTCTCTTCGGATAAACAATGGTTGGAGTCAATTCGAGGAAGGCCAATGAGGAGATCCATGCAATCTTAGCCTTCGTACACCAAAACCGGATTCAAATTCCGGATCGATCTTCCATCTCAAATCAATGTAAGAGATACACCTTGAGAGGAGGGTGAAGAGAGCAAGAGAGAGGGGCGGTGGGAAGAGAGTGGCCGGCGGGTTGTGAGGGAGAGGGAGGCGGCTAGGGTTAGGGGCGGCTAGGTTAGGTGGAATAGAATTTGTTTTAATTCCCAAATCTGAAATTATTTTCAGATTTAAGTAAAATTGGAGGAAAAATAAGTGGATTTTGCATTTCAAATAGCATGTAATAAGGTCCCTTAATGGAGCATTAAAGGAGAGGGGCCCACTAATGGGGCCGGCGGCATAGAGAGGGGAAGAGGGATTAGGGGAAAAGTAATTATGCGTTTCCTAATCCACTCCGACTAATTAATGATGAAAATTTCAAATCCGCTCAAATTCAAATTTGAAATTTGAAACGTCATTGAAACTTTCCTAATTTGGTGTCGGGCAAATTTGAAAATTTCCACAATGAATTTCAAAATTTGAAAATTCGTGTGGAAGACGAGATGGGGCCGGTGATTGACAAAGGAATGGTGGTGGATGAAGGGGAGGCCGGCGGCTAAGAAGGTGGCCGGCGGGATGAAGGTGGGGCTCGGTTTAGGGTGATGGCGGGGTAGAGTTTGGATGGAGGAGATTATGAGGTGGTGATTGGTGGTGGGGGAAAACCGGCGGTGGATGTTGAATAGAAGGGAAAGAAGGGATGAGGATAACCAAGAGCCACCGACGATGACTGTTGGGTACGACGGGTGGCCTCTCCTAGGCTCCACCAAGCTCTCAAACTCTCTCTCTCAAGCCTTCACAAAAGCTCCAAGAAGAAGGAAATGCAGAAAATTTCATATCATTCATTAACCATCAAAAGTACAAGAAGAAGGTTATAAATAGCCTAATACAATGACATAAAATAAAAGACTAAAATACCCTCGAGGGGCTACAAGACTGATGAGGACATCTTCAGCAACTTCGACAGGTGTGCCATCGGAGACACCGGAGATCGACGGCCACGATCAGGAGTTTTATTTACTTTGTCATGTTATATAGTAATTTATTTTATTTTTTTTCAGTTTTACCCTTATTGGTATTTGGTCTCTATTGTAGCCCAAGGGGCATTTTAGTCTTTTGTTTCCGTTGTCATTTTGAGGCCTATATATATGGCCATTTCTTATGTAATGAACTAATGAATGATGAATGAAAAAATTATGTTTGTTTCTACTTTTCTAGCATGAGTGCTTGAGAGGGAAGAGAGCTCAAGAGGAGCGATTCGCAAGGCCCACCAATCGTTGGAAGAGTCCTCGATTCGTGGTTAGATTTATTTTCTTTTATCTTCTCGCTCGTATTCAAATTCATCTCCTTCCCTTCCACTACAAGAAATCCCTCTTCAACCCCATTGCCGCCGCCCCTTGGGAACCCGCCGCCGACCACCACCACACCCCGGCCGGCCACCTTGCCGACGACGTCCCCTCACCCACCCGACCCTTCCCTTTACAATTTTCAAATTTGAAATTTGAAAATTTCAAATTTTGAATTCTTTCCTAATTTGGAACTCCTATTTAGGAAAGTCTTCATGATGGAATTCAATTCCAATTTGATTTAGATTGGAGTTATGAAACCTATTGCCTCGTCATCATCCGAAATTGGAAGCCCTTTCCTTGAATTTCCCCCTCTCTCTCTTAGCATGCCGCCGGCCCCTTAGTGGGAATTAATCCCATTAATTGCTACTTAACTCTCCCTCCCCAAATTTGAAATCAATTTAATTTCAAATTAATTTCCCACCCTTTCTATTCAAGATTCTGAAATTAATTTCAGAATTTGAGTTTAAAACCTCCCTCCCTCCTCTAATGAAACCGCCGGCCCCCATATTGGGCTTCCCCCCATTAATTCTTTCCATTAAGGGATTAAGTGCAATCAAAGTTTCGGATTCAAATTCCAAATTACTCCCTCCAAAACCACTTGAATCTGAAAATTATTTCAGTTTTCTAAGTTATTCCCTCTCCTTCTAGCTCACAGCTAAACCCTCCTCTCCCAAATCACTGGCTGCTCTCTTGCAACCTACTAGCTGAGTGGACAAATCCGGGCTGCTGTCACCAGTCCAGGAAAGCCAAAATCAGCAAGGAAGGGGTCCAAGAAGGCCTCCCAACTGCTGCCCAGGACTTTCCCAAGTCTTCCAAGTGGTTTTCCCAAGTTTTCTACAAAACAAACTGCTGTCCCTGCTGTCACAGCTGCTGTCCAGAGATTCCAGCAGCAGTTTGCTGCTGCCCCTGCTACTACGGGAGCTACCATCAATGGCCCGACGACTGGGAATCGTTCTCCCATGTTGAAGACTCGCTGACCAAGAAGGTGTTCGTGGATTGTGGTTGTCCAAGTCATCCAAGAAGCTGTCAAGCCCCACCCACTTCCGATCCAACCAACAAAGCACCACCGGAACCTTGTATTACCTCATTCCTTGGTGGTGATCTCAATTCTAGTTGCAAAATCTTCTCTCGCCAAGCCTAGTGTAGTTGAGTGAATAATCCCCAAGGTGAAATTTCTCATTATTAAATTTTGGATTGTTATTTAATAGCTCTTAGCTTTGCTACTATTTTTGTTTATCTCCGAGGATTAGTTAATTTACATGTACTCCTTCGCCTAAGCAAGTCAAAGACTAAGGTTCTTTAATGAATTTACTTGTTATCTCAATAAGCTCTTAATTGTAATTCAATTGTCAATCACTTTTAATTTTCTTAAGAAGCTCCTTCGCATGTGGTATCACATCAAAGACTCAATCCCTCAAGCAAGGGTAAAAAGGGAAAGATGCAGAAATAAAAATACATCAAAATAAAATGATCATACTAAAATCAGAAATACATCGGGTAAATCGTGGCCGTAGATCTACGGCCATGTCGACAGTAGACTTTCCAACTGATGTCCCCATCAAAAAGCCTTTTCCAATCATCAATGCAGGAGAAATAATTCCGTGTGGAGTCCGGATGAGAAGAACCGTCCGGATTGTGAGTTTACATATTGTGTACAAAAAGTTGATGTACAGTGTATACATTTGTACACTGTGTACACTCATATGTCTGAACGGTTCTTCCCATCCGAACTTCGCACGGAATAATTTCTATCAAAGCAAATAGTCAACATCAAGGCAGTGCAAGTACGCATTCACCACGGTAAATAAAGCAAGATATTCTACATACTCCAGAGAGAAGGAAAAGAAATATGAACTTCTGAAGAGTAATTACTGTATGCATGTTATGAATTAAAATAGATCGACAAATAATAATGTACAAATGGGCAGTATAACAAAGATAAAAGTTTGGTTAATACTCCACATTCTTCATCACGTTCAACAACAGCATATCTTTGAGCAAGGGCGGTAATATCACTCCTTATGTTATCAGCACCACGTGTAGCATCATTCATTTCCTGTTTTAGTAACTCAATCTGTTTGTTGTAGTCCGCCAGTGACGAGCAAATTGCTTCCTGCATTAGTAAAGAAAGTAATATTGAACATATATGGACCAAGATTGCCTTCACAGAAGTGACTTTAAGAGTCTATACCAGCAAATTGTTAAATCGAAATTCACATAATTATAATAGATAATTTTACTTCATGCTAAACAGCAAGAGTGATCCTGGATCTACTCCGTACAAAGAAAATTGTTTATTCAAAATACCTTAAAAATTCTATAGCCGCCCAAGCCCCAAGACGTTTGAGTAGATTCACCGGTTAAGGATACTGGAGAAATTCATTCAAGTGCTAAGGTACAAAGACTTTAAGCATGTAGAGCGATGCTTTTAGTTAGATTTTATGTAAGTGTAGCACCGATGCATTTTGTAATTCTATTGGTTGGGTTAAGAAAGGAGTTTTAGGCTTTGTTTGGAACGACTTTCTTGCTACTTAAAACAGCTTTCTATTACAAAAGTTAAAAATTTTATACTTGAAAGCTGTTTTAAGAAGCAGTAAAAAAGCCGTCCTAAACAAAGCCTTAGTTTCTAGCACATCGTAATCTATAGAGTTGTGAAGGTACATATTTTAAGCATATATACACAATGTACCTTAGATTTAGCCTTTACGATCGTTTTCAAAACTCTATTTTCTGAACTTTGGTTTTTCAAGATCAAAAGTCATGACAAAATCTATATGCATGAATAAAACATTCCCACAAACATATATCATGAAACAAATCAAGTGAAACAGTAAATTATAAACATATTGAAACTGACATAAATTGTAACCATCAACTTCCTGAACTTTAAACAGTAATGAATGCTAGAAGTTTTTGATTTATTTATTGCTAGATATAAAACAAACTACCATTGCAGGCTACCCTTATCTAACCAGCTAGAATATGACAGAGAACTGTGATAGCACCTAACCAGCTAGAATATGAAAAAGAGAAAAGTGATAGCACCACTCCGAACAATGCTCAAGGCAACTTGTTTTATATTGTATATCATGTAAAAGCCCTAAGGTTTCAATTCATAGCTCATGCAAATGTTACTCAGAAAATACATGACCTGAAGTTTTGGAACCATACTTTAAAATCATCAATAAGTGCGAAGTCTGGGAAAAATGGAAGAATATCTTCAATCTTCAGAAGCCCATCTGTTTCCTTCAGAAATGCAATTGCCTTTCTTATATTCTCCCTCTTAATTCCTTTTTCCAACTGAATCACATGCTTAGCCACCATAAGCCATAGCTTCTTCCTCAGATCCTCATCATCCTCAACTTTATCTGCTTCAGCCATTGCGAGCTCTGGGTCTACCTAGTGGACCAATTTACAGTGAAATGACTAGAAACAGCAAGATAACATAAATATTGAACCAAAATAGTCTGTATAAATTATTCAAAGAAGTTCAAAATGATGGAAGTAATAGAAAATAACAAATGAAACAACTTGCTCAATGAAACATACAATTACAAAGGTGTATGGAAACCCCAAAAACCAATAAACTACTTATAATTGTGGATTCATCAGAAAATTATAGGGCCATCAGAAGGTCGATAACCATTAACAAGTGTTATGCCCAGCCACTAATAGGGAGGTCAACTGCTAGAACATCTCCCAAAAAAAGAAGATTATGGGGCATCTTATGAAACAAATCTGGCACAAACAACTGACAGGGAAGAATTCAAAAAGAAGCGAGCAACCGAAAGAAAAAAAATATACCAGGAAACTACACTTTTTTGGAAGAACTAAATAATTTTGTATCTCTCAGTAAATTCATGTTCTTTGTTTGCAGCGTTCTAAACATGGGTAAAGAAAATACATCAAAAATTAAAGCCATGTGATGTGATGCATGAGTTGAGTTACACAAGATTAATAAGAAGATTTAAACATTAGCTTAACCACTTATATAATCATGCTTCAAATTAAAATCGATTACAAGAATTCGTAGCGTTCCACTTGTTTAGGCAAAAGAATTACAATGAAATTAACCAAACTATTTAATCAAATACAAAGGAGAACGTAAAGTTAAAAGCTAGTGATTTGAATCCAACGATTAATACGGAGTTGTTCACCTTGAGGCCTCTTCTCTCTTTCCTACGAAACTAGGTTGAGCGGCGGAAGATCGTCCAAGCTAGAAGTGAGGTTGCCACAAGGAGGGAGGAGCCCATGAACATTGCCGTGGAGAAGGATCTTGGAGGTGGAGGTGGCACGGGAGGATGACCTTTGATGATCCACGTGTAGTCGGAGAATTGGTCGTTGACGGCGTCCACTAGTGTTGGTAAAATCCGATCAAGTACTCCTCGACGGTATTGTCGAAGCCAAATCCGACGTTGAAGAAAGGAGATCTTAAAACGTGGATGCCTCCGTAGATATCGTAGAAGAGTCCGTGATCAACGGCAGGATCCGCCATACACCATGGATTTGGAGACGAGCAATCACCACAAGCAACCAACAATGGGAGGAAGAGAAAGGGGAGGGGTGGTCGGCGGGTTGTGGAGAGTAGGAGGGGAGGCCGGCGGTAAGAATAGGAAGAGAGGGTGAAGTTTATGTTAGAAAACTGAAATTAATTTCAGTTTAAGAGATTTGGGAGGGAAAATATTTGAGGCCTAATTTGAAATTCCCAAATTAAAGGAGGGGATTATTGTTCATTTAATGGGGAGAGCCAATAGGGGCCGGCGGCATCAATGATGGGCTAGGGATTGATGAAAACTGAAAGAAATTTCAGTTTCAGGTGAAATAGGAGGGATTTAGTTTGAAATTAAATTTTGAATTTCAAAATAGGGAGGGGGATTAATTGGGCAATTAATGGGAAGCCCAATGAAGGGGGGGCCGGCGGCATCATGGAGGTGGGAGGAGTTTAGAGAATGAGGAGAAGGGGTTTCCAAATTAGGATGATGACTAGGAAAATCTTTTTATCATGAATCCAATTTTATTTAATGTGAAATTGGATTCAAAATTCAAAAACTTTCCTAAAATAGAATTTTCGAATTTGGAAAGAAATTGAAATTTGAAATTCAAATTTCAAGAGAGGTGGAGAGAGGAAGAAGTGGTGGGAGGATGGAGGTGGGGAGGAGCCGGCGGCAAAGCGGCCGGCCGGTGGGGGTTGGGGTGGCCGACGAGTGGGGATCCCAAGGAAAATGCACGTGTGGAAGGGGAGGGGCCGGCTTCTTCCAACTTGTTGGTGTAGATGATGGTGTTTGTGGATGAGGAGAAGATCTATGGATGCAAATACTAAGAGAACTCACAAAGAGATCTCATGTGAATAACTCACTAAGAGATCTTCTTGATATTGAACTCACAAAGAGAACAAGCATAAAAATTTTCATTCAATAATTCATTAGCCTCATACAAGATACATGAGCCCTTTAAATAGGCTCCAAATGACAACAAGTACAAAAGTCTACTATGCCCCTTGGGCTACAAGAGAAAACAAATACCCACAAGGATAAAATGGGAAAAACTGAATATAAATAAGTAATAATAAAAATGCAGATACAAATAGTCCTCAGTGGTACAGGCTCTCCATCATGGTCGTCGATCTCTGGTGTCGTCTCTGATAGACGCACCGGAATCTCCTGTCGATGCCCCCATCACCATGCTTTCATAACATCCAAAACAAAAGGAAGCTAAAAAAGAAAGATAACAAAGCACGTGCTAGAATTAGGCAACAGTACAATTATAGAATTAGGCACTAAAAACTCTCATAAGCTTTTGAAGCATCTACTTGGCTGAAGTTGGTTAGAAAGTGTTGACCTGGATAATCATTTCAAGATCAAAGATCCATAACACTACCTGACATCCCAGAAACAACCTACTGCCAAACCTATTTGAGTTCACTTATAGTGCCATAGTTTATTATTTTGCATGTATGGTTTCGTTTGAGTCCTTGTTTGGTCTATTGCACTTTTCTGAAAATAAATCTTTTAAGGGGTCATTTTTCATGCTGCACATTAACTACTATAATAATTAAATAACTATTATTGAAGGTTGAAGATTACCAAATGAATACAAGAATTCCTTACCATTACAAGACGCTAGTTGCCTTATACACCACGCCCATGGCTTCATGTTGTGTGCTGCTTCCTTGAATGATTCAAGAGTTGTTCGGGATAGTGGGTTCTCCGTTTCAGAGCAACATATCTTCCTTTTCACTCCATAGTTCCTTCTTTCAATGTTTCTACACTGTTTACTTGACGCTTTCCCTTCGCCAAGCTTCCACTGCCTATTTTTCTCTGCTTAAATGCTTATATTGCTTCTAGCCACTATTCATTCAGAGTGTTGGACAACACCACGTGAATTTTGTACTGAAGTCTCCCTTCCTTCCGCAGATTTAGTCAACAACTACTGCAGGCTATTCTGACACTCCCGCTCCCTATTAGATATCTTTTTAAGCTGATCTCAGTACCCTGATCATCTTCCAGCCCTGCTTTCTCCTAATATTCCCCTTCACTTTTCCTCAATGGCCTACACAATCTCGTAAGGAAATCAAACCTTGATTTTCAATTCATATGCTGCATAAAATTTTGGTATCAGAGCAAAAAATGCTTCTATCGCAAGTTTTTGTGACACGCTACTGTGCTGAAAAATAGTGCAGCGTCCACTGAAAATCATAAGTTCTAAACCATTTGAACTAAACAGCAATAAGAAATCTTCAAGCCTCCACATGCCACCACCTCAAATCCTCTAAAACTAATTCGTAGCATCAACTGTCCATCTTTGGGAGAAAATTTGAGCTTGGACAACAGCTCCTTGCTGTTCAAAGCTGACAACTATGATTGCTCAAGAAAAATGGCGCTTGACATAAATCTCATTTTGCAGACTTAGGATTTTATTCTCCTAAGGCAAATTGATTTGTAGTTAACTATATTTCCCGCAATGATTGTATCAAGGTTTATTTAATTTTGGGGTCCTTACTTCCTATGAGCGCAAACCCTCATAATTAATTACCCCTCCTACTTCATAGA
This sequence comes from Dendrobium nobile, assembly GCA_022539455.1. Lineage (NCBI taxonomy): Eukaryota > Viridiplantae > Streptophyta > Magnoliopsida > Asparagales > Orchidaceae > Dendrobium > Dendrobium nobile. The sequence continues at coordinate 250,085 of JAGYWB010000049.1, read as the reverse complement.
AGAGAATTCTCGATTAAAAATGAATTAGCTTTAGAATGTTCTAGTCTCGTTTGTTGGGCGATGGAGTTATCAAAATCCTATGGTTCTTTTGTCCCGGAAATACGTTTCATTATATCAACACTAACAATCATTGATCGTAGTGTCCAGAGAATCTGATTAGAAGCCATGGATTGCCTCCTCTCAGAGATCTCGAGTAAACATAAGTGGTTAATATAAGTTGTAGTTTTATGGTGGTTTGGGTTTTGCATCTATTAGAATACCCATTAATTTATTTAATTTGAGGCTTACGACTTCATTTAGAAGTTGCTCGATATGTTGAATTTAGTTCGGGGCTTATGACTCCACTTAGTAGTTGCCCATAGGTTTGGTTTAGGATGGCGCTTATAGCTCCATTTAGGAGTTGCCAGGTTGTTTGAGTTTGGTTCGGGGGTTATGACTTCCCTTGAAAGTTGCCAGTAGGTTTAATTTGGGTCGAAGCTTATGGTTCCACTTAGGAGTTGCCCGTAGGTTTAATTTTTAGTCGGGGCTTACGACTCCACTTAGAAGAAGCATGCACGGATGGTTGAAGGGGATTCGTGAACGCGAGAGATGGAGGCAGTGCAGGCAGCACAATTGGACGGGGCGATCTTGCGGGAGAAGTAGATGCAGGAGCAGGTGCGGTAGGTGAGCCAGAGCGTGCGATCACACAGGACAGGCGTGGGTGTTTGGTGCGATCAGGTGAATGAAGGCAGGGGTTCTCACAAGTGGCCATGTGCGTGGACAGTGGGCTGGACTGGAGTCATAGGAGGATCCAGAGCACACAGAAGAACCAGAGACAGAATAGAGAGCGTAAGACGATTTTTTTTTTGTTTCTTTGCCCTTTTTATTGATTGAGTTGCTGAAGGATTGTCTTTTTCAAGAGCAATGCATTTGTTCGCTAAATATCTGAACAACGCTTCTTTTTTTTTATTTGATTTCTTTTTTTTTTAAATTAGTCAAGAAACCACCGACATAAAGTTGTTTTACATCATTACCTTTCCAAACAAGAAATCTATAATATTGCATTGCCGCAGTGGTCAGGACTCCATGTGTAGTAATTTTTTTCATAGCTACTATGACTTAGGTTTCTTGTTCTCTTACAAGACTTAAAAATAGTCCCTACCTAAGAAAAACTCAATTAATGTGAGAGAATAAGCATCCCTTGCAGCACCACTTGTTATCTAGCGTATGTGAACATAAAAAATATGTCAAATTAATGGAAATTGATGAAGCACATAAGGCATTAGTTTGGCTAAACTAATGGCCTCATTCACAAGTATTCCATATATGTAAAATTTTTATATTTTCATGCAAATGTTCAAAACTTTGCTTCATTATTTCCTTGTTACATACTTGGTTTAATATTGTGAAGTGTAAGAAAACAAGAACAATTATATGTACATTGGGACAAATTATCTCCAACCTGCAACAACAATAACAAGAAACCAAATTCCCACTATGTGGCATTGGCTACATGAATCATTTTACTCCATTGTGTCCAATTAAGAGTCAAATTCTCATTTTAATCTAATAAAAAAAGAGACATTTTTAATACTTTCTAAACAAGTCTTTTTAGGTATATCTCTACCAACATAGGCCGGATCTAATACCATATACTCTCCTAATAGGGCCATTAGAAGGTCGATGTTTTATGCATGATAATTTAATACTATCATGCATTCTTGCTTGGGGTGATGACCTCCTAATGAGTAAAATAGACATTTTGAGCAAGTTAGGACTAACCATGGAGGAAGGAGTATGATGATGTAGCTTCTCCATAAAGATTTAAGATGACTTTAAGGTAGCTTCTCTTTGAAGATTTAATGTGGTCTTAATGTAGCTTCTTTTTCTTGAAGATTTAGAGTAGACATGAAGTAGTTTCTCCATGAAGACTCATAATATGAAAAAATAAAAGATAATGATGCTAATATTTTATATTCCATATTTCATGTAATTATGCAGTTGGCCAAGAACATTTATGTATGTCTTTTTATGTTCTCATTTGACTAGATTCATATGTTTGTTCATGTTCTTCAAAATGTACAAGCATATAAATAATCATAGAAAGTTAGCTTGTGCGCATCATATTTTGAATGAAAAGTGACAAACTCTCGTTGTTAGTTATACACCTTTTATCTTGTATTCATGTCTATCCTATAAAGTGAGAATAAAGTTTGCTAGTGCATGAGGTGAAGCTATAATGTTTTTGAGAAGTTCCTTCATATCCATGACTTATTTATATGATGCTACAAAGTTCAAATAAACTCTATTGCGAAGTATATATTTATTTACATACTAAAGTAGTTTTACAACTTCCTAATCATTATGAGATCAAGCACATTATCACAGTTATTGTGGGTCCATCTGACACTTAAAAATACTTGGAATAATGGCATGTCTTTGATGTAGACAAAGGGGGGGGTCACCTCATGTCCAAAATAATATAAATTTTGGCTTCCCTTGATTCTACTAGCTCAATCAAAATTGAGCTGGAATTTTAGCTCATTTATGAGCAGGTCTTTAGTTCATTTATTGAACTAAGGGTTAACTCATTATTAACTATGATTTTAGCTCATAGTTATCTTTTTATTAAATGTATTTTTATGTTTTAATGTTTTAAGTTTTAATGTCTTAAAGTTGTCTCTTGGGTTTCCAAAAAGGGCTTTTGGAATCCCAAGATATTTGTTTAATCTTTCCATGGTGGCTCCTTGAATTCCACCATGGCTTTATGTGCTTTTACCCCCCTTGGATTCTGGCCGGCTGCTGGTTTCCCGTGCCTGTGCTCCCTCCCATGACCATGCCCCCCTTGGTTCCCGCTCGGCCTCCTTGGCTCCCGCGGCTACCTCTTCGGTTTCTTGGCTTGGGCTGTTTTTGCGTGAAAAGCATTTGGGTTTAATGCTTTTAATGCTTAGTTTCTTGTGTTAAAATTAATGTAATGTGTCTCTTTGTATTCCCTTTCATACCTATATATATGGGGGATTTGTAATGTTTGAAGTTAGTTGAATGATAAGTTATTTTTGAAAGCTTTAACCTGCGGGTTTGCTTTGGAAATCCTGCGGGCTCTTTCCACCCTTCTTTCTCATCCCCTACGGAAATCCTGCGGGCTCTTTCCAACCTTTCTTCTCGGGCTTCTAATCTCTTCGTCTCTCCACAAGTGCCACTCCATCTGTATCCTTCTTCTCAATAGTGCAGCAACTTTAGGGTGTCGTCTTTGAGATCGAGTCGAGTATGTAATTTTAATTTCTTGTTATTTCTTTAATTTGAAATGTAAGAGTTTGTTCGTCCCTTTTCTCAGTCTTCCTCATCTTAGTCGTCGTCTTCGTCGTGTCGTTTTGTGTTTTCTTTTTGCGATCGAGAAGTATAGGATCCCCTATATTTTTTGCTCACATCAGTCTTCCACCTTCAGACAATACTTGAATATCATGTGATCATCTTTTCATCCTCCCACCAACCTCTCAAGGAGTAATTGACCTTTCATTCTTTGAAAGCGAGTTGATCTTGCCCCAAAAGAATCAATGGTGACCATCAAATTGTTACCAAAAATCTGGATCAATAGTCAGCTTTGCAGCTTAATCTTTTTCATTTGAATCCTTGCGTGTTTTCTTCCGTTGTTATGTAAAAAGACAACCTTTTTAAAGACTTGTAAATTTTCACTCCAATTATTATGAATAGATCTTATATACTAAAGATTGAGGATGAGAAAACAACTTTGAGAGTCCTTGCCATCCATTAACCTTCTGCATCTCCCAAAGGGCTTTTTGCAGGCATGCCCCTCCCTTGAATGTTTCACAAGCTATGTGAGATAGCAAGTTACCACACTCCAAGTCAAAACTCTGACATTTCTCTCAATTGTTCCGTTTATCATTACTTCGTTGTTTTTGTTGTTTTACCTTCTTTAGGCCAACATCATCTATTTCTCTAAGCCAAAGCCCTGCAATTGCTGTTCACCATTCTTCAAAAAATTCAGTTACTAAAGAGATATACCATTTAACCAAAAGATTCAGTCGACAAAAGAACAATAACATAACCTCTGCCCATCCATATGCTACTTCTGTGAATCAATTTTATTATTTCTCAATGAGGAACTAACTAAATGATTTCGCCCTCTTAAATAACCACAATGACGGTTTGTTGCAACAAGATAAATTTTGAGACAGGATGAAATTATGCCCGAAAAATATAACAATAAGATCACAAATAATTTAGATGCAAACTGGGAGTACAAAACAAGTAGTTGGAGTACAAGGTCATAGAGGCTCATCAAAAACTTAATGATGCAATCAAAAATTTGGGGAGGGACCCAAATTTTTGATCACAAAAATAAACTCTTTCTAAGAACAAAATAAAGACATAAAATGCTTAAAAGAACACAAATACTATAAAACACAACTTTATATAATAAAAACGACTTACAAACTTTTGACTCAAATGACACTTACAATTTGGACGCTTACAAACTTTGACACCAACAAAATGACACCTAAACTTGCTTACTTTAAGAAGAGGGATACAGGTGAGGTGGCACTTGCGGAAAGAAGAAAGAGATTAGGAGACGAGACGAAGGTTGGAAAGAGCCCGCAGGATTTCCATAGGAGGAGGGGAAGAGGATTGGAAAGAGCCCGCAGGATTTCCAAAAAACAAAAACCACTCAGGTTTTGTCTCCAAAAATAACTCACATCAACTCTTTTTTTACAACTACAAACATCTACTATATATAGGCATAAGAGGGGAACTAAACAATCACTTAAAAAGAGAATATAGAAGGTCAAGAGATCACTAATGAACAGCCCAAAACAGCCCAACCAGCTGTCCAAAACAGCAGCCCAAAAGTCCATAAATCCGGCCAGAAACAGTGAAAAATTCAGCAGAAAAACTGCACTGAAAACAATGGAAAGACTCTTGGAATTCTCCCCAAAACTGCCATCAAAACAGTCCCCATAAAGCTGTTCAAATTCTGTCCAAAACTGTCTAAAAACAGTCCCAAGATTCCCCATAAATGGGATGATAATAGCCTTAATTTTCCTGCACAGGAATCCCAAACAGCAGGGCAGAATGTCACGGTTTCCAGCACAGGGAAACCAACAGCACCAAGGCAATTAAAGGCCACGGCATCAGCACAGAGAAACCCCAAACGGCATAGCAGTTCTCAAGGGAAAGCCACGGTTCCAGCACAGAAAACCCAAACGGCACAGCATGTTTCAAGGAAAAAGGCCACAGTTCCAACAGCCAAAAACAGGAATCCAACAGGTAAGTATCGGGTCAGCAGCCACATTTAATTCTCAGTAAAAGGGGGACTATGGGATAATAATTTCAAGAGCAAATCAAAGGGTTAAAGCCATTAGGGAACCAAAGCAGCCCAAGTGACAATAGGGAGATGAAAGATCAAGTTAATGAAGAGAAAGAAGGGGGGGGGGGGGGGGGGGGAAGGAGAAAAGACACAAGAGAAGAAACCTAAGAGCCACAAGGAGGAGGGGAGAATCTAATTAATCTTCAATTTATGAGCTTAAAACACTCTACTAAATATTAATGAGCTGACATTTAGTAGAGAATATGAAAACTCACCAAAAGTAAAACTCAACTTGTTTTGACCCCCCCTTTGTCTACATCAAACTCCTCTACTTGAAGAACTCATCTCCCGATGAGTTGGCTTTTATTTTCTTCCGAGGAGGCGAAGATTGAGCATCCAACTCTTGAATCTTTGCTTCATATTTCTTCAGGATTTCTTCTCGTTCTTGCAAGAACTGCTCTTGCAAACGTTGCTTCTTCTTCATGTATCTTTCTGTACACAAATGCATCCATGACTGTAGTTTGTATAGCTCGTATTCCAACGGATTTGTTGATTCTGACGGAATCCATCTATTCATCGAACCTTGATCTTCAGAATCTTCTTGCTTGTTTTCTCCTGTCTTTTTGTCTTTTTTCATTTTTTTGACTGACTAAAAAAAAGACTCAAAAGACTCCACCTAAAAAAGACTTAGACTCAACTTAAGACTCTCGACAACAAGACTTACTAGATTCACAACTTGACTTTGACTTGAAAACAAAATAAAGACTTGACAAACTACAACTTGACAAACTACAAACCAAAACCTAGGACTTTCTAAACTTGCTCTGATACCAAATTGATGCAATCAAAAATTTGGAGAGGGACCCAAATTTTTGATCACAAAAATAGAACTCTTTCTAAGAACAAAATAAAGACATAAAATGCTTAAAAGAACACAAATACTATAAAACACAACTTTATATAATAAAAACGACTTACAAACTTTTGACTCAAATGACACTTACAATTTGGACGCTTACAAACTTTGACACCAACAAAATGACACCTAAACTTGCTTACTTTAAGAAGAGGGATACAGGTGAGGTGGCACTTGCGGATAGAAGAAAGAGATTAGGAGTCGAGACGAAGGTTGGAAAGAGCCCGCAGGATTTCCATAGGAGGAGGGGAAGAGGATCGGAAAGAGCCCGCAGGATTTCCAAAAAACAAAAACCACTCAGGTTTTGTCTCCAAAAATAACTCACATCAACTCTTTTTTTACAACTACAAACATCTACTATATATAGGCATAAGAGGGGAACTAAACAATCACTTAAAAAGAGAATATAGAAGGTCAAGAGATCACTAATGAACAGCCCAAAACAGCCCAACCAGCTGTCCAAAACAGCAGCCCAAAAGTCCATAAATCCGGCCAGAAACAGTGAAAAATTCAGCAGAAAAACTGCACTGAAAACAATGGAAAGACTCTTGGAATTCTCCCCAAAACTGCCATCAAAACAGTCCCCATAAAGCTGTTCAAATTCTGTCCAAAACTGTTTAAAAACAGTCCCAAGATTCCCCATAAATGGGATGATAATAGCCTTAATTTTCCTGCACAGGAATCCCAAACAGCAGGGCAGAATGTCACGGTTTCCAGCACAGGGAAACCAACAGCACCAAGGCAATTAAAGGCCACGGCATCAGCACAGAGAAACCCCAAACGGCATAGCAGTTCTCAAGGGAAAGCCACGGTTCCAGCACAGAAAACCCAAACGGCACAGCATGTTTCAAGGAAAAAGGCCACAGTTCCAACAGCCAAAAACAGGAATCCAACAGGTAAGTATCGGGTCAGCAGCCACATTTAATTCTCAGTAAAAGGGGGACTATGGGATAATAATTTCAAGAGCAAATCAAAGGGTTATAGCCATTAGGGAACCAAAGCAGCCCAAGTGACAATAGGGAGATGAAAGATCAAGTTAATGAAGAGAAAGAAGGGGGGGGGTGGGGAAGGAGAAAATACACAAGAGAAGAAACCTAAGAGCCACAAGGAGGAGGGGAGAATCTAATTAATCTTCAATTTATGAGCTTAAAACACTCTACTAAATATTAATGAGCTGACATTTAGTAGAGAATATGAAAACTCACCAAAAGTAAAACTCAACTTGTTTTGACCCCCCCCCTTTGTCTACATCACTTAATAAGCAGGAGAGTAAAGAAAAAATTAGCACATTGTAAAACTATCTTGATTTCACCCAAACAAATTAGCCGATAAAGTTCAATTAACAAAACTACATGCACATATTCATTTCAAAAGAACAACATCAAGTTCAATTTGATGAAAACAAGAAACCATACATGAACAAAATAAAATATTCATCAGCGTACTTCACCTGCAAAGCAAGAGCTACAGCTTCTTCATGCATGGACATCATACTATAGATATGAACACAAGCACGCATCCTTTTTTCCTTTAGGCATAGACGTAATGCATACTTGGGATCGTAGAAAAACTCAGGCCCATCAACTTGCCCCTTGCCAAACTTGCATTGCAAAAATCGCAAAAGTGCACTGTCATCTTCCTGTTAAAAATGTTTGTCAGATGTAAATCGAAATGAAGTACCATAGTTGAAGCTTAAAGCAAAGAATTATCTATTTTGAAAAAATAAAGGATAGTTTGTCGTATGATAATCACACATTAAGTCGAAGCTATATATGATTTCAAAAAGTATATAAAATGACATAAGAAAAAGATATTAAAGAATATTAAACATGTTAAAATAAATCTACAAGTTCAGAATAAGGAAGAAAGACGTAAAGTGAAAGATGTTTGTATTAAACAAACCTCTTATAAAAGAAATACTAAAGATTTTCCTTCTATAATACTGCCAATCTATGATAAAAAATATCAACAAAAAACTGATGAGTTCATGCTAACAACTTCAAGTTTTTGTTAAGTACTTAAAACTCACTTTATTCTGAGATTGAGTCATAATGATGACAAGTAAAACTTATATCTCTTAGAAGTTCTTAGGGCAATGATGTGGGTGTGCACTATTATAACGTCACACCAGGTGAGGCTTAGAGAAGCAGTTTTAACTAGATTTTTCACACAAGAGCATGGAAAAGCAACCTACCTGCAATGTTATTATGTTTGACGTGTTTGTTAGGAGAATTCTATGCCTGTGCTATAATACTCAGAATTTTAAAAAATGTATTCCCAAGATATCCCATTTTATCATACATCCATAAAGTGGCAGAGCCAGCAAGTTTGGGGGGGATGCGAACATTTTTTTTCATTCGAGCTTGGCTTCAACATGAAAAATTTAAAAAAAAAAAATTTGTTGCATTTATTATTCTAAAAAAGAAAATATTACTTATAACATAATAAAAAAAACTTAAAGTTAAATAAGAAATATATATTCCCTAAAAAAGATAAGCTTTTATAGGAGCAGAGAGATTTTGCATTAGTGAAAATCAAGAATAGAAATATAGAAAAGAAGTTTTTACAAGGAGGATATTTTCATGCAAAATATATATATATATATATATATATATATATATAAAAGTTGATGTACTGTGTGGCTGCTCCATCATTTCTGTATAATAAAAAAAACAATAGGCAAGAGTCGGGAAATGGTGGAAAAGGATTTTAAGATCTCTATGGAATAATAAAAAAAATGTAGACGAGACAAGAGCAAGAGATGGGAGCAATCAGAAGCGGGGATAAGGAGATAGCCATAAATAAGAATATTGATAAGAGGTTTTTTTTAATTTTTGTAAGGGGGGCACCCCTCTTAATCCGTCCCTGCATCCATAAAACATCAAACCTATTTTCATTAAATTCTAAATTTAATTTCAAGCATTTATATATATAAGTGTGTATAAGTTATAAGCGTAATATATATAAATTAAATAGTTTTTAGAAATCAGAACATTATTAAAATGCCTTTAATTAGTCTCTAATCTACTGTAGCTAAATCAGACATTTAAAACTAAATTAATTGCACATCACTGGATTTTACTTATATAAGCATGAAAGGGGCTGTTAACGGTGAGGGCTGCGAGCTGGAGCTGCTACAGCTAATGCTGGGAAAATTATCAGAAATCGGTAAGTAGAGAAGGAAAGTAAGGGAAGAAAAAAAGGAGATTTGGGATAGACTATTTCCTACTCGATCATGACAGAACTAGGTCAGAGTGGTATTAGTAAGAAATATGTCTATTCATATTCTCCTTCTCTGTTTCACTCCATGTTAACTAAAGGGGAGTTAAAATAGGATGTGAAATGTGCACCCAAATTTATTTTCAATAACCTTATTTTTAATAAATGCTACTGGCACAATATCTTATAAATTATGATAAACACTATATCCTCATATACTACAAACAATTCTCCACGTTATTATTTCTACAACACCCGTTTTAGATGTTAGAACATCTTTGATGCCCAACGCTCAAATTTATACAAAATAACCAGCAGCTTTATAAAGTAGGAATGAAATGAAAAAGGAAACAAAAATCAAGTCCTCGATGGTTGTAGTTGTTTCTGATCACAATAAGTTAGGGTGCTTGGAAAGTGATAATTGACAAATATTTTTCAATTAACAACTGACTTAAAAGTTGATAGATAAGGAGACTCACACAGTTGATATATGTTTTGCAGCTTAAGAGACAGCAAAAAGATCAGAAAGATAACAGGAAACGTCAAACATAGATAGAATACATAAAAATTGGATATTGTAAAGCTTGCAATGAAACGAACTCATCCACACCCAACTTTAGCAATAGATAGTAGCCATTATAGATCAAACCTAAACAAAAGAAAGGATGGACAGTAATATTTATAGATTGCGGAAGAAAGCTTCCATGTTTTAGCAATTATGTGGACGACATACACCACAAATTAGTAATTTATAAAACAAATTTGGCTTCCCTAATAGCATAAATAAGGAGATATTATCAATTTAGAAAACTTGGACTCAGATAAAGTTATCAAATTATCTACTTGTATAAATAGTTATTTTAAATAAAGACACGCAATGGGTGAGTGTTGATGATCCTTTTGAAGGAAACAGGAAAAAGGATTGAAGTCTAGGACACCAAAATAGAATCTGGCTAAAGGCAGTTTTGACTACTAGACAGTCCACTAAAGAGGGTCAGATAATGTGGAAACATGCTAGATAAGCAAAATAAAGATGCATGGTAGGAATAAAGAAATAGCAGATGCACCACATAGAAATTGAAAAGTCAATTATAACAGAACCTGTTTTGCATACAAGGAAAGCAGTAAGTTGTGGATTCCAGGATCTTCATTATGCAAATGATGGACAGAGTATTCCAAATACTTGATCACCTCATGTGTTTCATTTCTAGAACAAGTAAAAAGAGGGTTAACATTCATTATCACCAACAAGTAAAGAAAAAAAAAAATGAAACTAAGGTCAATATCAGTGAAAGGCAAGTACGAACCTTGTTACAAGTGATCGGAAACACTATCATTAAATCAGTGGAAACAAACATGTCATTCTTTGGTTACTCTACTTTTTCTAAAAACTTGATTTTTAAAGATGCATGCTCTATTACTCACCTATGGAATTCATTTTTTTATGATTCACTTCACATGAGGCACCACCAACCAAGTGGTTGAGTGGCATATATATAATGCAGTCATACGTTTAGTATATATTACATGTTCAATAATTGATATTTTTTGTCTTATCCTATAAAACTTTTTCACAATGTAGGACAATAGCTATTAGTACAACTAAAATATAATAGCAAAGAATACACAAGTTATGAGCACTTCAATCAACAGAATAACCACTTTGTGGAATGCTTCACACATAAGCGAACAACAGAATTATTTATAATAGATATATACAGAAAATGAATGTTCCTTTAACTAGAAGCATAAATCCTCTAGGTATTTAAATAATTAAAACAACGAGATTTTTAACCTTTTAAATTTTAAATATTACAGTTAATGGATTGAAATCATTTTATCATAAATTCTTCATACTTAATGCAACTAGGATTAAAATTTCATAAAGTTTGGTTAGCGGATTGCTTAGTGCAAAAATCCTAAGTTGGTCCTTAAAAATAGGCTAGTTTATTCTTATAAAAAAAAAGATTAAAACAAAAGATACATATTAAGCAATGGAGAGTGAGAAGCAAATAATGACCATACAACCAAGTTAAAGTGCGGATAAATAAGATGTTTGGATGTGTATAGAACTAGGAGAAAAGTAAGAGAAACAAATGCTAAAAAGGACAAAAAGCGTAGGGGATTCATGAAGATGGGTAAGAAAAACTAGAGTTTGAGGATTTTTGGATGTAGAGCGGAGGGAGGAAAAATGCCTTAATAAAGCAGATATCAAATGAACTTGAAAGGAATAGAAAGGAATATAGGGTAGATCAAAATAACATGGCTAGATGTGCAAAAAAAAAAGATAAATAAAACTTAGCACGTTATCTAGAACTCATTAATAGACAAGAAGAACTCAATAAAAGGCAGGCTCCAGATAGTGGTCATAAACATAATGCATCAACGTAAAGAAGACCCATAGCGCTTCACACTTTGATCAACTAAAGAATTGACAAATAGCCTAAATTAAACAGTAGTCTGACCATAATTATTGCTATTATAACGGTAATCATAGTGCAGCATAACTCCAGTCATGAGTGATGCAAGTCAACCCTGTCAGCACCATTGCCTGAAACAACTTCAGACTCGACATGATTAGTTATGCATGCATTGTTTATGTCATATCATGAGAGAGGATATACTTAACATTCAGACAAATAACTCTGTTCAAAAAAAAAAATTTTTCTCAGCAAGTTTTCTTTTATTTCATCATCGAAGAGATCCATATAAGGGGAGTAGGCCTACATGGCGGCAGCTTAGGACCATTTAGACAAATAAAGCCAACAAGACATTTGTCTATATACCTACTGTATCTGCTCTCATGATAAGATACAAAATCATAACACGTGCAAGCAAATCATGTTGAATTTGGAGTATAATTAAGTAACGATGTCAACAAGTCAATGTTGACATAGAGTTTGACTCAATGAGTTAATGATTGCTGTGGCCACAATTCCACGTTCAAATGCAACGTATATCCAGTCAACACATTCATTTTTGGTAAGCTAAGGCCACCACACAATTACTACAGTGAAAAGAATATAGAGATGCAAACCAAACTACAGAACTGAAATGATAATTCACATCTTAGTAAGGGCATTAGCACAAATGGTTAAATGCCACTACAAGAAATTGAAAGAAGGTAGCATACTTGGCATGTGGTTCACTTGTGTATCGCATCATTGCAGGTATTAACTTCCTTGGATTCAGCTTGTTTGTAGTCATCCATGATTCAACAGTCTCGTAGGCATCAAGCATGATTAGATCAGGGGCAAATTTGTACTACAACAAAAAAGAAAATTGATCATTCAAAAAATTAATGAGACTATCATTACTATATAAGAGTCCCACACACAACCCTTACTAATATAGTTATTAATGATGAACAGAAAGCTCATATGTAATTCACATATGAGTTGGCATATGAATGTGTATATATGTTTATGTATGTTTCTAGGAGTGGAAGTGGTTAATGTATCAACCGAGCAATTTGCCTATTTGTAATATGAACAAAACACAATTTAAATTCATGTAGGAGGATAGTACCTGAAGATCAACATGCACGTTAGGTCTCCGAAGTACCTCAAGTGCTTTCTTTGTTTCCCCTTGCTAAATCAATTCAATAAAAGAGATATCAGTAAAACCTGGCCACATAATGTTAATAATTAAACTTCAAATGTTATGCAGGAAACTCTATGGGGAAGATCAGTAAGCTAGTCAAATAATTACTTATTATTTGTACAATCAATTAGCTGTATTTTGCATGATGCGATTTTAATTGCTATTTGAGTAGCGGAGATGAAGTGCACAAGCTAAATTTTAAGATAGCCGGTCATGAGCCAGCCTTGAGTACATCCCAACTCTGGAACTAGATGTGTGAGTAGCAGCATGGCCCAGCCCAGTTGATTCTAAGGAAGAATAAGCCAACCAGAAGGCTTGGTTTTCTAAATTAAATGAAATAAAGTGTACACTTATGGACCAATGAACAACAACATAATCAAGCAAGACATTTTCTTTGTCTAGATTTTATTGTGCATGGCCAAGGCCAGGTTCGAGCCCACTTTAGCTTTCTATTCAGCTCTAAGCAAGGTTCATGTCAAAATATTTATAAGTTTCAGATTTGCATCGCAAATTCAGATTCCATCATTGCCAGCATAACTTTTGGCTTTTTTAAGATTAAAAACTTCACTGCCACCTGATACATGCGTGAGATTAAATTCACATGGCCATTTGCCATGCTAAGCGCTCACTTAGTAGCACGTGAGAGGAGATGGGAAGTGAGAACTACGAAAAGTGTGACCAATTGGAATATTTATTTGAAAACAAAATTGAATGTATATTCTTCCCTAGAAGAGGAAATAAGATTCTTATCCACTTAACTTTAGCCTCGTAAGAAAAATAAACAACATATTTGAAAATTTCTTTTTTATTTTATCAAATATGATATATAATAATATATCATCTCAAAGGACATAAATGATATTGTGCAATAGATTCAAAAACAAAAAAAAATTTACAAAAAATGTCAACGATCTAGATATATTCAGCATCTAATGTAAGAGTTTATTTTATTATAGAGTACAGTTCCCCAATAAAAGCAAACTCTTATAGTTAATTATATCTCATGAGCAGTAATTTTTTAAGAATACTATCGGCAAATATAGTATATTTTCATGATGTTCTGTTTTAAATTTCAAATGAGATCAATTCAATTTGGAAAAATTATTTACAAGAGATCAAAGGAAGAAGAGTAAAGAGCATTAAATTCTGATAAGCTCAGAAGTACTCTAAACTATCTTATATTGGGCTTTATAGTTCTCAAGATATGAATTGTTCATTATATTAGAAATTTGTATCTTACATTTCATCAACACAATATTGGGAAAAATGTTCAAGAGGCCGGGGCTTATAATATAGCCAATGAGTAACTATCAACGTTGGATCTTAAAACTAAAATGAGAACTACGTACTACTATACAACTAGTAACTAGAACTTAATTCTAAAAAAATGCAATTGACTTAAAACTTTCCACAAAAGGTTTATGCATGCCCAACTCCACTGAACTTACAATCCTGAGAAAAAAAACCAACTAAACTCATCTAATCACTTCAAAACCATGATGTCAAAATAGATCTGCAATATACGTTAGGCTAAGGCTAGTTTTATTTTAGGCACTGAGACTTGCAACCTAGTAGTTAAAACTAAACAAACGATCATGAAGGGTATGCAAATGATTCGAGCTAAAATAATATATTATTTTTAAACCTAAAAGGCTTACTATTTTGTTTGAATTTTTAAGTGTCATTTTTATTTAATTTTATTATTTTTGTTCTTTATTTTGTTTTTTTTTTTACTTTGTTCCTAAAAAAAGCCTGTTCAAAATAAACTCAAGTTAATCCTAAAACCAAGAAAGCTTTGATTTCAATTTTGCATACAACACATTTCAATTTTGGTTGTTGCACACATGAAGATTTTGGATTTGTAAAAAGTTTTTGTTCTATGTACAGTTATTTTGGTTTGATTGTCATGATTTAAGGAAAATATTCTAATGAAATAAAATTGTGAACAGTGTATGGCAACAGAAAAGAACAATTAACTAAAGAAGGCCTAAGGCTGGTGTCCCATAAAGCACCTAATATATGTTCAGCTATATGGGTGTCACTTTATTATTAATTTGGTGTTTCACCTTTGATTTAAAATTGCTCAATCTAATCTAGAGGCGGTTTCAATTTCAGTTCTTATTAATTTATAGCTTTTTATATGAAGTTGAAGGTTTAAAGTTTCATTTTCATATTAATGTTTTAAAACATATTTTCAAGTTGCAACATTTACCACAAGGTGAACTTTTTCATCTAAAACATCCTATACATAATAAGGTGTACACCTCACCAGAGGGGTGGGATAACACTTTACCGTGTCCAAAAAGTAATCAAGTGCCCTTATAATTTCTAATTATTTAAGTATTTAATTTAAGGTTTTGCAAAAGAAAATTTAATTTTAAGTTTAATGATATTTCAAATGATTTAATTTATTATTCTGTATAATTTTATGAATTCATAAAAATTATTTGATATTTTATTTTTTAAGGTAATTTTTAATGAATTTTTAAATGTTTAGGTTATTTATTTATTCTTTACAAGGTTATTAAAACTGAACTGACCGGCCGGTTCAACCGGTCGAACCGGAAACCAGTTGGCCAGCCAGTTTGATCAAAACATAGAATCATATTAGCATCGAACCGTAGTTGAACCGCCCAAACCAACGGTCAAACCGGCAAACCGATTTTTCAAAACCACCCAATTTGATCATAAGTTAATATTAACCGTCGGATGATATGATCGCGATCAAAATCTATCTAAAATAACTTAAATTCCGTAAGCAACCCTCATCCGCTAGTTTCGTTTGTGGCTTCGTGCGAAGTTCAAAGGCTGCTAGAGTTCTCCACTCGAAGTTTGATCGGATGCTTCTTGTTTACAATTACAAAAGCTTTCACCACTGAATGGAAATCATAGTTTTTAATAAAGATACCAAATAAAGCATGAACAACATATCTGCTACTCTTTTTATATTTTTCATAACTTTAAGTCATCTTTAACTTAACAAACGAGGAAGAAGAAAGAAGTGGGAAAGATAGATTTTACTTCACGTCAAGAAACAATTATACTTGCATGAACAGAATGCAAGAAAATTTGAAAAAGAAAAAAAAAAGTTGCCTGTTAACATGTTTCAGCAACATCATAAAAAATGAAACTCTAGCGGAAACATGTTAAAGCAAAAAAAAAAAGTTGAGGCAAAATTTTTTGATCTAAAAAAGGACTAAATATAGACCGAAATGTGAAATCATAACAGCTTAACCCAACCGAATTATTCCCTGACAAGATTTGAGGTTATAGGGTTCAAACCACAATCAAATCGGTCAAACTCATTTAGTAACACAACTAAATTACTGCAACTAAACGCAAAGCTCTCAGTGCAATTAAAATTTATTTGTTTTCCTCTCAATCAAATCAAATTGAGTCAAAATCCAATTTTTTTTTTTTAAAAAGAAGAGCCCGATATCAAATACAAACAAAACAATATTAATAATTTTGATAGCCAACTGGAATCGTGAATTAATGTTGAAAAAATTCCAAGATTTAGAACAAGTGTCTTAGCATCTAAGGAAAATGCATATAGTATCTAGTTTATTCCATGTCATGAGTTGACAAAAAATTTGCTACACAGTTCATTATCAATTTTTATTTTTAAATTGTCATCTATTTTCATTTAAATTCATAATTCATGTGAAGTTTATAAAATTTTAGTGATTGTATTTAGTTGATTACATGATAATGGAAGCACATGAAACTCAAAGTAAAGCTTCCAGTTATAGTGTACATGAGAAAGTGGACGTTGTATGGAATCATTTCAGTGAGATTAAAGGAGCTGATGGGAAGAGGCAATCTAAATGTTTGCATTGTGGTATTGTATACAGGGGAGGAGGAATAAATAGAATGAAATAACATCTAGCAGGAGTTAAGGGGAACATAGCTTCATGCAAAAAGGTTCAACATGATATTCAATATCAAATGCAAGAGAACTTGAAGGAGATTTCAAAAAAAAAATAACAAGTACAGTAGGAGTTGGACAATACACCATTTCCTGTAGAGGCTGAAGTAGAAGAAGGAAGAGATTCTTATTCTCTTTACCTAAATCACAACCCTCCGAAGCACATTTATTAAAACTTGCTAAAAGAAAAATAAAATTATTGAGATTGATATTTTCTTTGCTTCAAGAACAAAATTAGGTTCTCAACCTTCAATTAAAAATATCTTAACATCTAAGGAAGCAGTTCACCGTGTAGACATAACTATATCAAGATGGTTTTTCGATTGTTGCATCCCTTTCAATGCTTTAAATTCACCATATGCACAAAAAGTTGTGGAGAATATAGCTGCTATAGGTCCTGGTTACAAGCTCCCCTCTTACCACAACATGAGAGTTAACTCACTAAAGAATTGTGAAGAGTAGTGTAGGTTACTCGTTGATAGCTATATAAATACTTGGAATGAAATAGGTTGTACTCTCATGGCAGATGGAAGGACTGATGGTAGGAGCAGAACATTAATAAATTTTTTGATTTATTATCCACATGGTGTATCTTTTCAGAAATCAATGGATGCTTCAAATATCACTAAGGATGCTACAAACTTGTGCGCCTTATTTACAGATGTTGTGGAGTGGGTAGGGCTAGAAAATATTGTTCAGCTTGTCACTGATAATGCTGCAAACTACAAAAAAGCGGGAGAGTTCTTAGATGAAAAATTCAACAATATCTATTGGTCACCTTATGATGCAAATTATTTGAATTTAATTTTAAAAAACTTGGGCAGTATGCCTCTTATAGATGACCTAACAAGGAAAGCATCCAAGGTGTAAATTTTTTCTTATAATCATATTTATGTACTTGTATGGCTTAGGAAAATGTCAGGTTGGAAGGCGATTGTATGTCTATGAGTCACACGATTTGCAATAACTTTCATAACTTTAAAAAGTGTTTGTTAGCATAAACATGACCTCCAATCATTAATTATGTCACGACCCGGCCCGGATACTCGATATAACGAGGCGGTTACGAAAGGTCGGACGATAGTACATTTCCATCAATGTAATAATAATTCATCATCAAAAACTTTTCTATAAACTGAAGAGCCACTAAGCACAAAAATTTAATTTACCTGTTATCATTTGCACGACGTCTTCTGTAAACATGTTCTTCTCTTTCTGCCATTTCTTTTCTTAGGAATTACCTGAAATATTTAAACTCGTGGTTTGAGTTTACTAAGTAAACTCAGTGGGTAATTATGTAAATTAATCATTATAATTAATTAATTAAGATATCATCTATCCTTTCATAACCTTATTTCTTTCATTTCATTAACTTATACTTCTTTGGATATTTTCATTTATACTATTTTGAAACAATTGTTATCTTTAATTTTTCATTTACATTTCCTTTTACCATTTGATTTGCGCAGGAGCACCGTCTCAAAGTACCCAAAGGTACAACCTTTTCCATGTGATTTCCTTTTCCCATTTCCATAGAAATTTCCTTTTCCGTCCCCAGCCAATACTATAAGGGGGTGACTCCTGTCATTTTTCAATACCCTTTTCCTTTATTTTATTTTCTTTTCTTTTCTCATTTTCATCCTTATTATTACCATTGCATACAACATATCTTACATGTATCTCTATAAATATTACTTTTCATTTTCATAAGCTTTTAAACCTTCATAACAGATGAATTCGTTCTTAAGACTATAAAATCAAAAGAATTTATGTCTTCAACATTTTATAATACAAAAATTTATTCACTTACTTAGAAAATTGAAATCATGAATAAAACATAAAATAATATAATTTGCCCACTTTAAACTTTTCAAGTCTTTGACGAAGAGTGTTACTTCGAATCTCTCTCCAAATCTCTATCATCAGAAATAAAGTTTTCATGAATTTGCTTTATCAAATAAAACTCAAGAATAGTTTCATGATAGAAATTTCTTACAATGGGATTTTCCAAATCTCCCAAAAATCCTTCTTCCTCTTCCAAAATTCTCTCTCTTTGCTTCAATTCTCTTCCTCTACTTTTAAGAAACATATTGTTCACTTTAAATGAAATAAACGAAGGGAATTTATACAAAAATCCGGAAGAAAATTCTACAAACCTTTTTCCTTCTTTATCTCGATCGTTTCTCTCGTTCTTTGCAATTTCCCCCAAATATTTGCTTCTATAACAATAAGAACGAAAAGGAGTTGTTAAATCTCACCCTCCAACGCGTTCGTTTGCTAAAATTGGCGTAAGAAAACTCAAAAACCTACCTTCGCATGCTCGGTCGTCCGCCAGCTCCGCTCCGCTGCTTCTGTTCGCGAAACAGCGACCCACGCTGGTCGCGTCTTCTAAATATGGACGGGTGACCGGTTCGGTTGAACCGGTCCCCAACCGGTCCGTTACAATCTCTCCTACTTATAAAAATTTCGTCCTCGAAATTAATTAAGTATAATGAAACATACCTTAGTTAAAAAGATGAGGATATTGACTTCTCATTTCAGCTTCCCGCTCCCAGGTGGGCATCTCTTTCTGATCCATGCTTCCATAAAATTTTCACAAATGGTATTGTTTTATGCCTCAGCTGTTTTACATCAAAGTCCAGTATTCTTTCAGGTTCCTCAACATATTTCAAATCAGGTTGTACTTCAATTGATTTAGACTGTATTCTTTTGGAATCATCTGAAACATACTTTCGAAGCATTGATATGTGAAACATATTATGAATTCCTTGCATGTGTACTGGTAGATCCAATCTGTATGCCATATTCCCAATCTTTTCAATGATTTCATAGGGACCTATGAATCTTAGGCTCAATTTTCCTGCCTTTCCAAACCTTTGAACACCTTTCATTGGGCTAACTTTTAAGAAAACAAACTCTCCAACTTTGAATTCCACTTGTCTGTGCTTTGCATCATAATATTTCCGTTGCCTGTCTTGAACTGCCTTTAATCTGTCTCTGATCAATCTGATTTTGCTAGTAGCCTCATCCACTAGTTCAGTTCCAATTACCTTTCTTTCACCAATTTCTACCCAACACAAGGGTGTTCTGCACTTTCTTCCATAAAGGGCCTCATATGGTGCCATTCCAATGCTAGCTTGAAAACTATTGTTGTAAGCAAATTCAATCAATGGTATGTGAGTCTCCCAATTTCCTCCAAAATTTAGAACACATAATCGCATTAAATCCTCCAAAGTCTAAATTGTTCTTTCTAATTGCCCATCTGTCTGTGGATGAAATGCTGTACTGAAAGTCAATCGTGTACCCAAAGCCTCCTGAATTTTCTTCCATAGTTTAGAAGTGAAACTGGCATCTCTATCTGAAACAATAGATTTTGGAATCCCATGTAATCTAACAATTTCATCAATATATAATTTTGCCAACTTCTCTACTGAATATGTCTGCCTGATTGGTAAGAAATGAGCTGACTTGGTTAATCTGTCAATAATAACCCATATTGCATCTTGACTCTGCCTTGACCTGGGTAATCCAATCACAAAATCCATTGCAATGTCCTCCCATTTTCACTCAGGTATAGGTAAGGGTTGCAATTGTCCACTTGGCTTTTGATGTTCTGCTTTGATCATCTGACAAGGAATACATTTTGCTACAAATTCTGCAACACTTCTCTTTAACCCTGGCCACCAAAACAAACCTTTGAGTTCTTGATACATCTTTGTACTACCTGGGCGGATTTCATATGTTGAGAGGTGAGCTTCTTGCAATATCTCTTCTCTTAAGCTTCCAACCTTTGGAATACAAATCCTGCCCTTATACTTTAATAACCCTGTTCCATCAATAACAAAGTTCTCTAATTGTCTTGCTTAAACTTTCTTTATGATGGCCTGAGATTTCTCATCCTGAGACAATGCATTGAGAACTCTATCTTTCAAAGTAGATTGGATCATCAGCTGATTCAACATCATATCTTTTGTCTCTTTTTGATTGACCACTGAAATCTCTAACTTTTCCATATCTTTGATGATCTGCTCCTGTTGGGTGATTAGCCAATTTGCATTTCCAAATGTTTTTCTGCTAAGTGCATCTGCAACCACATTTGTCTTTCCAGGATGGTATTGTATGTCCAAGTCATAATCTTTAATGAGCTCTAACCACCTTCTCTGTCTCAAATTTAGCTCCTTTTGATTGAAAATGTATTTGAGACTTTTATGATCTGTAAACACTTCACATCTGACCCCATACAGATAATGTCTCCATATTTTGAGTGCAAAAACTACAGCTGCCAATTCTAAATCATGAGTGGGATAGTTCCTTTCATGAATTTTCAGTTGCCTTGAAGCATAAGCTACCACTCTACCATGTTGCATCAATACACATCCAAGTCCCCTTAAGGAAGCATCGCAGAAAATTTGAAACCCTTCTGAACCTGATGGAATTGTCAAAGATTGGGGCAGTCATTAAACAATTCTTTAATTTCTGAAAAGCTGCTTCACACTGATTGTTTTCGGAGTTAATCTGGATAATGGCATTGCTATCTGAGAGAACCCCTCTACAAATCTCCTGTAGTAACCAGCAAGTCCAAGAAAACTCCTCACCTCTGAAACTATCGTTGGCCTTGGCCAATCTGATATGGCTTGAATTTTATTCTGATCAACTGAAATTCCTTCACCACTAATCACATGCCCCAGAAAATTAACACTGCTTAGCCAAAATTCACACTTTGAAAATTTAGCATACAACTTATTCTCCTTCAACTTTTGCAACACTGCCCGTAAATGACTTTCTTCATCTCTTGAATAAATCAGAATATCATCAATAAACACAATTACAAATATGTCCAGAAATGGCTTAAAAATTCTGTTCATCAAATCCATAAATATAGCTGGTGCATTTGTCACCCCAAATGGCATTACCAAAAATTCATAATGACCATATCTGGTTCTGAAAGCTGTCTTTGCTATATCTTCCTCCTTAATCCGTAGCTGATGATATCCAGATCTCAAATCAATTTTAGAGAAAACTGTAGCCCCTTCCAGTTGGTCAAAAAGATCATCAATCCTGGGTAATGGATATTTATTCTTAACAGTAAGCTTATTCAGTTCTCTATAATCTATGCACATTCTGAAGCTCCCATCTTTCTTCTTTACAAACAGTACTGGAGCTCCCCATGGTGAGGAACTTGGCCTGATGAACCCCTTATCGAGCAATTCCCTTAAGTTTAAGGGGGACTTTTCTATCACACAAGCCCGATTCATTCCTTCATTTCAACCATCCAACTTGAATTCTGCTGATAATATCCCCTTCTATTTCACCATCACTCTGAACAATAGATCCAAGATATCTAAAATGTGTACTTATATTAATGATTTGATCGCGCAAAGTCACAAACCCCTCACTAGGTCTATTACTACTAAAATTACACTTCATATATTTAGTTTTAGATCTACTCGAGCGAAAACCTTTAGACTATATGGTTGACCTCCATAATTCAAGTTTACCATCAACTCCCTCTCTAGTCTTATCAATAAGAAGAATATCATCATCAAAAATCATACAATAAAGTACATCCTCTCGCAAATGTCTAGTGAGAACATCCATGACTAAAGCAAAAATATATTGGCTTAAGGCTGATCATTAATGTAATCTAACCGAAATAAAAAAAACAACTTCAAATTAAAAAAAAAAACTAAAAACCCAAACCTTGGAGGCCGGTTTCGCGCACGAACGGGGAGCGGGGAGAGATCTTCGGCCTTGCAGTGGGGGCGAGATCTTCATTTGGAGGACCTTTTCGACGGCCGGAGGGACCTCGTCGGAGGCCCGAGGGCGCGTCTCAATCGCGAGAGGGCGGAGAAGATGGGGGCGAGCGTCGTGCAGGAGAGAGAGGAGCAGGCGATACAATGAAATGGAAGGCTTGGGACGGCTGATTCTAAGGCATTTTCCGACAGCTTTTCGACGGTTTAGACCGCCGAAAATAATTTACTTAACACCGGCGGTTAACACAGCCGGTAACACGCCAGTAAGATTTAATGCCGACAGGGTAACCGGCGGTTTCTAGACCGCCGCTCCTTCCGGCGGCTTTAATTTACATAACCGCCGGTAAAAACTGGCGGTCACACCGCCGAATAAGCCGTCGTTATTACCGAAGATTGGAGAACCGCCGGTCCAGACAGCCGGTAATTGATGAATTTCCTGTAGTATATAAGAATTCTAAGTCAATTATCATCATCATCAGGTTGCAAAAGAAATTGGAATGTTTTTGAGTAAATTCATTCAAAGAGATACAATCATTTGGAGCATCAACAATTTCATTTTTAACAATTTCACAAAAAAAAGAACTGAAGTTGGTTTGCGCTCCTTAATTCCCAACGCATAATAGAGGCTCGATAATAGGTATGTATTCCTCCCCCAAATGCAATGTTATTTGGTCATCCTGTGCGGGAACCGGGAGTCATGGGTGTAAAACCCGCAAAATATCATTTTATACCTCGCACGCTTTTCAATGAGTCACGACGAGTTTTAAGTGAAAATTTCAAAGTTATCGGAATTCGACGCAATAAATTTTATAAAAGAGTACGCAAAATTCCAAGCGAATTGATATAAAGAACCCATATTGAATTTCGTGTATTTTGCAAGTTAAAATTCATCGAAGTCTCAATATGATGGTTTTGCCCTTGATGTCTTTTAAGTGAAGATAATATTAAGTAAGGGTTTTTAGGTCAATACGCATTAAAGAGGGCATCCAACTCTTATTAGGGGACCGAAATGTTTCGGTCCCCATTTCATTCTTACGGCCCGAACCGAGCGAAAAAGGGGAGGAGGCGTTGGTAAGGAGCAGCGACGGGAGAGCCTAGGGGCGGTTTCCGGCGACGGTTTGCGAGGGAAATTGAAGGAAACTTGTAAGTAAGATTAATGTACGTTATTTGCAAGAGTTTCCTCTTATTTTCATGGAATTTTCACTAAGGGGAGAAAACTAGGGTTTTTGGAAAAACTTAAGTTTTCTTTAAGATAAAGATAGGGAAGGGTAGCGAGATATTTCTAAACCCAAAAATGAGTTGTTTTCATGAAAAATATGAATTTTAAAATTTAGGGTTTTATCTGATATTCATTTTCTTTCAAAATGTCTTTGTAGGAAAGTTTCTAAATGATGTTATGAAGCTTATTTGTGAAGCTAGATTTTTTACATGAGATACTTTTCATGCTCCAATAATTAGGGCATTCCAAAAACATGAAAAACCGTTTAAGTGTGTTGATTCCTTTTAAGCTTAGGGAGGTTTTAAAGCAAGGATTTTAACTTTAGTACAAATGTTGTTTTTAAATTTTAAATTAGATGAATCTAATAAATTGATGTATGTTAACTTGAGTTTAGGGTAAAGAGGAGGTTTGTATGTTTGAGGTGAGCAAAGAATTGATTGAGGCTTTTCAAAAGCTAGAGTTATGATGAAATTCTAGTTCTAGTGAAAATAAAAATGAAATTAACATGGTTTGATAGAGGGGTTATTTAGAAAATCAAAGCATGGAGTATGGAATATTTACATGTTCTTAATTTAGGATTTTTAGAGGTTTGAGAGGAAACAAATTAATGTTTACCCTTTATGTTTGTCTCATGTACATTTTGATTTCGTAAGAGAAAAGGGTCGTAAGGACAATTGACGGATCACATTATAATGATGTAGGTGAAATGGAATTCTTCTAAATTTAGAAAGCTCTTTACATGCAAACACATAGAAATGACATTTCTCTTTATGCTCTTTGTGATATCATTATGTCTAGCATGTTTCTTTATAAAAGCTCATGATCATTTGATGAAAAAATAAAGTCTTTTTATGTAATATTAGAACTCAATGATGAATCTCATGTTTCTTTCCTTACATATATTACATATGCATTCTCTTTACATACAATATACATTTGAACATAACAAATATGTATTTTCATATGAGAACATACACTTGAATGGTTTATATAAGCCTATTTTATAAATAAGTAAGGAATATATGCATGTGCATGCTAACGCGGAAGTATCAATTGTAAAGGAGCTCTTTTGAGCAATGGTAATGGTGTTCTTTTGAGCCAAATGGTAAAAGTGTTCTTTTGAATCAAATGGTAAAGGAATGACCTATTAATATGTACATGATCAGTACAAATGATACTTCCGGGACGGGTGTTAATTATTATAATATTATGAACATTTCATCTTTATGTTATATGCATATGAGGCTTTTATTTGAGTCATGAATGATTAAAGAGGAAGGATTGAAAGATTATACAAAGAATGAGAACTTAAAGGTTGATGTAAATGCATATTTCACTTTAGACAAATATTATAACATGTTGATTATTCATTTATTGAGACATAAAAGCATGTAGTTTCTTCCCTTGTATCTAAATTTATTTGAATGTCATTTACATCTACTGAGTTGTGACTCACCTTGCTTATGGGACATATTTTAGGAGAACGTGGTAAAGGATAATGGCGGATAAACCTCCCCTTACGTACCGTTGTAGGGAGACGACAGATGATAGGTTTTATCTTTTGTTTTTGATGTTTTGTGATAAGAGGATTAGAGATGAAATGTAAGGAAAGGTTTTTGGACATCTTTCATATTTTGGAAACTTTATGTTTGAATTATTATGTTGATGTGTTGATGAATGAATGGAAAAAAAGAAAAAAATTTATCTTGGTTTATTTAGCAGCTCTTTCTTATGAGTTGAAGATGTTTTATATATTGTAATGTGAAGGTTTTAATTCCTCCTGTCTGATCTCCATTCCCGCCTCGCACTTGCGAGCTCACCGGACCGGGCGTGACAGTGGGATGGTCGGTCCACCTCGTAAGGGAACTTGGAGCCGCAAAGTGTGTCATTTGGTGTTGTTGTTATTACTCTCTATTTATCAGATTAGTTATAAATCCTGCTTTAAGTAATTTGTAAATATTTGTTTATGTTTCATAGACTTAATTGATGCCACATTTCTGTTATTTATTATATACTTATTTTTTTAATGTTTTGTAGAGTTTGTTGTTGCAATATTAATTTGTTTTAAGTTGTCACATATGCTTAATGAATGCAAAATAGTGTCATAGGAATCAAAGGATGTTTAATGGCTATGGAGGTGAAACTAATTTTATTAATTTTTAATAATATTATTCGATTCGACCAGTCGAACCGTGAACCTCTCATTCATCCAATTCGTTCTCCGGTCCGGTTTTCACAAACTTGATTCTTTGATTAAACCTATAGTTTTTAACTTTATTTTTAACATTAAATGATGTAAAAAAATTTGAAATATTTTTTTTGAAGTTAAGGACAATTGCAGAAACATTCCATAAAAATTTGAAATTATTTAGAATTATTCAGATTTTCTTATTTTTTTAAATTGTTTAATGATGAAAATTTAATTTGCGAATTAGATCAGCCTAAAATTATGCAAAAATTTTAGAGATCTCATAAAAATTTGAAATCATTTGAATTTGATTTCAATTTTTTTAGATTTTTTTCTAATATTTAATAGTCTCGTTTTTATTTTATTACTAAATGAATTTTAAATTTGATGAAATTTATCACAAGAGTTGGATCTGATCCCATGACCATCTCATAAAATTTTGAATTCACTTGGATGTGTTTTTTATTTACTATGATTTATTTCATTTAATAGTATATTTTCTCACCAAATTTATCTAAAAGGGTTTTCTAACTTTAAAATCTAAGAAATTTGAATCTCACTATTTCTAGATATCATCAAGACTCCAAATAAAATTCAATTTAAATTTTTAAGACTTTTTTTTTAATGATTTTACTAAAATCAAAGCCAATTAAGGGATCTTATTAATGTAGGAATTGAGGTTTGAGATTTGAACTTCCAAATGAACTCAAACTTCATGAAATCTAATTCACAATTAAAGAGTGCCTTGGAGAACATTTTGAATTCATTTGGAGTTTTTTATATTTTATTATTATTTATTATTCTTTAAAATTTAATAAAACATGTTTCCTCTTCACAAATCCATTCAAATTATTTTTTTCATAGATTTTATGATTCATTATGAGTTCAATACACTTTGCCTTATATTTTTAAGATTTCATGAATTTTATAAGTTCAAAGGCATATTATAGGATTTTTCTTTATAGTGAAACTCCATCTAAAAGAACTCCATGTTCATGAAATTTAAACCACAAAATTCTCAGGGTCCATAGATCAATCTCTAAAAATTTGAGCTCATTTGGAGTTATTATTGATTTTTAATAGTTTAATGAATTTAAATTAGATTAATCTTAGAAAATTAGGAAAACCTATATTTTTATATCGAAAGGATTTAAAATAATCTTTTCTTTTATTCTATTGTTTGTTAAGGCTCTATGAAAATTCATTTTAGCGTGATTCTACTATTTGCTGGTCATATATATATCCTTAAAATAAAATACAATCATTCTTACAAAATATAAAATTTAACCTAAAAACTAATGTATACATACATTACATATTACCAATATTTCCAAATACTAACATGTAAAAGTAAGAATGTGCGTAATGCATGTGCTTGGGTTTTGTGTTTTATTACATTAGTAGATAAACCATTAAAAGTAATTAAGTTGCCTTTTAGCCAGAACGTGGTCACTTGGATGGAACGTTAACTGTGATTTGGAAAACTAAAACAATCAAGGCTAAGGCAATTTTAGCGGAACCAGAAGTTTCACTTCAACTTTTGGCTTATCAAAAACTTTTACGCATCATCACCATCAAACTATTTGGATTTACAATACCTATAATATTAAATTTTAAATCCAGCTGTGTTTAAAATTCACAAAATGAAAGACATGGAGTTAAATAAACAATTTTTACACCTAGTTATATGACTTCTATTTTTACGTAATGAAAGAAGCAAAAGTATACATACCCATGAGTTGTGCTATTGCGTGCTCGTGTAATAAATGTAGTGCAAAAACCAAAAATTTCATGGAGCTAAAATAGGCATCTAATACCGAAGGCAAACTTTAGTTTGGTGCCAATAAGTTGTTCATGCGACATTATTCTTAGGCTTCCAAACAGATAGCAAGGGCATAAATCCCCTTATAAAAAAGGCATAAGCCCAGCAGCGCTGGTCATATGATGGGATAGCGAAGGAGAATAGGTTAGCGATCTAATCACATGCAAAGCATTCTTGTTTTTTGGAAAGGAAGCAGCTAATCAACGAAAACATTAGAAGAAAATGGCCCAGTTATTACTTGTAACGGCATTAAAATGGACAATACTAAACAAAATAAGCATAAACAATTCAATGGACTCCACTTTGGATCAGTACCAGGAACTGAAGTAAATTCTTTTCGCAGTTGAGTTTTCAGTTTAGACTTTCACGAAGTTCAGCAGAATTATAACAACAAAAACACAGAAAATAAATTTTTTGAATCAGAGTATTATATGCCATTACGAATGAGTTGTATTTTGTTTTCAATGACTGAATCAAATCATTTCAGACAAACATCTATACCTTGGTTCTTTTACTTAGAAATAAACTGTTTTTAGAAGTGAATAATAAGCCCCTCGTTCTTAGTAGTATTTCTTACCAAACTATTTTGCATGCTATTACACCTATAAACTAAAATAAACATGTGTGACCATTTAAACTACAACATATTAGGATGCAAGAAAGCCAACTAAATGGGTAATACACATTTCAGTGTAGATAATACATAGTAAATCTGAAAAGAATTTTGCTTTTAAGCTTTTCAAATTGCCATTCAAAAATGAAAGGAAACTAAAGGAGACAACTGATAAATTTTTAAATGAATCTAAAGGAGACTATTAAAAAGTTCATTTTCGTTCTTTTTTGCATGTGATCAAAACTCTATATGAAACAAACAGAGAAGGAAACCCTACCTGAATGTAATGATGAATTACGATTTCATACTGCTCCTTCAGAGAAGCAAAGAAGACTAGCTCCTCAACTCTGCCATAACTGCAACAGATTTTAGTTTAGTTATTCAGTTTAGCTGTCCAAATCTACCAGCTTTTAGCTTTTAACTATATGCATTTTGGAAAAAAAAATTACTGAATGAAATTCAGAATTTTAGCAATAACAGAATACATGAAGTGACGGGCTTGATAGAAAACAAGAAGACACTAAACCACTCAAGAAATGCAGACCTTTGCAAGCGTTCAAAAAATTATAAAGGACTAGGTTATCCTTAATGGATAATAAGAAGGCAAGGAAGAAAACAATAGAAAGATCAACATAACGGGCATTCTACCTAAATTCTTTGTCATTGATGGAGGTGGCTTTAGCACAGAGGCATAATAAAGAAAATACTCACAAAAAACATAATAAAGTTAAACGATGAATGCATGATTATTTCAAGCCCATCAAATTTTCCGAAGGAGGTCCATAGATAAGTTCTTAGAAACCATAAAAATTGCTTTTCATGGTAGAACTGGCTATAGTGATTTATCTTTAAAAAAACAAAATGGCATTTTGAGGCACTTCAAAGTCTAGCATTCTGCTAAAACTAAAAAAAGACTGATTTATACACACCCCCATCTTCAACCCAAGGAATGGTCAAAACCAACTGATGAGGACATCGACAGACGCTACCGACATGTTTATCGCCGGCGAAACCGCAGATCGACGGCCACGATTCAGCGCCTCTACTTCTGATTTAGATATCACGATGTATTT
Organism: Dendrobium nobile; assembly: GCA_022539455.1. Taxonomy (NCBI): domain Eukaryota; kingdom Viridiplantae; phylum Streptophyta; class Magnoliopsida; order Asparagales; family Orchidaceae; genus Dendrobium; species Dendrobium nobile. The sequence goes on along the minus strand of JAGYWB010000049.1, from coordinate 220,446 downwards.
CATTATTATTGTATTTTATTTACTGTTTCCCATTTTACCCCTGTGGGGAGTTATGTCTTATTGTAGCCCAAGGGACATTTGAGTACTTTTATTTCCTTATGTTTGAAGACCTATTTATAGGGGTCTCATGCTTTGTATTATGGTTAATGAATTATTGAATGAAAACTTGATTTTGTTTCTTCTTACTCTTCTTGCATGAGAGCTAGAGAGAAGTGAGAGAGAAAGCCCAAGGTGAGGGCGAAACGCAACACCCACCAGTCATTGGAAGAGTCCGTGGCTCGTGGTCTATCCCCCCCCATACCCGATTTCCCTCTTTCTCTCCAACCCGTCCACCTCAACTACCCCTTTTGTCGCCGGCCATCCTACCACCACCATCCGGCCGAGAATCATCCAACCATTGACCCAATCTCCTTTTCCATTCGAAGCTAAATTTTGAAGTTTGAATTTCGAATGTCAAAATCTTTCCTATTTTAGAATTTCCAAATTAGGAAAGTTTTGAATTCGTTCTCATGACGAATTTCAATTTCAAATGGATTTTGTTTTAACCCCTTTCAAACATCATGCATGCAATTTTGGAAGCCACCCACTTACACCCACACCAAATTTCCCCTCTAGGAGCCGCCGGCCTCATGCTTGGATGGATCCCCATTAATGCTCCATTAAGGTATTGATTCCCCTTTGAATGAGGAATTAACTCACATTAATTTTCCCTCCTAATTCACTTAAAACTGAAATCTAATTTCAGTTTTAAAGTTTCAAATCTCTCCCTCTCTCTATGGACCGCCGGCCCCTCTCATGCCTCTCCCCTTGTTGTTTCCTAGTATAGCTCCAATCCTATTTGAAATACAAATTGTTTTCAAATAAATTTCTCTCCAAATTTACTTAATCCTGAAATTAATTTCAGGATTGGAATTAATCCCTTTTTCTCCCCCTATTGGCCGCCGGCCTTGATTGGGATTAATGCCCATTAATTGCCACTTTATGGCATTGATCATATGGGATTTGAAATTCAAATTTTAAGTAACCTCCCTCCTAATCTAATCAAAATCTGAACTAATTTCAGATTTGGTTAGATCTCTCCCTCTTCCCTCATCTAAACCCAATTCCCCTCCTCCTAACCCGCCGCCCTCCCCCTTCTTCCACCTTGGCCGAAACCCCTCTCTCCCCTTGGAGATCCCGCCGGCTCTTCCTTCTAGCCTTGGCAAGTCCTCCACGTCAAGCATGTATGGCGGATCCGGAGCTTGAGTGGGGTCTTGTATTCAACGCCGACGGAAGTATCAACGTCCTAAGGTCTCCTTGCTTCGACGTCGGATTTGAAGACGAAACCACCGTGGAAGAGTATTGGAGAGAGTTGTGCCCATCCTTGCAAGCATCTACGACCGACAATTTTCAAAGCACACGTGGAGCCTTGTCGGTCACCTACGACATCCATCCCCGCCGGCTACTTTTCCTCCGACGAAGTTCTTTGGCGCCCTTTCTCTAGTGGTAACTTCCGTCTTCGCTTGGATCTACTATCTCCGCCAAAAGTCCACCCATCCTTGAGTGATACGGCCCCAAGGTGAAATTCTCGTTGTTAAACGTTGGGTTTTGTTATTGTACTTTGCATATTAAATTCTCCTAGAACTTGGATTGAATCAGTTTGGTTAATCTCTATTGCGAATCTTTGGCCTAAGCAAGTTGATATTTTCAAATTCCTAACTCAACTTTTATGTGCTAGTTTTAAATTCGTAAGGAGCAACACTATAATCGTTTCTTTTAAATTTCTAAACAAACTCCTCGTAGTTTCACATCATATTTGGTATCAGAGCATGGCTAGCATGCTTTGATCATGCTAGATGCATCCTAGGTGTCTCCTTTAGATTGTCTTTGATTGTTGCATGCATATCATGATCCAAACTAATTTAACCTACTGTTTTCTTTTGCTGTCCTTAGATTCCTGCATTAGAATTTTCATGTTTCATGCTCGTAATTAATTGTTCAAGTGCTGCCATCATTACATTCACATACATAATAGTCTAGGCCACCTCCGCACTTCCTGTCCACTGTTTTCTGCACTTGGTTTCACCATTAGAGTGAGTTTCAGGTTGTGTTAGGTTGCTGTCCACCATTTCCTGCAGTGGTTAAGCACCCGTTAGTGACCCTAAATTCGCTGTTTGGGTGCTACCTTCACTCAAAAAACATTGCCTAGCCAATTAGGTGACTTCACCCATCATTGTGTTTGCTGTCCAGCACTTTACAGCTGCTGTAATTGCAATTTCAGCAAGCCTTTTAGTGAGCCTAGCTGCTGCCTTGGACCTAGAAACCTTCCTAGTGATCCCTAGAACCCAACCATGGATCCCACTCATATTCAAGCAACCTTAGACATGATTGTAGGTCAGTTGGGCACAATGTCGCAACAAATTAGAGACACCCAAACGAGTGTTGCGGACCTTAAGCGTCATACTGGAGAGAGACTTGACAACATTGAACGGATCGGACACCCGGCTATCTACACGCCATCTAGACCTCAATCACCTTATGGCGAAGATGCCCGAACCGAGTACGGACCTCCTAGGGATTACTACCGACCCAACCACCGACCCCATCAAGAACCGGTAAGTCGTGACGCGCCTTGGAGAGACAATGACACCCAGCTCCTTAAGAGCATTAAAATAGATGCCCGACTTTTGACGGAACGTTAGAACCCCAGGTTTTCCTCGATTGGATTAAAGTGATGGACAGTTACTTTAAATGGTATAACATTTCGGAAGAAAAGAAAGTTAGGTTCGCCGAGATGAAATTGACGGGTAGAGCCAACCAATACTGGACTAACGTGGAGCACATGAGAGAGACTCGAGGAGAATACCCCATAGCTGACTGGGGAGCGATGAAGCAAGAATTGAAAAGGAAATACCTTCTTCCCTCGTACTACCCAAGACTCCTAAATCGTTGGAATAGGCTAACCCAAGGGAGTAAGCCCGTTAAGGAATACATCTCCACGTTTGATGATTTCCTAATTCGTTGTAACGGGGAGGAGACCACCACTCCCACACAACTTACGTCCATGTTCAGAGCCGGATTGAGAGAAGACCTTAGGAATGAGCTCTTTGCTCGAGGAATAACTACGTACGAAGCTGCCTGTAGTCTTGTACTAGACTTGGAAGAGTCTAGAAGCCACACAACCAGGACCCAAGACTCTAGACCTAACCCTTTTAAGTCTTCCTCTAGCCAACCGTACAACAAACCCACTGGACCCTCTGGTAGTCGGCCTGCTCCTAACCAAGCCCAACCTCGATCAGACTATAAAGGGAAAACACCAGAACGAGAGACACCAAAAACCACTGCCGGCACTAAATGTTTTAGATGCCATGGGTACGGACACATTGCTTCTCAGTGCTCCAGTCCATTTAAGGTCACAATAATTGAGGAAGTGACGGAGGAAGAGAATGAACCAGAAACTGACTTGGTTCACCATATGGACGACGATGAGGAGTTTTTCGACGAAGAAGATACTGCTGTCGTTCACTGCCTTCAAAAGATGAACTACTTAGATCTGCAGGTTGTTAGGTGTGCCTTTTCCCAACCTAAACCTAGCGACAACTGGCGAAGGACCTCGATCTTCTACACTTTCACTAAGATTGGAGACAAAAATTGCAAGGTCATAATAGACAGTGGAAGTTGCATTAACGCCGTATCTTCAGCCATGATTTCGAAACTGCAATTGAGGACCACGCCACACCCGAACCCCTACAAAGTTGCTTGGATAAACTAAACCACCTTGGAAGTAAAAGATACGAGTCTGGTTCCTATTGAGTTCGTTGGATACAAGGAGAAAATCTGGTGTGATGTTTTGACAATGGATGTGGGTCAAATCATCCTTGGCCGCCCTTGGTTGTTCGACAACGATGTACACATTTATGGACGATCAAACACCTGTGTGTTTGAACACGAGGGCAAGAAGATTAAGCTGTTATCCACTCAACCTAAGTCCACCAAAGAAGAAGTTAAGCCCAACTCCCTGAAACCCAACACGGGCGTGAACTTGATAATTGCTAAGGACCTAGGTATGGAACTGGAGTCGGGAGCCCCTCTTTACGCGCTGGTAGGCCGGGAAATAAGTGTAGATCAAGAAGAACCGATTCCCGAAGAAGTAAAACCCCTGTTGGAGACTTTTTCTGATGTCTTTCCTGAAGATTTACCCAACCAACTGCCACCTCTAAGGGACATTCAACATGCCATAGAGCTAGTGCCCGGAGCGTCCTTACCAAACCTACCCCATTATCGGATGAACCCTACTGAACACGAGGAGCTCAAGAGACAAGTGGATGAATTGTTACAGCGAGGGTTCATTAAGGAGAGCCTTAGTCCGTGTGCGGTTCCTGCCCTCCTTACCCCTAAGAAGGATGGGACGTGGAGAATGTGCGTTGATAGCCGTGCTATCAACAAAATCACCGTCAAGTACCGCTTCCCAATCCCTCGGTTAGATGACATGTTGGACATGATGACCGGAGCCACCCTATTTTCCAAGATCGATCTTAAGAGTGGCTATCACCAAATTAGGATCCGTCCTGGGGATAAATGGAAGACCGCGTTCAAAACCAAAGATGGGTTGTACGAATGGACAATAATGCCTTTTGGATTAAGTAACGCGCCTAGCACTTTCATGAGAGTAATGACTCAAATCCTTAAGCCTTTACTTGGAAAATTTGTTGTAGTTTACTTCGATGACATTCTGATCTACAGTCGTTCGGTGGAACAACACTTGAATCACCTACAACAAGTCTGTGAAATTTTGAAGGAAGAACAAATGTATGCCAACCCTAAGAAATGCACGTTCCTCACAAATCAAGTAACTTTTCTTGGGTTCATAATTTCTTCCCACGGCATTTCTGCCGACCCCGAAAAGGTGCGAGCAATCAACGAGTGGCCTATACCAAAGAATATTAGAGATGTCAGGAGTTTTCACGGTCTGGCCACATTTTATAGGAGATTTATCAGAAACTTTAGCACCATCGTGGGTCCCATAACTGATTGTTTAAAGAAGGGAGATTTTGTCTGGACGACATCTGCCACCAAGGCTTTTGAGGAAATAAAAAGGAAAATGGTTGAAGCACCAGTCATGCGTTTACCCGACTTTTCGAAAGTTTTTGAAGTAACCTGCGCCGCATCTGGTATAGGAATAGGAGGAGTATTATCCCAAGAAGGACACCCGGTTGCCTACTTCAGTGAGAAATTAAATGACATCAGGCAACGATACTCCACCTATGATAAGGAATTCTACGCCATAATTCAATCCCTCAGGTATTGGAGACATTATCTGCTTCCCCAAGAATTCGTTATCTTCTCTGACCATGAAGCCTTACGATATATCAATTCACAGAAGAAACTGAATGCCCGGCACGGAAGATGGGTTGAATTCCTGCAAGAATACACTTACACCATTAGGCACAAAGCTGGTTCTAAAAACAAGGCTGTCGATGCACTGAGTCGTAGAATGATGGTGACGCGTGAGATGAGGACTGAAGTGATTGGTTTCGAGCAAATTAAAGAAAACTATTCCGACTGCCCCGATTTTGGAGAAACCTACTCTAAGTTAACAACTGGAGACGAGCGTATCATAGGAGATTTTATACTGGAAGATGGATACCTGTTTAAGGCTCAAAAACTTTGCATTCCCACAACGTCACTTCGAGAATTTCTTGTGTGGGAATTACATGCTGGAGGTTTAGCGGGTCACTTTGGTCAAGCCAAGACCATTGCAGCAGTTGAGAACCGTTTTTACTGGCCAAGTCTTAAGAAGGACGTTAGCAGATTAGTAAGGCGGTGTCACACCTGTCAGCTGGCCAAACAACGAAAACAAAACACCGGCCTTTACACACCCCTCCCCGTGCCTAACCAACCATGGCAGGATGTCAGCATGGACTTTGTTTTAGGGCTACCCAAGACCGTTAGGAAACATGACTCAGTCTGTATAGTTGTCGATAGGTTTTCTAAGATGGCCCATTTTCTCCCTTGCTCCAAGACTTTCGACGCCTCTAGAGTAGCCAAACTGTACTTTGATGAAATTGTGAGACTTCACGGGCTGCCTAAAACCATAGTTTCAGACCGAGATGTGAAATTTACTAGTTATTTTTGGAAGACCTTATGGCATAAAATGGGGACTAAACTGCAATTCTCTACCGCCTTTCACCCCCAAACAGACGGACAAACGGAAGTAGTGAATAGGAGTCTAGGAAATCTGTTAAGGACCTTGGTTGGAGAAAACATTAAGGACTGGGACTCTAAGTTGCCTATAGCTGAATTTGCTTACAATAACTCTGTGAATCGAACTACTGGTCTTAGCTCTACAGAAATAGTGTACGGATACCTCCCCAACCAACCCATTGACTTGATCCCCATGAGCACTAGAGTTAGAACATCTGAGTCAGCATCATCATATGCATCGCATCTACAGGAGTTACATAAAGAAATTAAAAAGAAAATTGAGCAAAGTAATGCAACTTATAAATTTATGGCTGATCATAAAAGAAGAGCTAAAGGATTTGAAATTGGAGACTCTGTGATGGTTCGGATCCGTCCGGAGCGTTTTCCTCCTGGATCCGCAAAGAAGCTGCATGCGAGAAGCGCCGGACCGTTCAAGATAATTTCAAAGGTGAATGACAATGCTTACGTACTAGACCTTCCCGAAGGTTTCAACATTAACCCCGCATTTAACATAGAAGATTTAGTAGCCTTCGAGGGACCAGAATTTAACCCATGCAATCCACTTACAAATGAGCCTTGTGAAACCATACCTGGTGAGATCCCCAACCTTCCTCCCCTCCCAAAATTACCCCCCTTACCCAATGCGGAGAAAGTTGAATCCATATTAGATGATGAGATCATTACTACGAAAGGAGGCGGACGTCGAAGGTACTTAGTCCACTGGAAAGGGACCCCGGCGACAGAGGATACGTGGGTTGACCGAGAGGAGCTGCAGAGTATAGATCCAGACCTTCTAGAGTGGTACGAGATCTCTAGAGACACTCACTCGACGGGGTCGAGTTTTCTCCCACCTGGGGAGAATGATGAGGACATCGACAGACGCTACCGACATGTTTATCGCTGGCGAAACTGCAGATCGACGGCCACGATTCAGCGCCTCTACTTCTGATTTAGATATCACGATGTATTTCATTATTATTGTCTTTTATTTACTGTTTCCCATTTTACCCCTGTGGGGAGTTATGTCTTATTGTAGCCCAAGGGGCATTTGAGTACTTTTATTTCCTTATGTTTGAAGACCTATTTATAGGGGTCTCATGCTTTGTATTATGGTTAATGAATTATTGAATGAAAACTTGATTTTGTTTCTTCTTACTCTTCTTGCATGAGAGCTAGAGAGAAGTGAGAGAGAAAGCCCAAGGTGAGGGCGAAACGCAACACCCACCAGTCATTGGAAGAGTCAGTGGCTCGTGGTCTATCCCCCCCCATACCCGATTTCCCTCTTTCTCTCCAACCCGTCCACCTCAACTACCCCTTTTTGCCGCCGGCAATCCTACCACCACCATCCGGCCGGGAATCGTCCAACCATTAACCCAATCTCCTTTTCCATTCGAAGCTAAATTTTGAAGTTTGAATTTCGAATGTCAAAATCTTTCCTATTTTAGAATTTCCAAATTATGAAAGTTTTGAATTCGTTCTCATGACGAATTTCAATTTCAAATGGATTTTGTTTTAACCCCTTTCAAACATCATGCATGCAATTTTGGAAGCCACCCACTTACACCCACACCAAATTTCCCCTCTAGGAGCCGCCGGCCTCATGCTTGGATGGATCCCCATTAATGCTCCATTAAGGTATTGATTCCCCTTTGAATGAGGAATTAACTCACATCAATTTTCCCTCCTAATTCACTTAAAACTGAAATCTAATTTCAGTTTTAAAGTTTCAAATCTCTCCCTCTCTCTATGGACCGCCGGCCCCTCTCATGCCTCTCCCCTTGTTGTTTCCTAATATAGCTCCAATCCTATTTGAAATACAAATTGTTTTCAAATAAATTTCTCTCCAAATTTACTTAATCCTGAAATTAATTTCAGGATTGGAATTAATCCCTTTTTCTCCCCCTATTGGCCGTCGGCCTTGATTGGGATTAATGCCCATTAATTGCCACTTTATGGCATTGATCATATGGGATTTGAAATTCAAATTTTAAGTAACCTCCCTCCTAATCTAATCAAAATCTGAACTAATTTCAGATTTGGTTAGATCTCTCCCTCTTCCCTCATCTAAACCAAATTCCCCTCCTCCTAACCCGCCGCCCCTCCCCCTTCTTCCACCTTGGCCGAAACCCCTCTCTCCCCTTGGAGATCCCGCCGGCTCTTCCTTCTAGCCTTGGCAAGTCCTCCACGTCAAGCATGTATGGCGGATCCGGAGCTTGAGTGGGGTCTTGTATTCAACGCCGACGGAAGTATCAACGTCCTAAGGTCTCCTTGCTTCGACGTCGGATTTGAAGACGAAACCACCGTGGAAGAGTACTTGGAGAGAGTTGTGCCCATCCTTGCAAGCATCTACGACCGATAATTTTCAAAGCACACGTGGAGCCTTGTCGGTCACCTACGACATCCATCCCCGCCGGCTACTTTTCCTCCGACGAAGTTCTTTGGCGCCCTTTCTCTAGTGGTAACTTCCGTCTTCGCTTGGATCTACTATCTCCGCCAAAAGTCCACCCATCCTTGAGTGATACGGCCCCAAGGTGAAATTCTCGTTGTTAAACGTTGGGTTTTGTTATTGTACTTTGCATATTAAATTCTCCTAGAACTTGGATTGAATCAGTTTAGTTAATCTCTATTGCGAATCTTTGGCCTAAGCAAGTTGATATTTTCAAATTCCTAACTCAACTTTTATGTGCTAGTTTTAAATTCGTAAGGAGCAACACTATAATCGTTTCTTTTAAATTTCTAAACAAACTCCTCGTAGTTTCACATCACCAACTAGCATTACCATTGTGTTCTTCCGATTCACCATGGACAAACTCCATTAAAGAATACTCATTGGCTTCAAGGAAACATGGACTTAAAGTAAGAACTCAAACCTCAGGCTTTGTCATAGACAAATCATAAACAACGCCTTCCTTGCAAAAACTAAAATGGAGTGCTATTCATATAATGTGGTGGTAAATTTAAGGAGGGTAAACAAATTTAACAACAACAACAACCACCACCACAAGCCTTTGTCCCACTACGTGGGGTTGGCTACATGAATCCTTTTTCGCCATTGTATTCTATTAAAAGTCAAATTCTCATTTAAATCTAATAAGGAAAGATCATTTCTAATATTTTATAGCCAAGTCTTTCTAGGTCTAACTGTACCTTTCTTAACATAAGTCAAATATAATATCTCATCTTTCCTAACCGGGTCATCGGATGGCCTCTGTTTAATGTGACCAAACCATTTAAGACGACTCTCTCTAATCTTATCTTCCATTGGAGCTACTGCAACCTTTTCGCATATATGCTCATTTTGTATCCTATCTCTAAGGGTAAACAAATTTAACAAAATAAAAAAGGTATCTAGTGCATGAAAGGTTCTGCTAATCTAGGGCATGGGAAACAAATCCAATAGCCTTAAAACAACAACATCAAGCTTTTGTCCAACAACATGGAGTTGGCTAGATGAAACATTTTTCTCAATAAAATTTATAGCCTTTAATAAACATGAAACTAAGTGATCCCACAAAAGCTTTCTCTTTGAGGACTTACAGAGTCTTACTGAAAAAAGATTTGTAGTTCTTACTTTGCATTCACGGTGATAACGTGTCATAATGATATGATGGTTATTAAACTGTGATGACAGATCAATACAGCACAGCAGTCCATTCTACTGCAGTCCATAATAGAATGGACTGCATCAAACTGCAGAATTCCCTGAGACACTATCCAGTTCAATATGGCAATACATTAAGAAACATTTTCTGGACTAAAGCTGAATTCTTGAAATATCAGCACCGGACTTGTAACTTACTCTGAATATAACATTTTCTTCTACAAAAAGGAAACCAAGTTGTCAGAGAACCGTTTACTTCTAGTATCATATGTAAGAATTTATCATTATAATGCATCAACAGCACAAAAAATTGGAACCCAACAGTACCTAGATGACTTCGTGCAAGCGTTAACCTCCATAGGTCTGTAGTTTTAAGTAAATTACCATAATATTGTTGCGGAAAAGAAAATTATGAGCCAAATTGGCATACAAAAGGATGATAAAAGCTTGGATTTAGTTTTGGCATTACCCTGAGGGGAACCCTATCTCACCTCTCCAGAAGCTTCATAGTGGTTGCCTCATCTAACACATCCTTGGAATCACTAAGGAAGGCCCTAAATTCTTTGATAATTGACTGATACTCTGCATTGCTGCTTCCTAATGGTGCATTCCCAAGTGAAATTGGGTCATCTTCTAATAGCAGTCGATTAATCTGCAAGAAGCACAATAAAAATATTTTACCCACAAAGTTAAGCATCATCAATCAAGTGTTGAGGCATTTATAATTAAATCAGTAGATACTATATTGGTAGCAAAATGCTTGGCAGGACCATGGGGAATATGTTCGCTGAACTAAACAACAAGGACAAGTTATGTGTCAGCCGGATGGCGTGTTGAGTTTCAAGTGTGACAAAAATAATAATAATAAAGGATTTGTTAGTTTTCTTCATATTGGTCGAAAGAAAATGCCAACTCTTAATGAGGAATAGCCAATAAGAGTTCCTAAAAAACCATCATCATTTCCTTAGATATTTGGGATCATCTTTATGAGTCATCATTTTCCATTCAATTCCACACTTCATAGCGACCATTTTGATATATAGAAGTATATATATAAATAAATGAACGCTTTAGTACTTATTAAATAATTTCACGAGGAAATCATTTTCCTTTAGTTTTGATTTAATTTACTGTAGCAAAATTATTGTACAATGGCAACCCTATTTTTTTCCAGTTTTTAGGCAGAATGCATGGGTGGATTTCAAAATTAACAACTTGAATAAACTTTTGAAACTAAAAAATACATTAATTTAAATTAAATACTAATTAAATCCTAGCTGAAGCTATCTAATTTACCCTTATCCCTTCCATGCAGGAGGCAAAACATAGGAGGCAGCACAGGTAGGCACAGGTAGGATACAAAGAAGAAAAATATATATAAGAAAGAGAGGAGGAAAAGGGAGAAGGGGCTCCTAGTGCAGTGAAAGAATGAAAAACAGAGAAAAGAAGCAAGAAAAAAGAAGAAGGGAACAGAAAGAGAGAACAAAGAGGGAAAAACGAAGACAGAAAGGGGGAGGAAAGAAGGAAAGAGGAAGAAGAGAGAAAACGAAGAAAAGGGGGAGGAAAACTGAAAAGAGTAAGAAAAGTGAAACAGATTTGAAGCATTTGATAAGAATCCATTTTTTGAATTTTCTTCCACAAATTGAAATTGGAATTAAGTTTATAGGAATGAAAGGTTCATTGAGGAAAAATCATTTTAAGATAAAAATATTATTTAATGTCAATTGATTTAGCTAAGATGTGACAAATTAGAAATTTCTCGTAAATGGGGAAAACTGTTATTATCAAGTTGTTTACAAAAGGTTAAGACATCGAGCCAATAGATTTCAAAATTTTCATCCCGAAGAAGATCCTATAATTCAGGTGAGATACTCAACCTTTAATACAGGGTTCAAATTTCTTATGACTAAATATTTGTTAAATTCTATAATTCATTAAATAAAGACACTTATTAATATTGAGCATTATAAGATTTCAACAAGTCTAATTAATTTTTTTTAGATCACCCAATTAAACAATTTTAAGATATTTTAAATCAAGAATGCATGACAAAACATAATGTTTATTTAAGCGCATATATGCTGATTTTCACATATCAAAGCAATAATTAATGCATGTTAAACATATCAATTAATAACAGGTAAAAATCAATGCTAAGAAATTTAAATGTCTATAATAATGTATTAAATTGGAAAGCCAATAGAAAATCCTCTCATGTGGGATAGGTTAGCAAAGTATAATGACATGAGCAGGAGGAGGTAGAAGTTCTGACAAGATCAACCTTAATAGTGAAAAAGAAAAAAAATTTACTCTCGATCCAAGAAAGTTAATACAATAAGTTTTAACATTGAAATTAAGGGGTGTTGGATTAGTCCAAACTTTATTAGTGATTTTTAGGGTTGACAGACCAGATGATGACCAATGATATAAACATAGCAAAAACCTGTAAGCATCATATGATAATTTCTAAGAAATTAATAAAAAAGAAGATGAGAATAACAGTGATGCAAATAACTCACAAATAAAGTGCATTTTATGATTTAAAACTTGATAGATGTATTTTATGTTCATGCAAATACTCATGTTTATTGCTTAAAATTAAGTCTTTTATTTCTTTAATGTTAAAATATGTTTTTTTAAGTTAATATTATATTAAATTAGCTATATTGAAAATTAAAAATACCCACGTTAGTTCAAAAGATCAACATGTATATTATTACATATTTGTTGTATGTTTGAACCTTATATTAGAATTATTTATCTCACTAGGCATCTAACATATCAGATATTCTGAAGATTGTTTTTTAGGAAAGGAAAAAGAGTTGATGGAACCATAGAAAGGTAATCCAATTTATATTGCCCTAATATTATAAATAGATGTACAATTTTGGAATATAATATAGAAAAGAATGCACCTATTACAAATTAAAGACTTATTGTATGCACAATTTTTTTATGAAAGTATTAGAAGTTTTGTAGTCTATTTTGATGGTTTAAATTATATGTTTTCTTCATATTATTGAGTATGATGAATCAATTAAAGGATGAGATATACTTTAAGATGATCTAGCCATACTACTTTTCCCTTGATCCTGATTAGTAAAATGAGGCAGGCGCCTCTATTACATGGTTAACTGAAAGAGGTTGTACTGGGGCATGACAAGGTCAGCTTTAAAAATCCTTATTCTCCACTCACTCTTATTGATTGCCACTTAAGCTATTAAATCCATTTCACGAACCTATTAGCACAAGTTTTATATTTCATCAAATCCTTTTCCGTCATTATCCTTCCATATTAATTTTATCTATTATCTAATTGATGTATCAAGCACCCTCTATTGGACATTACCAATCTTTTATATATAGTGTCATTTAGCGGCAAAATCACTTATTAGAGGGCACGCACAAGGTCATTACTGACAAGAGATTGTTGAAAATGAATCTTAGCGATACGATCAAAAAGATATTTGTTCTTGTGAGTTAAAATTATTATCAAATTAATCAACCTTAAGAAACGGTTAAGAAGGATTGGTGTAAAGGAATTGAATTTCACTTAAAATATTTTTTTTTTAATTTAAATAAATATCAAATTTTAAATTTTCATTAAAATTTAGGCTTCAAGGGACTAATGTTAGATTTTGAGGGCATTTTAAAGATCATATATTGTTGGTTCAAAAAAAAAAAAACAGCGCGTCGACATGAATCCCATTTTGCAACTATAAGGTTCCATCTTCCTTGAGTCAAATTGTAGTTAATCAAATTTCCCATGACGGTAGTGTCATAATTTAATTAGATATGGGTTTTTACTTCCCATGAGCGAAAGCACTCATAGTTAGTTACCCCTCTTAACACATAAGAGAGAACTATCAATTAATGATGAAAAAATTTTAGGGGGTTTTAGTTTCAATTGTGAGAAAAATGGAGGTAAACTTGATCAAGATCCCATGATTCCTTCATCCCCGGTATACTTTAAGTTTCAGTCTACCAATATTAACAATCATTGACCGAAGTGTCCAGGGAATCTATTTAGTAGCCATGAGTTGTCTCCTCTCAGGGATCTCATGTTGACTGAGGTGGTTAGATGTGGGTTTTAGTTTTATTAAATTTTTAGAATTTACATCTATTAGAATACCCAGTAGCTAGTTTTGGTTTGGGGTTTATGACTTCATTTAGAAGTTACCAGAGCCCTGCATTGGGTATGGGTGGGTATGGGTGGGTATATGGTCTTATGGGTGGGTATGGGTGAGTACTCAACACCTGGGGATAACTCGATTTACATTGCTAATCACTGTATATCTTATATTACTACAATCCTCACTACGTAGTGTGAAGCACTTAACCACGCTGTGGCCACAGTAAATTCTGATATGTGCCTTGAAAGTTTGAAATCAGAGACAAAGGCAATAAGCCTCAAGGTCATCAGTCTGTGGCAGACTGCATTCAAAAAGCATAGAAAGTTGGTGGGTATAGCATCCCGAAAGTCACCATGGGTGGGCGTGGGTGGGCGAAGCCCGTCTGAGTAAAACATGGGTACCCAATGGGTACCCAACCAGGACCCCACGTATGGCTTTGGAAGTTACCCAGAAGTTTGAATTGAAGAGAGTTTTATGGCTTCTCTTCGAAGTAGCCCGGGTGCTTCGGGACTTACGGCTTTCATTGAAAGTAGTCCAAAAAGCGGGTCTTATGGCTTCTATTAGAAGTAGTCCACTGGTGGGTCTTACAACCTAGTCATATAGGTTAAGCTATCTGTTAATTTGAATTTGATAGCTTCGATTTTAGGGTTATTGCAATTTATTTAATAATTTTCTTAAAATATGGGTCTTAAGACTTTAGTTAGAAGTTGCTCAATTATGAATTTTAACAACTTAGCTCTATAGGTTAAACTGTCCAATTTATTTTGGGTGGCAGATCTTACGACTCCCTTAAAAGTTGTATGTATGTTTAATTTGGAGTGGGATTTACGACTCTATTTAGGAGTTGCCCGTTAGAGGGTCTTACAACATTGCTCAACAGTAAAGCTGCCCAAAAATTTAATTATTTGGATAGGACTTACAGCTTCCCTTTTGAAAGTTGCCTAAAAGTAGATCTTACAATCTATTCCTTTAAATTAAGATGACCATTAATTTTTTTTATTTTTTTGTTCGAGGTTTAATATTTCATTTAGAAAATTTTCAAATAACATGTCTCAAGACTCCCACTAGAAGTTGCCTAGTTATTTGGGTAGACGGGATCTTATTGCTTCCCTTTGGAAGTAGCTATCGGTGGGTCTTACAACCTAGCCGCATAGACAAGACTGTCTAGAGATTTAATTGTTTGTTTGTTTGAGTGGACAGTAGTTGCTTGTTAGCTTGATACTAGACAGTGGTTTTCAGTTGTTTACTAGCTCAACACTTACTAGCAATCAATTATCATTATGTGACACTAGTATTTCTTGCTACAATACTTTACTCTTTTTTTTTCAATGTTGTAGATTGTACTAGTAGTTAATTTACCAGTAACATGTTCTACTTTTTGTCTATAGCTTAGCGTAAAACTTATTCTTTTTCCTGCTTTAGCATTTATTTTGATATTAATTTAATTTCGAAGCTAATGAATTTTATTTGCTTATTGCAAGAGCTCGTGTTGATTCAGAGTTTAGATGGTTTGCAGTGTTTGGAGAGCAGAGTTTGAGAGTTTTGTGCAGGGTTTGGAGAGAATAGTTTTTGTGAGTTTGTAAGTTTTGTGTTGGAGAATTTGTAGGGTGTGTTGAGTTGGAGAGTTTTGTCTTGGTGTTTGAGAGGTTGGATTCTTGTTCAAAGTTTGGGTCACAGTCTGGAAAGTTTTGTTTGAGAGTTTGGGGAGTAGCGTATGAGAGTTTGTGTTGAGTTGTACATCTTGACTAGAAGAAACTGAAATTTCTTTTCTCTTTCTTTTTTTTGTTTTATTTAAACAGAGAATTTTCACCTATCAAAGTGGTTCTCTCCACATTTATTAGATTAATTAATCACTTTATCAAATTAAAAAATTTTATTTTAATCAGCAATTAAATTTACATTTCCATTGCTCTAAATTCTCGACTTTTTAAATTAATCAATTAATTTTAATTAATTAATTTCAATCCTTTTTTAATTAATCAAATTTTAATTAATAAATTTTATTTTAATTAAATTGATCGAATAATTAATTAAAATTCAAGTTGAATTACTCTCCAAATAATTTTTGAGTCGATTTTGGCAGCCTCCCAGCGTCCCCTTCTCTCATAAAGAGATCGGGACAACACTTGCCCATAATTTTATTCCTAGTCGGACCTAAGGTTGATAACGCAAGCTCTGAGCTCTTGAGTTTGAAACCATCCAGGCCGAATCTAAGATCAACGGTGCGAGGTCTTAATTAAATTTCCTCCCGATCAGATCTATAAGATCGACGGCGCGAGGGCTTGAGTTTGAAATCATCTCGGTCAAATCTAAGACCGACAACGCGAGGTCTTTATCAAACACATGTTAAATAAACTCTTACCCCTTATTATTATTATTATTATTATTATTACTATTGTAAATACTCTTCTCCATTTTAAAGCTTTTATGCTTACGAGAAAGAGTATTGAAAGCAATTGCAACTTCAAGTTGAGTAACAATTTGAATAGGTGGTAAGGGAACAATAGACAAGTTAATTGCCCAAGACATGCGAACTCACAGGACGAGACACGCGAGTTGATGGCTTGTTCGCTCAAGTACAAAGTTTGGGTGTGAGGCGGACGGTGCAGGTCATGAGGAATAAGGGCACGAGTAGGTTGAAGGCAAATGGCTAATCAGACATGTTGGGAGTTTGCGTTTGGGTTCTGTCTAGGGCTGGAATTGGGCCGATGGGTTTGCACACATAAGAGGCTCACACAAAACTGGCTTTGGATCATAATGCGGAAGAGGGCCATGTGCAGGTGTACGCTGGCGTGAGTGATGTCGGACAATGTTCAGCGAACTGTACAAGTGGAGTTTGGTCGGTCGAGTGGAACGAGGCATAAGTGTGCAATTGATCGAAGTAGATAGGCTGACTCGGTCGTTTATTCGTTCACTAGGTTGTCTCGATACAAGCAAAACACTTGAGAGAAGCGGGATTTCAAGAAATTTTGAGCCAAGGCCAGAGCGTATGTTTTTTTGTTTTTTTTTCATCTTCTTCTTGTAGATTAGATTGTTGAAAGAAAGTTATGGCAACAAAGAGTTGTCTTATTTCGAGATTAACTATTGTCAGTGGGACGGATCAACAGCTGATTGATTGGCTTGTAGAGGGACACATCTGCTTGATTTTTCTTATCATTATTTTATTTTATTCATTTTCATTTTTTTAGTCAACATATATTTCCTCCAGTTAAGATTCACTGCCAACAAAGACATCATCGAGAAAACATTAAAGCCACTTGAGGTATTCATACCTGTAATTATAGAAATTTGATTTTTTTTTTTTAAGTAGACCTTTTTGGTTGATATCTTCTTTGAACAAGCCATCATTGAAATGACATGGAAATCTATTCAAATATTTGTATTTACACGTTGAGAATTTAATTTTTGAGAATTGATCCATCTAGTTGAAATTGATTTAAAAACGACCATCATTGGGGTGATATTAGAGTCATTTAAATATTTATATTTCCATTGTGAAAATTTGATTTTTGAGGATCGACCACTATGGTTGAAATTTACTTTAAACACGACCATCATTAGATATTTAAATATTTTTATTTAGTTATTTGAATCTTTTCAACTCTGCTCACTAGCGCAAATGAGTGAGTTTGAATGCCAATTTCATGAATTGTTATATAAACGTTAAATCGAATGTTTGTATTTGATAATGAACTTCTTTTGAGAAAGGGATTGAAAGTCTAATGCAAACCAAAAACTAAATGCATGGATTTCACAGTCGTATATCCATTCATTAATTCAAGTTTTGTAAACTCTAATCTTTTCAAAGAGACTTCAAAATTAAGTTCTCATTTATTTAAACTTGTGCAGCATTCTATCACCTCGAATTTAGGAATTTTATATATAGATCTGAGCATATGCTGGAGTAATTTGAAAACCGAATTTTAGTTTAGCTAGTTTTTAACCCAGTACAACAGTATCAAACTTGTGCTCACATATTAGCATGTTTGTCGACGCACATACGAGGGTTGGAATATCTTCTAAATGATCTACAACTTTTTTGTGCATTTACGCGATGCATTTGCATGCTTTTTAAAGCACCTGCAAAGTCTTTTCATATGCTTTTAATTTATTGGCATGCTTTTTTATGCACTCACATATTGATTTGCTAGTACATGTGTTAAATTACTACGAGGGAAACCAACTAAACATCTTCTACTTTATATAACTAGAGATGTTATTCAGTTCATTTTCATTTCAAGTTCAACTTGTCGAGTGAGTTCTTAGGTTTTGTAAGTTCATTGCAAGTTCCTTGTAAGTGCATTTTTAGTCAATACCATGTTTTTTCATTTATTTCAGATTGAATTTAACTGCGTTTTATTTAAAATATTATTTTACGCTCAGTTGCCTATTTGTCAGCTCTATGTTAATTACAGCAACCTCGTAGCATCTTGCCCACGTAGGAGATAATCAAGACCACATTCAGCTCAACCACTATAGGCTTACTCCAGAAGAAAGTCATCAATCCCTCAGTCTAAATATAATAAAATTAATAAATACTTGTCACTAAATCAGCTTAAAGAACTATTAAACCTAGAGCTGAAAAGAGTCTTAGAAACGAAGGTACAAAAACTTTATTAAACACCCGAAACATTTACTTTTCACCAAACAAAATCTTTCTTATGATCATCAAACTTTTCTTAATAACCTGCATACTGCTTTTATCTTTAAGACAATCCTTGAGACATCAACTAATCAGAGTTAAAACAATTTTATGAAAGAGAAAATGGAAGCTCTTTAAAAAAAATAAAAAATGAGAATTAATAAAATAACCAAGGAAAGAAACCAGTAGAACGTAGATGGATCTTTACTGCAAAGTACAGATCAGATGTTAAATTAGAAATGTATTAAACTACATTGGTTGTCAAAGGTTGCACACAAATGATGTTCCTACGTTGTTATGATTGGGAATCAATTAATGCACAAAACTAAAGAATCGCATCTTAGGAGAGTACAAAATCTAAAATATTTGAAGAGAACTCCCAGAAAAGGAATTCTATTAAGAAAAGGGGTGAGATCTCACACCTGATGCTTATAGAAATGCAAATTATGCAAGTCTAATGGTTGGCAAGATGCCAACTTCAAGATATTGTACATTCTTATAAGGCAGCCTTGTAACTTGGATAAGTAAAAAAAAACGTGATCACAAAATCTAGCAAATAAACCAAATTTAGATCCATGCCTCTGAGGATCTATGAGTTTTTACGGCTAAAAATAATCCTGGAATATTTAAAGGTTGAATCGAAAGGCCTCATGAGGCTCTATTGCGATAACAACTCAAACATCAATATTTCACAAAATCACATATAACATGAGCGTAAAAAGCATATTAAATTTGATAGACATTTAATAGGGAGAAGCTAGATTATAAGTCGTCCAATATGTACCCATGTCCATACTCAAACATCACCAAAGGTTTACGGGGAACCATCCTGAAAAAATTACTAATAAAGTGGAGAATGATAACATCCATTCATTTACTTGGTGGAGCATGAAATTACCTCCTTCATGACAGCCCTATTCCTTGGACTAATTATTATGTGCGGACACCGGACGGAGAGAAACATCCACATTTGTTGCGCTTTTACTGCCCTTTTGCTGCGCTTTTGCATAAGGGCAGTAAAAGGGCAACAAATATTTAATATTTGTTGCGCTTTTGCTATGCTTTTGTAATAGGGCAGCAAAAGAACAGTAAAAACTCATTCATAATTAAATATTTGTTGCCCTTTTACTGCCCTTTTGCAAAAGCGTAGCAAAAGGGCATCAAATCCGGATGGTTTTCTCCATCTGGTGTTCACACAGAATAATTTCTCTATTCCTTGACGCTAACCCTTCCCTCTACATTCTTTGACATCACCACCTCATGGAATAGTAAATCTTTGTCACTAACTCATAAATATGTTGGATTATTGAAATTATTCTCCGATTTTGTATGTAAATATTTTTTACTATCTGATTTTGTATGTTTCCTACAAAAGCTCGCATTTGATCATATAAATTCTGAATATGTTTGTTGACCTCTGTGTAAAGAACAAAAAGAGAAAGAAATAACAAAAATGGCATACATCGTATATGTCGAGAAGCCGCCCAAATCTCCTGAATTCCCGCAAGAAATCCCGCATATCTGACATGGTTCGGCGCTGACATCGCTCAGTTCACGCGATTCCTGCTCAAATCCTGCGGCAGTTCCTCGGTCGAATGCCCAAATGCATCGTTAAATATCGACCGAACTCCTCCCATACGCTGCTCTTCTGCTCTCGACTCTCTCCACACACGACACTTCCTTCTCCTCCCCACTTCCACACACGCAGAGATCCCGTCGTTGCTTCTCTCCGACTCTTCCTTCCCCAAGCCACAGCCGAGCTCCTCCTCCCTCCTTTCCCGTCAGCCGCCGGAGCTCCAAGCCGAGATCCACTTCCGATCTCCTCTGCCTCTGTCAAGTGCCGGCCTCCCGTCGGCAGAGAGAGAGAGAGAGAGAGAGAGAGAGAGAGAGAGACTTACCCGATTCCTCCCTGTGCCGACGCTAGCTCCACTTCCTCCTTCCCGTCGCCCCTTACCCGATCTTCCCTTCTTGTTTGGATCGGAAACAAGAACAGGAAGTCGCTGGCTGTGAAGGTAGAGTTCTCCCTTTCGCGCGCTTGTTCGGCCTCATCCCGTGAGCAAGCCGAGCCAAGGGGGAGAAGAATGGATTTTTTATTTATTTATTATTATTATTTATAATTATTAATTATAATTAGGTATTACTAATTATAATTAATTAATTATAATTAATATTTTTTTTTATAATTAATGTTAATTATAACTAATTAATTATTATTAATTCATTATTAATTATAATTAATTATTAATTAGTTATAATTATTAATTATAATTAATTACTAATTCATTATAATTATAATCAATTAGTCATAATTTACTAATTAGTCTTAATTAATTATTAATTATAATTAGTTAATTAATAATAAGTAATTATTTATAGTTAATTATTTTCAATGATAATTAATTATAATTAATTAATTATGATTAGTTAATTAATTATCTATGATTAATTATTCTTAATTATAACTAATCGTTATTAATTATAATTAACTATAATTAATAATAGTTATTATGATTGATAATAATTAATTATAAAAAAAATGATTCTTTTCTCGACGCTTGCAACGAACCGGCAAACCCCCGAGGCGCTCACGTAGCGTTTAGGGTGGGAAACCGGTGCGATGCTTGCGACGAGATAAGGATCCCTCTTCAAAGCTAGCAACGAGCCGGCAAACCCCCGAGGCGCTCAAGTAGCGTTTAGGGTGGAAAACCGGTGCGACGCTTGCGGCGAAGGGGATAAAAAAAATGTGTTCTTTATTTTTGTATAAGTACCCCCGAACGCCCACGTGGTGCAGAGGGGGGAAATCTGTGTTTTTCTCTAACACCTGTTTTCTTCTTATAATCAACAAACAAAACACCCTTAAATGCTCACGTAGCAGGCGGGGATAAAAAAATATTTCGCGACCGCGGTGTCATTTTTGACACCTACCTGAAGCGCTCACGTAGCGTCGAGGGGATGGTTGTCTCTTGGTTTTTCCCCTAAACGGGGGAGACGCCGGGAGGCTGCCGAAATTTTGTTTGAAATACAGACAAAAACTTGGAGCAAAATAGGACTTGTGGACTTGATTTAATTGACCTAAATAAATTTGAACTCAAGTAAACCCGATTTGAACTCGGGCTTAAACTCTACAAGGACAGCAGGGGACATGCATTTGAACTTGAACTCAAGCAGAGGACTTGTGGACATGAACTTTTGACATTGAACTTAAACATGTTTTTGGACTTGTAAGCAAATCATGTTCTAGAATACTAAACAAAATGAGCCCAAATTTTAATCAGATGAGGAAGATTTGCAGAGTTGCACATTGACTTCAACAAGCTAAGCTTGAATTTGTGGCTACGAGGAATTGAACCCATAATGATAAAGAACTTAATCTTAACTTGATAAAGGGAGATATGATCATTCAAATACATCAGAATGAATAACATGCAAGTCAAATGAGGATGGTGATGATCAATGCACATACCGTTCATAGGGACAAATATACTACCCTCCTACAAATGAAAGAAGTTGATACTCTTGATGGTGGGCTTTCAAGATATGAATGCAATAACAAGTCAAGCAAGCGAAACTTCATAGTTGATGATGAATGAAGGGTCACTCATGGGTGACAATAACAAACACACAATGAAGTTAATAAACTCATTAATGACCATATATAAAGAATGCAATAGCTCCCCTACAACCTACATCAGATACCTCGCAGATACAAACAACGAGCACCACAAGTACTAAATGACATATAGTCAAATGTTGTAAATTGTCAATCAACATGCATAGGAAGATTAGTGATGAATGCAATCCATTCAACAGTCAGTGTTAGTATACAAAGTGAATGTGCTCAATCATCCCTACAAACATACAATTTCATGCCACAAATGATACAACATGTTCGTGAGCATGGTATGAAGGATATCTAGCATATGAAATGATTGCCTTACAACACTCTAAAAATCTGCATCAATATACAAACAAGCATATTGATCCACATGCAAGCAAGGATTAAAGATCTGCAACACGTACAAGCTCTCTACGAAGACAGATGTATGTGCCACATGCCACTAAGGGGTAAGTACATAAAGACTACAGTAAATGCAGTATCCTGTAGTCAACTTCAGTCTAAGGATGAATACATCTACCTCCAACAATAGTGGCTGTATTATAAAGATCAAAATCACAGAAGAATGCATAAAGACCACAAGTTCCTACGAGTTTCTACAATTGAGGCAGGAGATTAGTTAGTGCACTATGACCCGCCTACAAAAATTAACAAATAGTGCACGACAGTCTACCTGTACGAAGCAGCGAACAATTCTATCCAGAAGCTGCTACGCCACCGGATCTGCAATATTCATACAAGCAGACAGAAGGCGTCTATTCCAAGAATACCCCCGCACGTGCACAATAGTTTGTATACACATAGGTACACTAATGGGGTATATAATCTTAACCCGCATGGGCCCCGGCGAGCGTGTTATTGGTACACACGTGACGCCTAGGGATGCTGCGCGGGTCGATAAGTGGATTCTAGTTCGAACCCGATCCTTCTATATGGATCAATAGAAGTCGACAGGGTTCGAACCTTTAAACGAATACACGGTTGTAGTGACCGGTGTATTTGTTTAAATACATTCTTTTTAGGCCTTCAATACCTAAAATCAAGAAAATTCATAAACAAATGCACAAAGCATACGAGAAACCCGATCCCCTATCGATAAGTTGATAGGGTCGACAAGGTTCAATCAACAAATGGGAATGACCCCAAACACCCCGATGATGGCCGTGTTGAATGCAGATCTCAACCGGAGGGGTTCTCAAATATTTTCAAATGTCTCCCAAATATTCAAAGTCCAAAGCTCTACTCAAATACCCGAAAATCCAAAATTCCACAAAATTCCAAAATTCCAAAAATATTTAAAAATGAAATAAATCCATCAATGCACTTGAAGCAAAATCCATCCGCCCTCCGCAACAGTTTGTCGAGGCGGACAAATTAAAATTTACTTCAGCTCACAAAGAGCCAAATGCCTAGTCGAAAATATCACTAGGATCCATTCTCAAACAATCTCTTGCCAGTAAGGACGTGGTACGTGTCCTCTAACCGGCAGTTTCGCCGCCAAATGGCACTGCAGGTAAACGGTTATGACCCGGGGCCCTCTGAACCGAGTGGTTTTGCCGCCAAATGGCACCACAGATAGCGGTTATGGCCAGAGCCGATACGCTCCTTAATGTCGTTAAATCCTTGAGATATGAATCAATAGGATATGATCGATAGGGCACAAAGCCCTCTGTCAGCTAAGGTGGATTCAAATTTGTCCCCTTAGACAAACATCCAACCCCGGTCTACAAGGTCCCCTTGGACGAAGCAACCCATGGCTGCCGACAAGGATCCTTCTGTCAGGTTGGGTCGACTACCTCCTCTGACTAAGTAGACCAGGGACCACGATGGCCCGGGACGACGGAACCATGGGATCTTGATCGGGCCCATCATCCATCCCCCCACCATCCGCTTTAAGTGCAAGATGGTGAAAATTTCTATTTTAAATATCAAACTCTTTCAACCCGAAATCCAAACTCATTGCTGCTACTATATGCCAGATAACACGTATCTCTATACGTATCTGATTGACGACTAGCCTTAATCGAAAGTTCTCTCTCGTGATCGGGAGGGGTAATTAACTATAGGGGCTTGCGCCTATAGGAAACCAAAACTCAGATCATAAAGTCCTCACCAAATGAGGGCGAAATCTCTGGGTAGTGTCTTATCTACAAACCCATCTGCCTTCCAAAATTTACCTCGGAACTTATTTAGTTAAAACTCCCTCGCCGAATAAGAAAAAGCGAGCGGAGGCCGGGGCCGAATTTTCGGAGCCCACAGATTTCTCAACGCTTGCAACGAACCGGCAAACCCCCGAGGCGCTCACGTAGCGTTTAGGGTGGGAAACCGGTGCGATGCTTGCGACGAGATAAGGATCCCTCTTCAAAGCTAGCAACGAGCCGGCAAACCCCCGAGGCGCTCAAGTAGCGTTTAGGGTGGAAAACCGGTGCGACGCTTGCGGCGAAGGGGATAAAAAAAATGTGTTCTTTATTTTTGTATAAGTACCCCCGAACGCCCACGTGGTGCAGAGGGGGGAAATCTGTGTTTTTCTCTAACACCTGTTTTCTTCTTATAATCAACAAACAAAACACCCTTAAATGCTCACGTAGCAGGCGGGGATAAAAAAATATTTCGCGACCGCGGTGTCATTTTTGACACCTACCTGAAGCGCTCACGTAGCGTCGAGGGGATGGTTGCCTCTTGGTTTTTCCCCTAAACGGGGGAGACGCCGGGAGGCTGCCGAAATTTGGATTGAAAATCCAAGGACTTTAAACAATATTGAATCTTATTTGAACACTCATTTGGACATCAATTGAACTAAATTCAAAGTTGAATAAGCAAATGGCTTAAGCAAAATTTAAAACAAGAGGTGGACCACTTGAACTCAAGAAAACTTGGCGCAAATTTTTGGACATGCAAAATTGACTACAAAGAAGACAAGAACAATTACTCAATATATTTGAACTTGATCTCAAACAAAGAGCTCACATTTAAGCTTGCAAATGACTACAAGAACTCAAACTTGGACTATGGACAAGAGAACTCGAAGAAGACTTGGAAAATATAAGACTTGAATTTGGACATGCAGGTGAACTTGATTGAACTCAAAGAACAATATGGGACTTGCGCATCTGGTACAATCAACTAAGGTCATACTACAAGGGATTGAACTTCAAGGTCATTACATACATGATTGAAGATAAAATGCTAAAATCAAGTGATGGCTTTAAGCAATCAAATGCATATCAACAAACAAGTGTGAGACTCATGTGGAATAAAACTACGCTACACATAAAGTAATTAAACTACTTGGGCAATTACTAGCATATGCAACAGTTTGTTGATCATTGTGTACAAGGAGGCCGATAATGAATATAACATCTTTCCTACGCTTAACCAGCTTATGGGTATATTGGCCTATCTACAAATAATGATAGCCCACAAAAGGGAATGTAGAAATATCTTATGGTTCATGTGCGAGCAAGAATGACGAATCTTCTACAATCATGAATATCAAGGAACAATTGTAGGAGTACCCATAAGTAATGGTAGAAGATTTTTTTACATGCATGAGTGTCCACATACAAAATGGTTTTCTACCTACAACATACAATAAGTGTAGTAGTTCCCACTCTCTAATAGCAGTATTCAAATGAGTCCACTTACCTGCTTGTGATCAATTATATGGGGATCTCAATCAGTACTAAAGAATTATCATGATAATAAGAGAATACGACTGCCGGCATGTGGTTCTGAACATAAATCAATAGAACATTCGTGAAGGAAAGACTCATTAAAAACATACACATGGAATGACGGATACATGCAAGCAATGACTAAATATTGAACGAAAGATATACAATAAATGTCAGATGTTTATGTCATTAGCAACACTATAACATAAAGGTGTACATTCAATTATGTGAGCAGTGGAATGAACTCAAAATATATGCAGCGAAGAATATCACAACACCTTTACAATCAATCACTGTTCAATGTCGAGCAAATATGTTGGTCCATTATAAGCAAAGGTGGATGATACTACAATAAGTGCTAGCACCTACAAATTATGTAGCAATAGCCAATGAATGTTGTAATGTTCTTGTAGTCAACCCTCATTCAACATCAAGCAAATATATTGGACCTCTACAAGCAATGATGAAAGATCTGCAATATATACATTCTCTTTACAAATATGGATGTATGTATAAAATGCCACTTATGGGTAGATGCAGAAGGACTTCAGTAAATGCAGTATCCTGAAGTTAATTTCAGTCTGAGGGGGAAGACATCTACCTACCTACATGCAACAATAGTGGCTGTACTGAAAAGATCAAAATTCACAACGCATGAAGAATATGACAAGTGCTATGCTCAAGCAAATATATAAGATCTTCAACAAGTGCAAGTCCTTACAATCATAAAACAGGAGATTCGTTAGTGCACTACGATCCACCAGCAGAAAGCAACGAGTAGTGCACGACAATCCACCTGTACGAAGCAACGAATAACTTTATTCAGAAGCTGCTACGTCACGCCACCGGATCTGCAACCTCCATACTAGCAGACAGAAGGCGTCTATTCCAAGAATACCCCCTGCACGTGCACTATAAATTGTATACACATAGGTACACTAAAGGGGGAAATATATTCTCAACCCGCATGGGCCCCGGCGAGCGTGTTATTGGTACACACGTGACGTCTAGGGATGCTGCGCGGGTTGACAAGTGAATTCAGGCTCGAACCCGATCCTTCTATACGGTTCAATAGAAGTCGACAGGGTTCAAACCAATAAACAAATGTACGGTTGTGGCGACCGTTATATTTGTCTTAATACATTCATATTAGGCCTTCAATGCCTACAACAATGAGAATTCACTATCAAATGGCATAAAGCCTACGAAACCCGATCCTCTGTCGACAGCTCGACAGAGTGACAAGGTTCAATCCATAAAGAGAAATGACCCCAAACACCCCGATGATGGCCGTGTTGAATGCAGATCTCAACCGGAGGGGTTCTCAAATAATCTCCAATGCCATTCCAAATATCCAAAAATCCCAGAAAATTCTCAAAAATCCTAAAATACCCAAAACTCCACAAAATCCAAATTCTCAAAAACCCAAAAACCCAAAAATATTTAAATTTGAAATCATCCATCCATACTTAAAGCAAAATTCATCCGCCCTCCGCAACAGTTTGCCGAGGTGGACAAATTCAAATAAACTCTAGCTCACAAAGAGCCAAATGCCTAGTCGAAAATATCACTAGGATCCATTCTCAAACAATCTCTTGCCAGTAAGGATGTGGTACGTGTCCTCTAACCGGCAGTTTCGCCGCCAAATGGCACTGCAGGTAAACGGTTATGACCCGGGGCCCTCTGAACCGAGTGGTTTTGCCGCCAAATGGCACCACGGATACCGGTTATGGCCAGAGCCGATACGTTCCTTATGGCACCAAATCCTTGAGATATGAATCAATAGGATATGATCGATAGGGCACAAAGCCTTCTGTTAGCTAAGGTGGATTCAAATTTGTCCCCTTAGACAAACATTCAACCTCGGTCTACAAGGTCCCCTTGGACGAAGCAACCCATGGCTGCCGACGAGGATCCTTCTGTCAGGTTGGGTCGACTACCTTCTCTGACTAAGTAGACCAGGGACCACGATGGCCCGGGACGACGGAACCATGGGATCTTGATCGGGCCCATCATCCATTCCCCCACCATCCGCTTTAAGTGCTAGATGGTGAAATTTCAAGTTTTAAATATCAAACTTTTCAAACCTTTCCAAATTCCTAAATCCAACCCAAATTCCAAATCTTTCCAATCCAAACTCATTGCTGCTACTATATGCCAGATAACACGTATCTCTATACGTATCTGATTGACGACTAGCCTTAATCGAAAGTTCTCTCTCGTGATCGGGAGGGGTAATTAACTATAGGGGCTTGCGCCTATAGGAAACCAGAACTCAGATCATAAAGTCCTCACCAAATGAGGGCGAAATCTCTGGGTAGTGTCTTATCTACAAACCCATCTGCCTTCCAAAATTTATCTCGGAACTTATTTAGTTAAAACTCCCTCGCCGAATAAGAAAAAGCGAGCGGAGGCCGGGGCCGAATTTTCGGAGCCCACAGATTTCTGGCGACTCCACTGGGGAATGGTTTCTCTTTCCATCTATGGCTAGTCATATCAGTGCTATAGTAGCGGCCATATCAACTCGTACTCAAGATTTTGAGTCTTTAAAAATGATCATTCAACAAATTCGTTCGGCATTCGGCATAATTTTAAAATTATTTTTATTGCTTGTTTATGCTAATGATTTTTGTCTATTTGTGTTTTTGTGTTCTGTGCAAGTCTCTGCGTTTTGAAAGTGCGGGGTGATGTATCAGATTCTGATTACTAACCCTTGCCTTTCATCTATGCAGATGGATCTACAGAACACGCCGATGACCGTCCAACTAGGACGAGGAGCCAGGATCCAGCTGGCTAATGCTGTCATAGAAACCGGAAATACTGGAGCTACCATCCAGTTTGGTAGCGTCGACTTCCCTGCTGTAGTTGCAAGAACTACTAAAGCTTCTGTCCATCGTGCGCATCTGCTAGCGCCACGACCTGCTGTTGAAAATCCTCGTGGGAGGATTTCTGTATTCGCGAGGCTATCACAGCCTGAGGCTCCAACCACCAGAAGAATTGTGAATGGTGGAAGAGTATCTGTGGTGACTACAAACACCACCACTCTGCCGACCGGGTTATCTGCACCCGGAAAGAATGATGCTGAAGCCTCCTCATCTGGAGGAAGGCCTACAAGAAGACAGAGAAGGAAGATGAATGCTGAACTCCGAGCTCAGCAACAACTACTGCCAGTCCATCCATCCAATCTGTCGGCCCAAGAGCCTGAAGTCAATGTTCCAACCAGGAACACATTTTCTGATTTAAAATGGGTCAAAAGGAACAGCTCCACTAGTGAGCTAAAGAAATCTTTCTGGGATCGACGACCTGAAGTCCCAGCTCCTCCAAAGAGAAAAGAACCTGAAACTCTCTCAGCCCGGGTCTATCGGGTCCTGAAGACTGTAAAGGAGAAGGGTCTGAAAAAGAAAAAGTTCCAACGGCCCTTAGTGATAGAGGCCAGAAGAACCCCGCCAAGGGAGCGTCTATCCTTTGCTGCAGAAGGAAGAGAAAGAAGATATACCCCACGCGGTGAGCATCGGGGTGTGACACCTGAATCATATGTTCAGGGATCCGCCGCCGAAAGGTCCCGGTGGAGAGGAAAACAAGTCTGGAGGCCAAAGCCTCAAAGAAATGAAGAACAAAGAAGAGAAAGGAGGACTGATATGGGCGTGACATCTGGTGAGGCTTCCCGGAGATCTGCCCCAGTTTACAAACAACGTCAGAAGTGGGCCCCAAAAAGAACCCATAATGACACTCCTCCAGACGGTAGACACCTTGGAGAATCCTCTAGGGGATCCCGTCGCTTTTCATCCCCTCCAAAAGAAGAAACCAACTTTGACCGCAGTCCGCTGGTTGAAGAAGTCCCCGTGCCTAACCAAGAGCCGGAAATCCAGTGGCGGCGCCGGTCGGAGATCCGAGTACTAGAAGATGAAGGAAATATGCAAGGGGAAGACAACATTGAAGAAAAAGAATTCCTTGAAGGGGAAGAAAATATTGAAGAAAATATTGATGAATTTATGGAGGAAAATTTAGAAGAAAATATTGATGAATTTCTAGAAGAAAATCTAGAAGAAGAAATTCAAGAAACAAATGACACCTTGGACATGGAAGTTGTCTATATGGTGAGACACACCAATGCTAATGAGGAAGCTTATTATGATGATGGTGAAGATGAAGGCGAGCAACAACCGCCAATTAGGCGAGTTTATCAACGTCGTCGTGAAGCTGGGTCCACCACTGGTAGAGGTGGTCATTCACAAGCTGAAGAAGAAAGAGAAGAAGCCGAGGAGAATCCCTTCGCTGACGAGAATGTCACACTTGCAGAAATGCAAAGACATATGAGACGACAAATGAGAGCCAAAGACAGAGAAATCTCTCAGTTGAATGAGAAGATGACTGAGATGATGACTCAAATGGGGACAATGATGCAGATGATGCAGAGAACTGCCGCTGTTGGCGCCATGCCCAATCCTCCTCCGGATCCTCCAAATTTTCAAATGCCTCAAGCCTCGGGAGTACGAGATAATCCTGAAGGTGGTCGCGAAACTCATAATGTCACCCGTCAGCCCACTCCGCAGAATATTGCAAGTACTTCCGAGCCCGTGACTGCTGCACAGTTGGAAGGAATAATAACAGAAAGAATCAGGGCTATTATAGCTGTTGACCAAGCAGAAAAGTTGGTGGGCAAGGGTCGTCCGTATCCTGCTGAATACGACCAAGTACCATACCCGAAAGGGTATTCGGTCCCAAAGTTCAACACTTTCAACGGTAATAACAACCCCAGGCAGCACCTGGCACAGTTTAAAGCCACCTGTGGGAATACAGGAGGAAATGACGCCCTACTCTTCCGACAATTCGTTAGTAGTTTGACAGCAACTGCTTTCGAATGGTACGCTGAACTGCCAAATGATTCTGTGAAAACCTTCGCAGAATTAGAATCTATGTTCGTGAAGAGGTTTGCTAGTGCAACAGAGAAGATCACGATCGCTGACCTCGCTCTTGATAAGAGAAAAAGAGAAGAATCAGTGACCAAATACATCACTCGGTGGCGAAATCTAAGTATGAAATGTGAGCAGCAGTTAGAAGAAGAACACGCAGTACAGTTGTTAATGGGCAACATTGATGACAAGATGCAACCCTTCCTGTGCATGGCTACAATCAATACATTTCAAGACTTGCTCGACAGAGTGGCCAAATTTGAGAAACTGAATTTCTCCAGATCAGAAAATCACTCTGATAAGCTCAAAAAGGGTAAAGCCCCGGGTGCTAGAAGGGGTGAGGCCGACTCTACGTTCTTCTCTAGAGCTGATAGAGAAAAGCAGCTAATTTACAACGTAGACAAAGACAAACAGCCGATGCAATATCAAGAAAGGCCTAAGCAAGTCTACAACCCCAACCCCCAACCGAAGCTGATATTAGGGGGAAATGATAAGCCACGAACTTATCAAGGTGGTGTAGAACGCCCGAGACAAACAACAGGAACTGGTGATAGAACGTTCCAATCCCTTAAAGATAAAATGAATAAAGAGTATTCATTCAAAAGGGAGAGTGTTGCCAAATTATTTCGACAAGTGTCGAGATCGGGTTTAGAACTGCCTGAATGCAAGAGGCCCGAAGAGTCGAAGCACACTGGTGATCCAAATTATTGCCCATACCATCGGGTACTCAGCCATCCTATTGAAGATTGCTACATCTTCAAGGATTGGCTTGAAAGAAAATATCAAAAAGGGGAGATAACATTATCCGACAATGTGTTGTCTCATCCTAAGAAGGAATCAGCTCGGGTGGTCACGTCCTCTTCCGTACCTCTGGTTGAAGAAAGAAGGAATGAAAAGAAGCAAGTTCAAGAAGAACAGTGGGAGACTGCGGTCTCTAAGAAGACTGTGAAAATGTTAAAACAGCTTGAAGGAGTTCCAGGTGTAAAGTGGAAGTCTCCTGTTGAGCCTATGATAAGTTTGAAGGCATTGCCGGTGGTACGACCTTCTACTTCAAAACAGTTCTCCAACCAAGTTGGTTCTTCAAAGACTGGAAAGAAGAAATCATCCAAGAAGAAGACCAAATTGAAGAAGCCCAAGGAGAAGATGACCGCAACTCAGAGGGTTATCGACAGTTTGGATGAATACTACCAGACTGTGAGGCGACCTATCAAGCTTGCTGACTTCATGACGGAGCTTAAAATTGATGAAGCTGAAGAAGATGATGAGAATTCTCTTCCCAAAGAAGTATGTCGGGTCATCTCAGTGGCGCCGAGTACCTCGATAAAAGAGGAATACACAGAAGTACCCTCTGAATCCTGTATGATGGTTTTGCCAATGGATTACAGTTCGGAGGAGGATTTGTATTTTCCAGAGAGAGACGAATCAGATCCTAGCATAGCATCTCGGATGGGACATGTAAACCTGGGTAATGATTCTGGATCAACAAATGAGTCCCTAGATGCAACGATGGCTGACTCTGAAGAAAATGTACAGTCAAATGACTCTGAACCGGAGGAGATTGCTCAAGTGCAGTTAAGAAGCGGCAAAATACTGCCGCCTCCACCGAAGAAAGGGGTCTCCAATAAAGATAAGGAGAAAGAGATAGTTATCAACGATGATATTATCCTTGAAGATCCTAAGAAAAAGAAGACTTCAGCCAATGGGATAGATTATAATATTTTATCTCATCTGAGAAAAATCCCAGCACAACTCAGCATATACGATGCTTTGGTGATGTCTAAAGACCTTCGGGAGACTCTGATTCAGGCTCTCAAAGATCCCGAAAGATACGAAGCGTATTTTGCTGAACGTAATTTGACTGAGGTTCTGCAAGCTCGAAATGAGCCATTCATTACTTTCTCTGAAGAGGACATGATGCTCGGAACTGCAGACCATAATCGTCCTCTGTATGTTACTGCAGAGAGCGATAAACTGATTATCAGTCGAATCCTAATTGATCCTGGGTCCTCCGTAAATCTGATAAGCTTGAAAGCACTGAGATCTCTCTGCCTTGATGTGGAGCACCTCGGGCCAGATAAGTTGATGGTGCATGGTTTCAATGAAAAAGGGCAGAAAACCCTCGGGTCATTCATGCTTCCTCTTGTATTTGGAGAGCTTCATACAGAAGCTAAATTTCATGTGATTGATGCGGATACTTCGTTCAAGGCGCTGCTAGGTCGTCCCTGGTTGCATGAGTATGGCATTGTCCCGTCAACATTACACCAGTGTATGAAATATCTCAAAGATGGAGAAGAATTCAGGATCTCTGGTGATATTCAGCCTTTTACAGTTCATGAAGCAACAGTTTATGAAGATGCACGATATTTCATGCCAAAGAAGCAAAAATCTTTGAGCTCCCTCGAAGCTAGAGCATCAAACTCAAAGACTGTAAAACGACCTGAACGAGAAAGTGAGAAGAAGCAGGTGGGGAGAAAGAAGGCAATGCCGACTCTTCCCAAGGCACCGATCATTCCAAAAGAAAAGAAACATGTACCTCATCTTGGGAGTGACACAGATGAAGACGATGTTATTCCTGCCAAATCTCGAAAAGTATGCCAGTCCATGGATGAATGGAGTAGACAGGTCGAATATTCAAGTGACGATTATGACTACGACTCCATCTACATGAACACGGTGCAGAATGTGTTCTCTAGAAGAATTGATAGCCTATCAATTTCTGATAGCATACTTGTAGTCACACGTGTTCCTTTGCAACACTTCAAGGAAATCATCCCGCGCGAGATGCATAAAGTTGAAGAACTAGCTACCCTATATCTTCCTCCTCTTAAAAATGGGACTGTGCTAGGGAATGTACTATATTCTACGGGAATCCATGAAGAAGAGAATCATGATTGGGATTGCATGTTCATCGACTCCGATGAATTATTTCCTACGAAGCTACCTAGGTTCAATACCAAGAATATTCGGAGAATGTTACGAAAGCAGATCAATGTTCCTACCACTAAAAGACAACTTCGTACATGTCTGGGCCTCTGGTACGGAAGGAATCCGCATCCACTACGGCAGAAGGATACAGATGCATATAGAGGTATCGGATTCATCAAGCGAAAATTTCTCCAAAAAGAAATTTGCCGGGCAATCACATGCACGGAAATCGAATCCGAGGAAGATGGTGCTGAAGAAACATACGAAGCTGATGATTATGATGAACAGCCCTTGGAAGCCGAGCCTGCACCAGAAGAGCTTGAAGATGGCGGACAGGCAGCTACCATGGATGAACTAAAAGAAGTCAACTTGGGG
Organism: Dendrobium nobile; assembly: GCA_022539455.1. Classification (NCBI taxonomy): domain Eukaryota; kingdom Viridiplantae; phylum Streptophyta; class Magnoliopsida; order Asparagales; family Orchidaceae; genus Dendrobium; species Dendrobium nobile. The sequence goes on along the minus strand of JAGYWB010000049.1, from coordinate 186,384 downwards.
ACCGAAGAAGATCCTCGCCCAACCTTCATTAGTTCTCTCCTACCCGAAGAACAAATAGAAGAAATAAAAGAACTTCTCTGTGAATTCAGGGACTGCTTTGCCTGGACATATGCTGAGATGCCCGGCTTATCCCCTGATGTAGCAGTTCACAGATTAGCAATCAAACCAGAGATAGCGCCCGTCAAGCAAGCTCCAAGGAGAATGAGATTGGAGATTGAAGAACAGGTGATTGCTGAAACAAAGAAGCTTATAGATGCAGGCTTTATCCGAGAAGAAAAGTATGCTGATTGGATTGCCAATATCGTCCCGGTGAAGAAGAAGAATGGCCAGATTCGTATATGCATCGACTTCCGGGACCTCAATAAGGCGTGCCCAAAAGATGATTTTCCACTTCCTGTATCCGAACTCCTGGTGGACAATACGTCCAACTACGACATGTTCTCATTTATGGATGGATCGTCAGGATACAATCAAATCAAGATGGCACCCGAAGATGAAAAGCATACATCGTTCAGGACGCCCATCGGCATTTTCTGCTACACAGTCATGCCCTTTGGCTTGAAGAACGCTGGTGCCACCTACCAGCGGGCAATGACTCATATATTTGATGATTTGATACATCAGAAGGTCGAATGTTATGTAGATGACCTTGTTGTCAAAAGTCTTGGCCGAAATGATCACTTAAAAGATCTTAGAATTGTATTTGAGAGAATTAGAAAATATGATCTGAAGATGAACCCTCTCAAGTGTGCATTTGGGGTCTCATCCGGTAAATTCCTGGGTTACGTTGTTCGTCATCGAGGCATAGAGATCGACCCCAACAAAATTAAGGCAATCACGGAGATGCCACCACCAAGAAACCTTCGACAGCTTCGCTCGCTGCAAGGACAACTGGCTTTTATTCGGAGATTCATATCAAATCTATCGGGTAGATGCCAGCCATTTTCAAAATTAATGAAGAAAGATGTTCGTTTCAAATGGGATGCAGAATGTCAGGAGGCGTTTGATAGCATTAAGAAATACTTGTTAAATCCTCCCATTCTAGCAGCGCCAATTCCGGGGAAGCCTCTTATACTGTATACAGCTGCACTAGAAGAGTCCCTCGGAGCACTATTGGCCCAGAATAATGAAGAAGGAAAAGAAAATGCACTCTACTATATCAGTCGGAGATTGATTGGAGCAGAAAGCCATTATTCTCCTATTGAAAAGCATTGCCTGGCGCTGATTTTTGCAGTTCAGAAACTCCGCCACTATATGTTATCCCACAAAATCACACTGATATCAAAGATCGATCCGCTGAAGTTCTTGATGACAAGACCAGCGTTGACAGGTCGTCTGGCCAGGTGGGCAGTATTGTTATTACAGTTTGAAATTACGTACATGCCACAAAAGGCGGTGAAAGGACAGGCCTTGGCAGATTTCCTTGCCGCACATCCGATCCCGGCCGATTCTCCACTCAACGATGATTTGCCTGATGAGCAGATAATGCAGGTTGAGGAGAATGAAAGGCTACCATTCTGGGAAATGTACTTCGACGGGGCATCGTCCATTAGACCTGTCCGACCTCCAAATATTGCAAGAGCCCGAGCCGGTATCGGTCTTGTTCTCATACCACCTGAAGGAGGCATAATGAGGTTCTCATTCAGTCTGACTGAACCTCGGACCAACAACGAAGCTGAGTACGAAGCTCTAATAGTAGGGCTGGAGATTGCAATTGACGTCAAAATTCAAAATCTTCAAATTTTCGGCGACTCTCAACTTGTGATAAATCAAGTCTTGGGCATCTACAAGATTTCTAAGGTTGAGTTGGCTCATTACCACCGGCGAACCATTGAGCTCCTGAAGCAGGTGCCGAATGTTAAAATAGTTCAAATTCCTCGAGGACAGAATGCCAAAGCAGACTGTTTGGCCAAATTGGCCAAGGAAATGGCAAATTCCAATGAGGAGAAGCCTATATTCATCGGAGTTTACAACCGTAGGGTCTTGGAACCCGCTTTATTACAATTCCCGATGGTAGAAGAAGTATCAAATTCAAGTCAGCAGGATGAAACTCCAGTTGACCCTAAACTTCTCCATCAAGTCATTATGGAAAATTATCCGGAAGGATATCATACAGCCAAGAGACATAAAGCTAGTCAAGCTTCAGAATCGTGGTGGCATTGTTTAGATATTGATGTCGAAAATGATTGGAGGCAGCCATTCATTGACTACTTCAAGGAAAACAAATTCCCGACAGAAAAGTCTATGGCCGCACAAATTCGAAAAAGGGCGTTACGATACGCATTTGTCAATGATACGTTATACAGACGAGCTTTTGATCAAATGTGGCTAAGGTGCTTGGGGACCAAGGAAGCTGATAAAGTGGTAGCAGAAGTCCATGAAGGACTTTGTGGAGCACATCAGTCAGGTCCCAAGATGGCCGCTAAAATTAAAAGAATGGGTTACTATTGGCCGACCATGGTTAGAGATTGTATCGACCACGCTAAGAGGTGCCACGAGTGTCAAATCCACGGTGATGTTATACATCAACCGCCAAATCCACTGCACCCAACAGTAGCGTCCTGGCCATTTGAATGCTGGGGTACTGATATTATTGGTCCGATAGATCCGCCGTCATCAGCGGGACACCGCTTTATTCTAGCAGCAACAGACTACTTTTCAAAGTGGGCAGAAGCAACTCCATTCAGAGAGGTCACATCCGAGCATGTGATCAACTTTTTCACCCATAATGTTGTCTACAGATTTGGTGTGCCACGCCGCATAATCTCAGACAACGGTACTGCATTTAAAAGTACAAAAATTTATAAGTTCGTTGATCGACATAAAATCGATTGGCGATATTCATCTATATACAATCCAAGGGCAAATGGATTGGCAGAAGCCTTCAACAAGACGCTGGTGAAATTGTTGAAGAAGATTCTCACCAAAAATAAAAGAGAGTGGCATACGAAAATGACAGAAGCACTGTGGGCGTATCGTACAACCTATAAAACGCCAACCAAAGCCACTCCTTATTCTCTGGTATTCGGAGTTGAAGCTGTATTACCATTAGAGATTGAACTACCGTCACTCCGGGTAGCAATCCAGAACGATCTCACTCAAGAGCAAAATGCCCGCCTCAGAATGGAAGAGCTCGATGCACTTGATGAACTAAGGTTACAAGCTCAACAAAATCTAGAAATCTACCGAGGAAGAATGGCAAAGTCTTTTGATCGAATGGTGCGTCCTCGATCATTTCAAGAAGGAGAATTGGTCCTGGTGCTGAGAAGACCAATCATTCCACACCGAAAATTCGGTGGCAAATTCGTATCCAATTGGGAAGGCCCTTTCGTCATTGAGAAGGTGTACCAAGGAGGAGCATATCAGTTGATCGATCTGAACGGTCAGAGACCTATGCCACCGATCAATGGTCGACATTTAAAGAAATATCACGCATAAAAATTTCATGACTGTTGTATTTTATGCGATCAAAATTTTATATGCATATTTATCAATGCATGTTTGTTTATATATTTGAAATTCTCTTGTATAGCAAGAACGCATTTCAAAATCCCCCCATCAGACTGGGGGCATTTTAAATATTTATTTGGGTCGACATCGCGCTGCGTGCCGAAATCCCCAAATAAATATTTAAAATCTCAAAGATACAAAAGCCTATCCAAAATGTCCCTGCGAGACAGGGGGCATTTTAAATATTCATTTGGGTCGACATCGCGCTGCGTGCCGAGATCCTCAAATGAATATTTAAAATCTTAATATTCCAAATCTATTTCATTCTAAAATGTCCCTGCGAGACAGGGGGCATTTTAAATATTTATTCGGGTCGACATCGCGCTGCATGCCGAGATCCCCGAATAAATATTTAAAATTATCAATCCAAATATTCTTTCGTGCTAAAGAATACAAAGATTTCTTTTTCAAAGTCTATGCAGGTGATCTTTCAAAAGTTAGAGACACCTTCTCCAACAAACCAAGACTCAAAGGTCAAGATAGAGATTTTTGTGGCTACACACTCCTACAAAATTGAGCCGAAGAAGCTTAAAGTCTTTCGACAGCCTGAAGCTTAAGGTTCGAATGGGTGTAAAAGGTTGGATCCAACAAGCCCAAATATGGCCGGATCGCTGGCAACTCCGTCTACTCAACAAGCCATAAGAAAGGCCGTAGTAGCGGAACCCCCACTTCGTCAACCCGTCAGTAGGGACTGTAGAAAGTACAAAAACCAATTTGACTCGATCAGTTCAAGTGATCGTAGTCCACCAAATTCTCCTAAATGACTGGAGAATCAAAGTTCCAGTGGAAGGATAAGTCTCAAATAATCACTGAATGTTCGTAGGCTCTAAAATCTGCAACCACAAAGGATGACTCCAAATCTATCAGCTTCAGCAAAATCAGCATTGGGGAGCGCAATTCCCATAGCTCGAGTCTGAAGCCTGAATGGGTGTAAGAGGTCGGATCCAATAAGCCCAAATATGGCCGGATCGCTGACAGCTCCGTCTACTCAACAAGCCATAAGAAAGGCCGTAGTAGAGGAACCCCCATTTCAGCAACCAGAGGACAAAGAGCTATCAAATTCTAGCTCTCCCGATCTGACGAACTCAAGTGATTCAGATTAAAGTCTTCTCAAGTGGTTAAGGATTAAGATACTACTTACGTTCGGTACTATCAGCTGAATCCAGAACCTGCAAATCCTTCAACAAATCCGTAAAGCACAAAGGAAGGATCGAAGGAACTTTTCTTCAACAAGTCCGTCAAAGCACAAAGCAAAGGACCGAAGAAAATTATCCCAAAGTTCGTGAAAAGCCCAAGGCTGAACTAAGTGGATTCTGTCATCAACAAGTCCGTTACGCACAAAGCTTTGGACCGATGACGTTTCGCCATCGACTTAATACAAACCTCAGGGTTTAGGTCATTGGCATCTACTCCTTCAACAAGCCCGTCAAAGCTAGAAGCATAGGGCCGAAAGTACAAAAATAACCTGACAAGTCAATAAAGACAAATCAGGAAATTCTCCATCATTTTCCACAGCACAAAATATAAGGCAAAGGAAATCAGTATCTCAATCATCTATGGATACATCTAAAAGAGTCAAAGAGAAGGGGAGATTAGTGTGACATCCAAACGAATTTTGGAGATCCACTAAAAGAAAATTGTAGTGTGACATCCAAGCGAAATTTTGGAGATCCACTAAACGAAATCCCTTGTGTGACATCTAGAGTAAATATCTAGAGATCCACAAGGCCAATCAGCATACAACAAATGTGATTCGCTCGAGACGCGTACCACATTTGTTGGGGGGCATTTGTTGACCTCTGTGTAAAGAACAAAAAGAGAAAGAAATAACAAAAATGGCATACATCGTATATGTCGAGAAGCCGCCCAAATCTCCTGAATTCCCGCAAGAAATCCCGCATATCTGACATGGTTCGGCGCTGACATCGCTCAGTTCACGCGATTCCTGCTCAAATCCTGCGGCAGTTCCTCGGTCGAATGCCCAAATGCATCGTTAAATATCGACCGAACTCCTCCCATACGCTGCTCTTCTGCTCTCGACTCTCTCCACACACGACACTTCCTTCTCCTCCCCACTTCCACACACGCAGAGATCCCGTCGTTGCTTCTCTCCGACTCTTCCTTCCCCAAGCCACAGCCGAGCTCCTCCTCCCTCCTTTCCCGTCAGCCGCCGGAGCTCCAAGCCGAGATCCACTTCCGATCTCCTCTGCCTCTGTCAAGTGCCGGCCTCCCGTCGGCAGAGAGAGAGAGAGAGAGAGAGAGAGAGAGACTTACCCGATTCCTCCCTGTGCCGACGCTAGCTCCACTTCCTCCTTCCCGTCGCCCCTTACCCGATCTTCCCTTCTTGTTTGGATCGGAAACAAGAACAGGAAGTCGCTGGCTGTGAAGGTAGAGTTCTCCCTTTCGCGCGCTTGTTCGGCCTCATCCCGTGAGCAAGCCGAGCCAAGGGGGAGAAGAATGGATTTTTTATTTATTTATTATTATTATTTATAATTATTAATTATAATTAGGTATTACTAATTATAATTAATTAATTATAATTAATATTTTTTTTTATAATTAATGTTAATTATAACTAATTAATTATTATTAATTCATTATTAATTATAATTAATTATTAATTAGTTATAATTATTAATTATAATTAATTACTAATTCATTATAATTATAATCAATTAGTCATAATTTACTAATTAGTCTTAATTAATTATTAATTATAATTAGTTAATTAATAATAAGTAATTATTTATAGTTAATTATTTTCAATGATAATTAATTATAATTAATTAATTATGATTAGTTAATTAATTATCTATGATTAATTATTCTTAATTATAACTAATCGTTATTAATTATAATTAACTATAATTAATAATAGTTATTATGATTGATAATAATTAATTATAAAAAAAATGATTCTTTTCTCGACGCTTGCAACGAACCGGCAAACCCCCGAGGCGCTCACGTAGCGTTTAGGGTGGGAAACCGGTGCGATGCTTGCGACGAGATAAGGATCCCTCTTCAAAGCTAGCAACGAGCCGGCAAACCCCCGAGGCGCTCAAGTAGCGTTTAGGGTGGAAAACCGGTGCGACGCTTGCGGCGAAGGGGATAAAAAAAATGTGTTCTTTATTTTTGTATAAGTACCCCCGAACGCCCACGTGGTGCAGAGGGGGGAAATCTGTGTTTTTCTCTAACACCTGTTTTCTTCTTATAATCAACAAACAAAACACCCTTAAATGCTCACGTAGCAGGCGGGGATAAAAAAATATTTCGCGACCGCGGTGTCATTTTTGACACCTACCTGAAGCGCTCACGTAGCGTCGAGGGGATGGTTGCCTCTTGGTTTTTCCCCTAAACGGGGGAGACGCCGGGAGGCTGCCGAAATTTGGATTGAAAATCCAAGGACTTTAAACAATATTGAATCTTATTTGAACACTCATTTGGACATCAATTGAACTAAATTCAAAGTTGAATAAGCAAATGGCTTAAGCAAAATTTAAAACAAGAGGTGGACCACTTGAACTCAAGAAAACTTGGCGCAAATTTTTGGACATGCAAAATTGACTACAAAGAAGACAAGAACAATTACTCAATATATTTGAACTTGATCTCAAACAAAGAGCTCACATTTAAGCTTGCAAATGACTACAAGAACTCAAACTTGGACTATGGACAAGAGAACTCGAAGAAGACTTGGAAAATATAAGACTTGAATTTGGACATGCAGGTGAACTTGATTGAACTCAAAGAACAATATGGGACTTGCGCATCTGGTACAATCAACTAAGGTCATACTACAAGGGATTGAACTTCAAGGTCATTACATACATGATTGAAGATAAAATGCTAAAATCAAGTGATGGCTTTAAGCAATCAAATGCATATCAACAAACAAGTGTGAGACTCATGTGGAATAAAACTACGCTACACATAAAGTAATTAAACTACTTGGGCAATTACTAGCATATGCAACAGTTTGTTGATCATTGTGTACAAGGAGGCCGATAATGAATATAACATCTTTCCTACGCTTAACCAGCTTATGGGTATATTGGCCTATCTACAAATAATGATAGCCCACAAAAGGGAATGTAGAAATATCTTATGGTTCATGTGCGAGCAAGAATGACGAATCTTCTACAATCATGAATATCAAGGAACAATTGTAGGAGTACCCATAAGTAATGGTAGAAGATTTTTTTACATGCATGAGTGTCCACATACAAAATGGTTTTCTACCTACAACATACAATAAGTGTAGTAGTTCCCACTCTCTAATAGCAGTATTCAAATGAGTCCACTTACCTGCTTGTGATCAATTATATGGGGATCTCAATCAGTACTAAAGAATTATCATGATAATAAGAGAATACGACTGCCGGCATGTGGTTCTGAACATAAATCAATAGAACATTCGTGAAGGAAAGACTCATTAAAAACATACACATGGAATGACGGATACATGCAAGCAATGACTAAATATTGAACGAAAGATATACAATAAATGTCAGATGTTTATGTCATTAGCAACACTATAACATAAAGGTGTACATTCAATTATGTGAGCAGTGGAATGAACTCAAAATATATGCAGCGAAGAATATCACAACACCTTTACAATCAATCACTGTTCAATGTCGAGCAAATATGTTGGTCCATTATAAGCAAAGGTGGATGATACTACAATAAGTGCTAGCACCTACAAATTATGTAGCAATAGCCAATGAATGTTGTAATGTTCTTGTAGTCAACCCTCATTCAACATCAAGCAAATATATTGGACCTCTACAAGCAATGATGAAAGATCTGCAATATATACATTCTCTTTACAAATATGGATGTATGTATAAAATGCCACTTATGGGTAGATGCAGAAGGACTTCAGTAAATGCAGTATCCTGAAGTTAATTTCAGTCTGAGGGGGAAGACATCTACCTACCTACATGCAACAATAGTGGCTGTACTGAAAAGATCAAAATTCACAACGCATGAAGAATATGACAAGTGCTATGCTCAAGCAAATATATAAGATCTTCAACAAGTGCAAGTCCTTACAATCATAAAACAGGAGATTCGTTAGTGCACTACGATCCACCAGCAGAAAGCAACGAGTAGTGCACGACAATCCACCTGTACGAAGCAACGAATAACTTTATTCAGAAGCTGCTACGTCACGCCACCGGATCTGCAACCTCCATACTAGCAGACAGAAGGCGTCTATTCCAAGAATACCCCCTGCACGTGCACTATAAATTGTATACACATAGGTACACTAAAGGGGGAAATATATTCTCAACCCGCATGGGCCCCGGCGAGCGTGTTATTGGTACACACGTGACGTCTAGGGATGCTGCGCGGGTTGACAAGTGAATTCAGGCTCGAACCCGATCCTTCTATACGGTTCAATAGAAGTCGACAGGGTTCAAACCAATAAACAAATGTACGGTTGTGGCGACCGTTATATTTGTCTTAATACATTCATATTAGGCCTTCAATGCCTACAACAATGAGAATTCACTATCAAATGGCATAAAGCCTACGAAACCCGATCCTCTGTCGACAGCTCGACAGAGTGACAAGGTTCAATCCATAAAGAGAAATGACCCCAAACACCCCGATGATGGCCGTGTTGAATGCAGATCTCAACCGGAGGGGTTCTCAAATAATCTCCAATGCCATTCCAAATATCCAAAAATCCCAGAAAATTCTCAAAAATCCTAAAATACCCAAAACTCCACAAAATCCAAATTCTCAAAAACCCAAAAACCCAAAAATATTTAAATTTGAAATCATCCATCCATACTTAAAGCAAAATTCATCCGCCCTCCGCAACAGTTTGCCGAGGTGGACAAATTCAAATAAACTCTAGCTCACAAAGAGCCAAATGCCTAGTCGAAAATATCACTAGGATCCATTCTCAAACAATCTCTTGCCAGTAAGGATGTGGTACGTGTCCTCTAACCGGCAGTTTCGCCGCCAAATGGCACTGCAGGTAAACGGTTATGACCCGGGGCCCTCTGAACCGAGTGGTTTTGCCGCCAAATGGCACCACGGATACCGGTTATGGCCAGAGCCGATACGTTCCTTATGGCACCAAATCCTTGAGATATGAATCAATAGGATATGATCGATAGGGCACAAAGCCTTCTGTTAGCTAAGGTGGATTCAAATTTGTCCCCTTAGACAAACATTCAACCTCGGTCTACAAGGTCCCCTTGGACGAAGCAACCCATGGCTGCCGACAAGGATCCTTCTGTCAGGTTGGGTCGACTACCTTCTCTGACTAAGTAGACCAGGGACCACGATGGCCCGGGACGACGGAACCATGGGATCTTGATCGGGCCCATCATCCATTCCCCCACCATCCGCTTTAAGTGCTAGATGGTGAAATTTCAAGTTTTAAATATCAAACTTTTCAAACCTTTCCAAATTCCTAAATCCAACCCAAATTCCAAATCTTTCCAATCCAAACTCATTGCTGCTACTATATGCCAGATAACACGTATCTCTATACGTATCTGATTGACGACTAGCCTTAATCGAAAGTTCTCTCTCGTGATCGGGAGGGGTAATTAACTATAGGGGCTTGCGCCTATAGGAAACCAGAACTCAGATCATAAAGTCCTCACCAAATGAGGGCGAAATCTCTGGGTAGTGTCTTATCTACAAACCCATCTGCCTTCCAAAATTTATCTCGGAACTTATTTAGTTAAAACTCCCTCGCCGAATAAGAAAAAGCGAGCGGAGGCCGGGGCCGAATTTTCGGAGCCCACAGATTTCTGGCGACTCCACTGGGGAATGGTTTCTCTTTCCATCTATGGCTAGTCATATCAGTGCTATAGTAGCGGCCATATCAACTCGTACTCAAGATTTTGAGTCTTTAAAAATGATCATTCAACAAATTCGTTCGGCATTCGGCATAATTTTAAAATTATTTTTATTGCTTGTTTATGCTAATGATTTTTGTCTATTTGTGTTTTTGTGTTCTGTGCAAGTCTCTGCGTTTTGAAAGTGCGGGGTGATGTATCAGATTCTGATTACTAACCCTTGCCTTTCATCTATGCAGATGGATCTACAGAACACGCCGATGACCGTCCAACTAGGACGAGGAGCCAGGATCCAGCTGGCTAATGCTGTCATAGAAACCGGAAATACTGGAGCTACCATCCAGTTTGGTAGCGTCGACTTCCCTGCTGTAGTTGCAAGAACTACTAAAGCTTCTGTCCATCGTGCGCATCTGCTAGCGCCACGACCTGCTGTTGAAAATCCTCGTGGGAGGATTTCTGTATTCGCGAGGCTATCACAGCCTGAGGCTCCAACCACCAGAAGAATTGTGAATGGTGGAAGAGTATCTGTGGTGACTACAAACACCACCACTCTGCCGACCGGGTTATCTGCACCCGGAAAGAATGATGCTGAAGCCTCCTCATCTGGAGGAAGGCCTACAAGAAGACAGAGAAGGAAGATGAATGCTGAACTCCGAGCTCAGCAACAACTACTGCCAGTCCATCCATCCAATCTGTCGGCCCAAGAGCCTGAAGTCAATGTTCCAACCAGGAACACATTTTCTGATTTAAAATGGGTCAAAAGGAACAGCTCCACTAGTGAGCTAAAGAAATCTTTCTGGGATCGACGACCTGAAGTCCCAGCTCCTCCAAAGAGAAAAGAACCTGAAACTCTCTCAGCCCGGGTCTATCGGGTCCTGAAGACTGTAAAGGAGAAGGGTCTGAAAAAGAAAAAGTTCCAACGGCCCTTAGTGATAGAGGCCAGAAGAACCCCGCCAAGGGAGCGTCTATCCTTTGCTGCAGAAGGAAGAGAAAGAAGATATACCCCACGCGGTGAGCATCGGGGTGTGACACCTGAATCATATGTTCAGGGATCCGCCGCCGAAAGGTCCCGGTGGAGAGGAAAACAAGTCTGGAGGCCAAAGCCTCAAAGAAATGAAGAACAAAGAAGAGAAAGGAGGACTGATATGGGCGTGACATCTGGTGAGGCTTCCCGGAGATCTGCCCCAGTTTACAAACAACGTCAGAAGTGGGCCCCAAAAAGAACCCATAATGACACTCCTCCAGACGGTAGACACCTTGGAGAATCCTCTAGGGGATCCCGTCGCTTTTCATCCCCTCCAAAAGAAGAAACCAACTTTGACCGCAGTCCGCTGGTTGAAGAAGTCCCCGTGCCTAACCAAGAGCCGGAAATCCAGTGGCGGCGCCGGTCGGAGATCCGAGTACTAGAAGATGAAGGAAATATGCAAGGGGAAGACAACATTGAAGAAAAAGAATTCCTTGAAGGGGAAGAAAATATTGAAGAAAATATTGATGAATTTATGGAGGAAAATTTAGAAGAAAATATTGATGAATTTCTAGAAGAAAATCTAGAAGAAGAAATTCAAGAAACAAATGACACCTTGGACATGGAAGTTGTCTATATGGTGAGACACACCAATGCTAATGAGGAAGCTTATTATGATGATGGTGAAGATGAAGGCGAGCAACAACCGCCAATTAGGCGAGTTTATCAACGTCGTCGTGAAGCTGGGTCCACCACTGGTAGAGGTGGTCATTCACAAGCTGAAGAAGAAAGAGAAGAAGCCGAGGAGAATCCCTTCGCTGACGAGAATGTCACACTTGCAGAAATGCAAAGACATATGAGACGACAAATGAGAGCCAAAGACAGAGAAATCTCTCAGTTGAATGAGAAGATGACTGAGATGATGACTCAAATGGGGACAATGATGCAGATGATGCAGAGAACTGCCGCTGTTGGCGCCATGCCCAATCCTCCTCCGGATCCTCCAAATTTTCAAATGCCTCAAGCCTCGGGAGTACGAGATAATCCTGAAGGTGGTCGCGAAACTCATAATGTCACCCGTCAGCCCACTCCGCAGAATATTGCAAGTACTTCCGAGCCCGTGACTGCTGCACAGTTGGAAGGAATAATAACAGAAAGAATCAGGGCTATTATAGCTGTTGACCAAGCAGAAAAGTTGGTGGGCAAGGGTCGTCCGTATCCTGCTGAATACGACCAAGTACCATACCCGAAAGGGTATTCGGTCCCAAAGTTCAACACTTTCAACGGTAATAACAACCCCAGGCAGCACCTGGCACAGTTTAAAGCCACCTGTGGGAATACAGGAGGAAATGACGCCCTACTCTTCCGACAATTCGTTAGTAGTTTGACAGCAACTGCTTTCGAATGGTACGCTGAACTGCCAAATGATTCTGTGAAAACCTTCGCAGAATTAGAATCTATGTTCGTGAAGAGGTTTGCTAGTGCAACAGAGAAGATCACGATCGCTGACCTCGCTCTTGATAAGAGAAAAAGAGAAGAATCAGTGACCAAATACATCACTCGGTGGCGAAATCTAAGTATGAAATGTGAGCAGCAGTTAGAAGAAGAACACGCAGTACAGTTGTTAATGGGCAACATTGATGACAAGATGCAACCCTTCCTGTGCATGGCTACAATCAATACATTTCAAGACTTGCTCGACAGAGTGGCCAAATTTGAGAAACTGAATTTCTCCAGATCAGAAAATCACTCTGATAAGCTCAAAAAGGGTAAAGCCCCGGGTGCTAGAAGGGGTGAGGCCGACTCTACGTTCTTCTCTAGAGCTGATAGAGAAAAGCAGCTAATTTACAACGTAGACAAAGACAAACAGCCGATGCAATATCAAGAAAGGCCTAAGCAAGTCTACAACCCCAACCCCCAACCGAAGCTGATATTAGGGGGAAATGATAAGCCACGAACTTATCAAGGTGGTGTAGAACGCCCGAGACAAACAACAGGAACTGGTGATAGAACGTTCCAATCCCTTAAAGATAAAATGAATAAAGAGTATTCATTCAAAAGGGAGAGTGTTGCCAAATTATTTCGACAAGTGTCGAGATCGGGTTTAGAACTGCCTGAATGCAAGAGGCCCGAAGAGTCGAAGCACACTGGTGATCCAAATTATTGCCCATACCATCGGGTACTCAGCCATCCTATTGAAGATTGCTACATCTTCAAGGATTGGCTTGAAAGAAAATATCAAAAAGGGGAGATAACATTATCCGACAATGTGTTGTCTCATCCTAAGAAGGAATCAGCTCGGGTGGTCACGTCCTCTTCCGTACCTCTGGTTGAAGAAAGAAGGAATGAAAAGAAGCAAGTTCAAGAAGAACAGTGGGAGACTGCGGTCTCTAAGAAGACTGTGAAAATGTTAAAACAGCTTGAAGGAGTTCCAGGTGTAAAGTGGAAGTCTCCTGTTGAGCCTATGATAAGTTTGAAGGCATTGCCGGTGGTACGACCTTCTACTTCAAAACAGTTCTCCAACCAAGTTGGTTCTTCAAAGACTGGAAAGAAGAAATCATCCAAGAAGAAGACCAAATTGAAGAAGCCCAAGGAGAAGATGACCGCAACTCAGAGGGTTATCGACAGTTTGGATGAATACTACCAGACTGTGAGGCGACCTATCAAGCTTGCTGACTTCATGACGGAGCTTAAAATTGATGAAGCTGAAGAAGATGATGAGAATTCTCTTCCCAAAGAAGTATGTCGGGTCATCTCAGTGGCGCCGAGTACCTCGATAAAAGAGGAATACACAGAAGTACCCTCTGAATCCTGTATGATGGTTTTGCCAATGGATTACAGTTCGGAGGAGGATTTGTATTTTCCAGAGAGAGACGAATCAGATCCTAGCATAGCATCTCGGATGGGACATGTAAACCTGGGTAATGATTCTGGATCAACAAATGAGTCCCTAGATGCAACGATGGCTGACTCTGAAGAAAATGTACAGTCAAATGACTCTGAACCGGAGGAGATTGCTCAAGTGCAGTTAAGAAGCGGCAAAATACTGCCGCCTCCACCGAAGAAAGGGGTCTCCAATAAAGATAAGGAGAAAGAGATAGTTATCAACGATGATATTATCCTTGAAGATCCTAAGAAAAAGAAGACTTCAGCCAATGGGATAGATTATAATATTTTATCTCATCTGAGAAAAATCCCAGCACAACTCAGCATATACGATGCTTTGGTGATGTCTAAAGACCTTCGGGAGACTCTGATTCAGGCTCTCAAAGATCCCGAAAGATACGAAGCGTATTTTGCTGAACGTAATTTGACTGAGGTTCTGCAAGCTCGAAATGAGCCATTCATTACTTTCTCTGAAGAGGACATGATGCTCGGAACTGCAGACCATAATCGTCCTCTGTATGTTACTGCAGAGAGCGATAAACTGATTATCAGTCGAATCCTAATTGATCCTGGGTCCTCCGTAAATCTGATAAGCTTGAAAGCACTGAGATCTCTCTGCCTTGATGTGGAGCACCTCGGGCCAGATAAGTTGATGGTGCATGGTTTCAATGAAAAAGGGCAGAAAACCCTCGGGTCATTCATGCTTCCTCTTGTATTTGGAGAGCTTCATACAGAAGCTAAATTTCATGTGATTGATGCGGATACTTCGTTCAAGGCGCTGCTAGGTCGTCCCTGGTTGCATGAGTATGGCATTGTCCCGTCAACATTACACCAGTGTATGAAATATCTCAAAGATGGAGAAGAATTCAGGATCTCTGGTGATATTCAGCCTTTTACAGTTCATGAAGCAACAGTTTATGAAGATGCACGATATTTCATGCCAAAGAAGCAAAAATCTTTGAGCTCCCTCGAAGCTAGAGCATCAAACTCAAAGACTGTAAAACGACCTGAACGAGAAAGTGAGAAGAAGCAGGTGGGGAGAAAGAAGGCAATGCCGACTCTTCCCAAGGCACCGATCATTCCAAAAGAAAAGAAACATGTACCTCATCTTGGGAGTGACACAGATGAAGACGATGTTATTCCTGCCAAATCTCGAAAAGTATGCCAGTCCATGGATGAATGGAGTAGACAGGTCGAATATTCAAGTGACGATTATGACTACGACTCCATCTACATGAACACGGTGCAGAATGTGTTCTCTAGAAGAATTGATAGCCTATCAATTTCTGATAGCATACTTGTAGTCACACGTGTTCCTTTGCAACACTTCAAGGAAATCATCCCGCGCGAGATGCATAAAGTTGAAGAACTAGCTACCCTATATCTTCCTCCTCTTAAAAATGGGACTGTGCTAGGGAATGTACTATATTCTACGGGAATCCATGAAGAAGAGAATCATGATTGGGATTGCATGTTCATCGACTCCGATGAATTATTTCCTACGAAGCTACCTAGGTTCAATACCAAGAATATTCGGAGAATGTTACGAAAGCAGATCAATGTTCCTACCACTAAAAGACAACTTCGTACATGTCTGGGCCTCTGGTACGGAAGGAATCCGCATCCACTACGGCAGAAGGATACAGATGCATATAGAGGTATCGGATTCATCAAGCGAAAATTTCTCCAAAAAGAAATTTGCCGGGCAATCACATGCACGGAAATCGAATCCGAGGAAGATGGTGCTGAAGAAACATACGAAGCTGATGATTATGATGAACAGCCCTTGGAAGCCGAGCCTGCACCAGAAGAGCTTGAAGATGGCGGACAGGCAGCTACCATGGATGAACTAAAAGAAGTCAACTTGGGGACCGAAGAAGATCCTCGCCCAACCTTCATTAGTTCTCTCCTACCCGAAGAACAAATAGAAGAAATAAAAGAACTTCTCTGTGAATTCAGGGACTGCTTTGCCTGGACATATGCTGAGATGCCCGGCTTATCCCCTGATGTAGCAGTTCACAGATTAGCAATCAAACCAGAGATAGCGCCCGTCAAGCAAGCTCCAAGGAGAATGAGATTGGAGATTGAAGAACAGGTGATTGCTGAAACAAAGAAGCTTATAGATGCAGGCTTTATCCGAGAAGAAAAGTATGCTGATTGGATTGCCAATATCGTCCCGGTGAAGAAGAAGAATGGCCAGATTCGTATATGCATCGACTTCCGGGACCTCAATAAGGCGTGCCCAAAAGATGATTTTCCACTTCCTGTATCCGAACTCCTGGTGGACAATACGTCCAACTACGACATGTTCTCATTTATGGATGGATCGTCAGGATACAATCAAATCAAGATGGCACCCGAAGATGAAAAGCATACATCGTTCAGGACGCCCATCGGCATTTTCTGCTACACAGTCATGCCCTTTGGCTTGAAGAACGCTGGTGCCACCTACCAGCGGGCAATGACTCATATATTTGATGATTTGATACATCAGAAGGTCGAATGTTATGTAGATGACCTTGTTGTCAAAAGTCTTGGCCGAAATGATCACTTAAAAGATCTTAGAATTGTATTTGAGAGAATTAGAAAATATGATCTGAAGATGAACCCTCTCAAGTGTGCATTTGGGGTCTCATCCGGTAAATTCCTGGGTTACGTTGTTCGTCATCGAGGCATAGAGATCGACCCCAACAAAATTAAGGCAATCACGGAGATGCCACCACCAAGAAACCTTCGACAGCTTCGCTCGCTGCAAGGACAACTGGCTTTTATTCGGAGATTCATATCAAATCTATCGGGTAGATGCCAGCCATTTTCAAAATTAATGAAGAAAGATGTTCGTTTCAAATGGGATGCAGAATGTCAGGAGGCGTTTGATAGCATTAAGAAATACTTGTTAAATCCTCCCATTCTAGCAGCGCCAATTCCGGGGAAGCCTCTTATACTGTATACAGCTGCACTAGAAGAGTCCCTCGGAGCACTATTGGCCCAGAATAATGAAGAAGGAAAAGAAAATGCACTCTACTATATCAGTCGGAGATTGATTGGAGCAGAAAGCCATTATTCTCCTATTGAAAAGCATTGCCTGGCGCTGATTTTTGCAGTTCAGAAACTCCGCCACTATATGTTATCCCACAAAATCACACTGATATCAAAGATCGATCCGCTGAAGTTCTTGATGACAAGACCAGCGTTGACAGGTCGTCTGGCCAGGTGGGCAGTATTGTTATTACAGTTTGAAATTACGTACATGCCACAAAAGGCGGTGAAAGGACAGGCCTTGGCAGATTTCCTTGCCGCACATCCGATCCCGGCCGATTCTCCACTCAACGATGATTTGCCTGATGAGCAGATAATGCAGGTTGAGGAGAATGAAAGGCTACCATTCTGGGAAATGTACTTCGACGGGGCATCGTCCATTAGACCTGTCCGACCTCCAAATATTGCAAGAGCCCGAGCCGGTATCGGTCTTGTTCTCATACCACCTGAAGGAGGCATAATGAGGTTCTCATTCAGTCTGACTGAACCTCGGACCAACAACGAAGCTGAGTACGAAGCTCTAATAGTAGGGCTGGAGATTGCAATTGACGTCAAAATTCAAAATCTTCAAATTTTCGGCGACTCTCAACTTGTGATAAATCAAGTCTTGGGCATCTACAAGATTTCTAAGGTTGAGTTGGCTCATTACCACCGGCGAACCATTGAGCTCCTGAAGCAGGTGCCGAATGTTAAAATAGTTCAAATTCCTCGAGGACAGAATGCCAAAGCAGACTGTTTGGCCAAATTGGCCAAGGAAATGGCAAATTCCAATGAGGAGAAGCCTATATTCATCGGAGTTTACAACCGTAGGGTCTTGGAACCCGCTTTATTACAATTCCCGATGGTAGAAGAAGTATCAAATTCAAGTCAGCAGGATGAAACTCCAGTTGACCCTAAACTTCTCCATCAAGTCATTATGGAAAATTATCCGGAAGGATATCATACAGCCAAGAGACATAAAGCTAGTCAAGCTTCAGAATCGTGGTGGCATTGTTTAGATATTGATGTCGAAAATGATTGGAGGCAGCCATTCATTGACTACTTCAAGGAAAACAAATTCCCGACAGAAAAGTCTATGGCCGCACAAATTCGAAAAAGGGCGTTACGATACGCATTTGTCAATGATACGTTATACAGACGAGCTTTTGATCAAATGTGGCTAAGGTGCTTGGGGACCAAGGAAGCTGATAAAGTGGTAGCAGAAGTCCATGAAGGACTTTGTGGAGCACATCAGTCAGGTCCCAAGATGGCCGCTAAAATTAAAAGAATGGGTTACTATTGGCCGACCATGGTTAGAGATTGTATCGACCACGCTAAGAGGTGCCACGAGTGTCAAATCCACGGTGATGTTATACATCAACCGCCAAATCCACTGCACCCAACAGTAGCGTCCTGGCCATTTGAATGCTGGGGTACTGATATTATTGGTCCGATAGATCCGCCGTCATCAGCGGGACACCGCTTTATTCTAGCAGCAACAGACTACTTTTCAAAGTGGGCAGAAGCAACTCCATTCAGAGAGGTCACATCCGAGCATGTGATCAACTTTTTCACCCATAATGTTGTCTACAGATTTGGTGTGCCACGCCGCATAATCTCAGACAACGGTACTGCATTTAAAAGTACAAAAATTTATAAGTTCGTTGATCGACATAAAATCGATTGGCGATATTCATCTATATACAATCCAAGGGCAAATGGATTGGCAGAAGCCTTCAACAAGACGCTGGTGAAATTGTTGAAGAAGATTCTCACCAAAAATAAAAGAGAGTGGCATACGAAAATGACAGAAGCACTGTGGGCGTATCGTACAACCTATAAAACGCCAACCAAAGCCACTCCTTATTCTCTGGTATTCGGAGTTGAAGCTGTATTACCATTAGAGATTGAACTACCGTCACTCCGGGTAGCAATCCAGAACGATCTCACTCAAGAGCAAAATGCCCGCCTCAGAATGGAAGAGCTCGATGCACTTGATGAACTAAGGTTACAAGCTCAACAAAATCTAGAAATCTACCGAGGAAGAATGGCAAAGTCTTTTGATCGAATGGTGCGTCCTCGATCATTTCAAGAAGGAGAATTGGTCCTGGTGCTGAGAAGACCAATCATTCCACACCGAAAATTCGGTGGCAAATTCGTATCCAATTGGGAAGGCCCTTTCGTCATTGAGAAGGTGTACCAAGGAGGAGCATATCAGTTGATCGATCTGAACGGTCAGAGACCTATGCCACCGATCAATGGTCGACATTTAAAGAAATATCACGCATAAAAATTTCATGACTGTTGTATTTTATGCGATCAAAATTTTATATGCATATTTATCAATGCATGTTTGTTTATATATTTGAAATTCTCTTGTATAGCAAGAACGCATTTCAAAATCCCCCCATCAGACTGGGGGCATTTTAAATATTTATTTGGGTCGACATCGCGCTGCGTGCCGAAATCCCCAAATAAATATTTAAAATCTCAAAGATACAAAAGCCTATCCAAAATGTCCCTGCGAGACAGGGGGCATTTTAAATATTCATTTGGGTCGACATCGCGCTGCGTGCCGAGATCCTCAAATGAATATTTAAAATCTTAATATTCCAAATCTATTTCATTCTAAAATGTCCCTGCGAGACAGGGGGCATTTTAAATATTTATTCGGGTCGACATCGCGCTGCATGCCGAGATCCCCGAATAAATATTTAAAATTATCAATCCAAATATTCTTTCGTGCTAAAGAATACAAAGATTTCTTTTTCAAAGTCTATGCAGGTGATCTTTCAAAAGTTAGAGACACCTTCTCCAACAAACCAAGACTCAAAGGTCAAGATAGAGATTTTTGTGGCTACACACTCCTACAAAATTGAGCCGAAGAAGCTTAAAGTCTTTCGACAGCCTGAAGCTTAAGGTTCGAATGGGTGTAAAAGGTTGGATCCAACAAGCCCAAATATGGCCGGATCGCTGGCAACTCCGTCTACTCAACAAGCCATAAGAAAGGCCGTAGTAGCGGAACCCCCACTTCGTCAACCCGTCAGTAGGGACTGTAGAAAGTACAAAAACCAATTTGACTCGATCAGTTCAAGTGATCGTAGTCCACCAAATTCTCCTAAATGACTGGAGAATCAAAGTTCCAGTGGAAGGATAAGTCTCAAATAATCACTGAATGTTCGTAGGCTCTAAAATCTGCAACCACAAAGGATGACTCCAAATCTATCAGCTTCAGCAAAATCAGCATTGGGGAGCGCAATTCCCATAGCTCGAGTCTGAAGCCTGAATGGGTGTAAGAGGTCGGATCCAATAAGCCCAAATATGGCCGGATCGCTGACAGCTCCGTCTACTCAACAAGCCATAAGAAAGGCCGTAGTAGAGGAACCCCCATTTCAGCAACCAGAGGACAAAGAGCTATCAAATTCTAGCTCTCCCGATCTGACGAACTCAAGTGATTCAGATTAAAGTCTTCTCAAGTGGTTAAGGATTAAGATACTACTTACGTTCGGTACTATCAGCTGAATCCAGAACCTGCAAATCCTTCAACAAATCCGTAAAGCACAAAGGAAGGATCGAAGGAACTTTTCTTCAACAAGTCCGTCAAAGCACAAAGCAAAGGACCGAAGAAAATTATCCCAAAGTTCGTGAAAAGCCCAAGGCTGAACTAAGTGGATTCTGTCATCAACAAGTCCGTTACGCACAAAGCTTTGGACCGATGACGTTTCGCCATCGACTTAATACAAACCTCAGGGTTTAGGTCATTGGCATCTACTCCTTCAACAAGCCCGTCAAAGCTAGAAGCATAGGGCCGAAAGTACAAAAATAACCTGACAAGTCAATAAAGACAAATCAGGAAATTCTCCATCATTTTCCACAGCACAAAATATAAGGCAAAGGAAATCAGTATCTCAATCATCTATGGATACATCTAAAAGAGTCAAAGAGAAGGGGAGATTAGTGTGACATCCAAACGAATTTTGGAGATCCACTAAAAGAAAATTGTAGTGTGACATCCAAGCGAAATTTTGGAGATCCACTAAACGAAATCCCTTGTGTGACATCTAGAGTAAATATCTAGAGATCCACAAGGCCAATCAGCATACAACAAATGTGATTCGCTCGAGACGCGTACCACATTTGTTGGGGGGCATTTGTTGACCTCTGTGTAAAGAACAAAAAGAGAAAGAAATAACAAAAATGGCATACATCGTATATGTCGAGAAGCCGCCCAAATCTCCTGAATTCCCGCAAGAAATCCCGCATATCTGACATGGTTCGGCGCTGACATCGCTCAGTTCACGCGATTCCTGCTCAAATCCTGCGGCAGTTCCTCGGTCGAATGCCCAAATGCATCGTTAAATATCGACCGAACTCCTCCCATACGCTGCTCTTCTGCTCTCGACTCTCTCCACACACGACACTTCCTTCTCCTCCCCACTTCCACACACGCAGAGATCCCGTCGTTGCTTCTCTCCGACTCTTCCTTCCCCAAGCCACAGCCGAGCTCCTCCTCCCTCCTTTCCCGTCAGCCGCCGGAGCTCCAAGCCGAGATCCACTTCCGATCTCCTCTGCCTCTGTCAAGTGCCGGCCTCCCGTCGGCAGAGAGAGAGAGAGAGAGAGAGAGAGAGACTTACCCGATTCCTCCCTGTGCCGACGCTAGCTCCACTTCCTCCTTCCCGTCGCCCCTTACCCGATCTTCCCTTCTTGTTTGGATCGGAAACAAGAACAGGAAGTCGCTGGCTGTGAAGGTAGAGTTCTCCCTTTCGCGCGCTTGTTCGGCCTCATCCCGTGAGCAAGCCGAGCCAAGGGGGAGAAGAATGGATTTTTTATTTATTTATTATTATTATTTATAATTATTAATTATAATTAGGTATTACTAATTATAATTAATTAATTATAATTAATATTTTTTTTTATAATTAATGTTAATTATAACTAATTAATTATTATTAATTCATTATTAATTATAATTAATTATTAATTAGTTATAATTATTAATTATAATTAATTACTAATTCATTATAATTATAATCAATTAGTCATAATTTACTAATTAGTCTTAATTAATTATTAATTATAATTAGTTAATTAATAATAAGTAATTATTTATAGTTAATTATTTTCAATGATAATTAATTATAATTAATTAATTATGATTAGTTAATTAATTATCTATGATTAATTATTCTTAATTATAACTAATCGTTATTAATTATAATTAACTATAATTAATAATAGTTATTATGATTGATAATAATTAATTATAAAAAAAATGATTCTTTTCTCGACGCTTGCAACGAACCGGCAAACCCCCGAGGCGCTCACGTAGCGTTTAGGGTGGGAAACCGGTGCGATGCTTGCGACGAGATAAGGATCCCTCTTCAAAGCTAGCAACGAGCCGGCAAACCCCCGAGGCGCTCAAGTAGCGTTTAGGGTGGAAAACCGGTGCGACGCTTGCGGCGAAGGGGATAAAAAAAATGTGTTCTTTATTTTTGTATAAGTACCCCCGAACGCCCACGTGGTGCAGAGGGGGGAAATCTGTGTTTTTCTCTAACACCTGTTTTCTTCTTATAATCAACAAACAAAACACCCTTAAATGCTCACGTAGCAGGCGGGGATAAAAAAATATTTCGCGACCGCGGTGTCATTTTTGACACCTACCTGAAGCGCTCACGTAGCGTCGAGGGGATGGTTGCCTCTTGGTTTTTCCCCTAAACGGGGGAGACGCCGGGAGGCTGCCGAAATTTGGATTGAAAATCCAAGGACTTTAAACAATATTGAATCTTATTTGAACACTCATTTGGACATCAATTGAACTAAATTCAAAGTTGAATAAGCAAATGGCTTAAGCAAAATTTAAAACAAGAGGTGGACCACTTGAACTCAAGAAAACTTGGCGCAAATTTTTGGACATGCAAAATTGACTACAAAGAAGACAAGAACAATTACTCAATATATTTGAACTTGATCTCAAACAAAGAGCTCACATTTAAGCTTGCAAATGACTACAAGAACTCAAACTTGGACTATGGACAAGAGAACTCGAAGAAGACTTGGAAAATATAAGACTTGAATTTGGACATGCAGGTGAACTTGATTGAACTCAAAGAACAATATGGGACTTGCGCATCTGGTACAATCAACTAAGGTCATACTACAAGGGATTGAACTTCAAGGTCATTACATACATGATTGAAGATAAAATGCTAAAATCAAGTGATGGCTTTAAGCAATCAAATGCATATCAACAAACAAGTGTGAGACTCATGTGGAATAAAACTACGCTACACATAAAGTAATTAAACTACTTGGGCAATTACTAGCATATGCAACAGTTTGTTGATCATTGTGTACAAGGAGGCCGATAATGAATATAACATCTTTCCTACGCTTAACCAGCTTATGGGTATATTGGCCTATCTACAAATAATGATAGCCCACAAAAGGGAATGTAGAAATATCTTATGGTTCATGTGCGAGCAAGAATGACGAATCTTCTACAATCATGAATATCAAGGAACAATTGTAGGAGTACCCATAAGTAATGGTAGAAGATTTTTTTACATGCATGAGTGTCCACATACAAAATGGTTTTCTACCTACAACATACAATAAGTGTAGTAGTTCCCACTCTCTAATAGCAGTATTCAAATGAGTCCACTTACCTGCTTGTGATCAATTATATGGGGATCTCAATCAGTACTAAAGAATTATCATGATAATAAGAGAATACGACTGCCGGCATGTGGTTCTGAACATAAATCAATAGAACATTCGTGAAGGAAAGACTCATTAAAAACATACACATGGAATGACGGATACATGCAAGCAATGACTAAATATTGAACGAAAGATATACAATAAATGTCAGATGTTTATGTCATTAGCAACACTATAACATAAAGGTGTACATTCAATTATGTGAGCAGTGGAATGAACTCAAAATATATGCAGCGAAGAATATCACAACACCTTTACAATCAATCACTGTTCAATGTCGAGCAAATATGTTGGTCCATTATAAGCAAAGGTGGATGATACTACAATAAGTGCTAGCACCTACAAATTATGTAGCAATAGCCAATGAATGTTGTAATGTTCTTGTAGTCAACCCTCATTCAACATCAAGCAAATATATTGGACCTCTACAAGCAATGATGAAAGATCTGCAATATATACATTCTCTTTACAAATATGGATGTATGTATAAAATGCCACTTATGGGTAGATGCAGAAGGACTTCAGTAAATGCAGTATCCTGAAGTTAATTTCAGTCTGAGGGGGAAGACATCTACCTACCTACATGCAACAATAGTGGCTGTACTGAAAAGATCAAAATTCACAACGCATGAAGAATATGACAAGTGCTATGCTCAAGCAAATATATAAGATCTTCAACAAGTGCAAGTCCTTACAATCATAAAACAGGAGATTCGTTAGTGCACTACGATCCACCAGCAGAAAGCAACGAGTAGTGCACGACAATCCACCTGTACGAAGCAACGAATAACTTTATTCAGAAGCTGCTACGTCACGCCACCGGATCTGCAACCTCCATACTAGCAGACAGAAGGCGTCTATTCCAAGAATACCCCCTGCACGTGCACTATAAATTGTATACACATAGGTACACTAAAGGGGGAAATATATTCTCAACCCGCATGGGCCCCGGCGAGCGTGTTATTGGTACACACGTGACGTCTAGGGATGCTGCGCGGGTTGACAAGTGAATTCAGGCTCGAACCCGATCCTTCTATACGGTTCAATAGAAGTCGACAGGGTTCAAACCAATAAACAAATGTACGGTTGTGGCGACCGTTATATTTGTCTTAATACATTCATATTAGGCCTTCAATGCCTACAACAATGAGAATTCACTATCAAATGGCATAAAGCCTACGAAACCCGATCCTCTGTCGACAGCTCGACAGAGTGACAAGGTTCAATCCATAAAGAGAAATGACCCCAAACACCCCGATGATGGCCGTGTTGAATGCAGATCTCAACCGGAGGGGTTCTCAAATAATCTCCAATGCCATTCCAAATATCCAAAAATCCCAGAAAATTCTCAAAAATCCTAAAATACCCAAAACTCCACAAAATCCAAATTCTCAAAAACCCAAAAACCCAAAAATATTTAAATTTGAAATCATCCATCCATACTTAAAGCAAAATTCATCCGCCCTCCGCAACAGTTTGCCGAGGTGGACAAATTCAAATAAACTCTAGCTCACAAAGAGCCAAATGCCTAGTCGAAAATATCACTAGGATCCATTCTCAAACAATCTCTTGCCAGTAAGGATGTGGTACGTGTCCTCTAACCGGCAGTTTCGCCGCCAAATGGCACTGCAGGTAAACGGTTATGACCCGGGGCCCTCTGAACCGAGTGGTTTTGCCGCCAAATGGCACCACGGATACCGGTTATGGCCAGAGCCGATACGTTCCTTATGGCACCAAATCCTTGAGATATGAATCAATAGGATATGATCGATAGGGCACAAAGCCTTCTGTTAGCTAAGGTGGATTCAAATTTGTCCCCTTAGACAAACATTCAACCTCGGTCTACAAGGTCCCCTTGGACGAAGCAACCCATGGCTGCCGACGAGGATCCTTCTGTCAGGTTGGGTCGACTACCTTCTCTGACTAAGTAGACCAGGGACCACGATGGCCCGGGACGACGGAACCATGGGATCTTGATCGGGCCCATCATCCATTCCCCCACCATCCGCTTTAAGTGCTAGATGGTGAAATTTCAAGTTTTAAATATCAAACTTTTCAAACCTTTCCAAATTCCTAAATCCAACCCAAATTCCAAATCTTTCCAATCCAAACTCATTGCTGCTACTATATGCCAGATAACACGTATCTCTATACGTATCTGATTGACGACTAGCCTTAATCGAAAGTTCTCTCTCGTGATCGGGAGGGGTAATTAACTATAGGGGCTTGCGCCTATAGGAAACCAGAACTCAGATCATAAAGTCCTCACCAAATGAGGGCGAAATCTCTGGGTAGTGTCTTATCTACAAACCCATCTGCCTTCCAAAATTTATCTCGGAACTTATTTAGTTAAAACTCCCTCGCCGAATAAGAAAAAGCGAGCGGAGGCCGGGGCCGAATTTTCGGAGCCCACAATGTTAGAATGAATGATGCAAAAAACTTTTCTACAATTCCCCTCAATAATCACGATTTAAAGGTCGTAATCAAGTTATTCTATATGGCTGCATTGTATGGACCTGCAATGCAAAATTCTTTGACAACATCCTTTATTGTGCCAACATTACATTTACTTTCATTCAGGTAAACAGTAAGCAAAAGCAGAAAGAAAAATGTTCAAATTCATTGAAAGCTATGGAATACAGAAAATTAATCACAGCACAAAATAACTGTTCCTAAAACTTTTTCCAGTATTTCATCAACTAAATAACATTTGCATGCCGCATAATTGGACAAGTAAAAAGTTTCAAAAATGATGTTATTATATGAATATTTTGATGATCTTTCGAAGGCATTTACCTTGTCCAAGTACAGCTCGGTAATCCATGTTGAAATCATTGTGATTTGACATTTATCATCTCTAGTAAGATTATCAAGCTTTCTTAGAAGATAAGTCCTTAGAGCATCCTGCGTGTAAAAGAGCATCACAGATAAAACTCTTGAAAAAAAAAAAAGAATCATCAGCATATAGCATGTTGCAGTTAAGAAATACACGAACATGCCATTTATGGTGAAAAGACGCATGTACTACACAATCACTTAAAAAAGGCCAGCATAAATATAAAGCATAAACAAAATGAAAGTAAAATATGGAGTAAAGGATAAAATTATGGTCATTCCCTGCTACCAACTTTTAATATTAATAGTAAAGGAACATCGTTTTTTTCAATAATCCTCAGTTAATACTGTTGACAAATAAAAGACGGCAAATCACTTCTAATACAACTATAATCACATTATATAGCAAAGATGAGAGAGAGGGAAATTGTTTAGCTGTGAATTTAAATATATATAAGGTTATATAGATAATTACCGTATACTTAGCCACATCTCATAAGAAAAATAATAAGTTGCATATCTATAATGCCTCGCCATATTTATGTATTAGAAACTAAGGCTTTGTTTGGGACGTGATGCAAGCAAAAATTTGGAAAAGCCCCAAATTTTTGCAAGCAAAAACAAACTCTTCCTAGAGCAATAAAAAGAATACAAATATACCCAAAAAGACACAAATACGATAAAATATAACTTTTTATAAGATAAGAGACTTACAAACTGTGACACAAACACAAACATACACCTAAAGTTGCATTCCATCCATCGAGAAGAAAGATACATGTGGGGTGGAACTTACGGATAGAAGAAAGATGTTAGAAGCCGAGACGAAAGAGGAGAAGCTCGCAAGATTTCCTAGACGAAGAGAGGAATGGAACAAGCTCGCAAGTTTTTCCACGACGAAACCCATAGGTTTAGGCTTTCAAAAATCACATCACATAACTCACTCTAAAAAACTCTAACTGCCACAAAACATCTCCAATTTATAAGCAAAAGAAAGAAGTCAAGCAACCATTCCACCTCCAACCAAAACCAATCAGGTTTGGGGAAATGAAAGGCCAAAAGACACCACAACAGCCCCCCAAATTCTGCACAGAAAACAGGAAGAAAAGACATGGGAAACACAGCCAGCAAGCCACAGGAAAGCAGCCAGAGAGGGACCCAAGGAGCCAACACAGGAAACGGGGCAGAGGGGTCACGTGAAAGCAGCCATGGAGAAGACACGAAAAGACAACCAGCCCATAGCATTGACTCACAAGGAAGAAACCAAATAGACACAAGATAGAAAGAGACAACCAAAGGAGGGGAAACCAAAAAGACAAAGTAAAAGGGGGAATGAATCTAATAAATCTTACAATTTATGAGCTTAAGACACTCTACTAGATATTAATGAGCTGACATCTAGTAGAGGATATTAAAACTCACCAAAAATAAAACCCAACATGTTTTGACCCCCCCCCCCCCCCCCCTACATCAATTCTCCTCCGGTTGAAAATGCTCATCTCCCGATGAGGTGGCTTTAGATTTGATCCGAGGAGACGAAGAAGTGCATCAAGCTCTTGAATTTGGGCTTCGTACTTCTTTAAAATCTTCTCACGTTCTTGCTTGAATTGGTCCTACAAAAATTTCTTTTTCTTCTCGAATTTCTCTGAACACAAAAACATTTGATATTGAATTTTATACAACTTGTTTTGTAAGGGATTTGTAGAACTTCCTTGCGATGGAATCCCTTCTACATTTGGAATCTTCACATCCAGAATAGTTGGTTCATTTGTAAATTTGGCGGGGTCAAATTCTCCTTGGGACTCATTTGAATCTTGATATGAGGCTTCTGATGGATAATTGCATGGACTATCCATTTAGACTCAAAACAAAAACTCAAAAAATTTTATGACACCAAGACTCAAATAACAACACGAATCAATGACTTAGGATATACCAACTTGCTCTGATAGCAAATTGATGCAAGCAAAAATTTGAAAAAATACCCCAAATTTTTGCAAGCAAAAACAGACTCTTCTTAGGGAATTTTTATTGCGTCCTCCCACCTGACGTAGAGATACGTCCTCCCACCACTAAAAAATTGGGTTTTTGCTCGGTATTGCTAGCTATTATTTGATATTAACGAAGAATATCATCATGTGAAGACCAATACCGAGTTATACCGAGCTATACCGAGCAATACCGAGCTATACCGAGCAATACAAAAAAATACCTAGTTTTTCTTAGAAAAAATTCGGTATTGCTCGGTATAGCTCGATATTGTTCGGTATAACTCGGTATTGGTCTTCACATGATGATATTCTTCGTTAATATCAAATAATAGCTAGCAATACCGAGCAAAAACCCAGTTTTTTAGTGGTGGGAGGACGTATCTCTACGTCAGGTGGGAGGACGCAATAAAAATTCCTTCTTAGGGCAATAAAAGGGATACAAATATACCCAAAAGGACACAAATACGGCAAAATATAACTTTTTATAAGATAAAAGACTTTTACAAACTGTGACACAAACACAAACATAGACCTAAAGTTGCATTCCATCCATAGAGAAGAAAGATGCATGTGGGTGGAACTTACGGATAGAAGAAAGAAGTTAGAAGCCAAGATGAAAGAGGAGAAGCTCGCAAGCTTTCCTAGACGAAGAGAGGAATGGAACAAGCTCGCAAGCTTTTCCACGACGAAACCCGCAGGTTTAGGCTTCCAAAAATCACATCACATAACTCTAAAAAACTCTAAGAGCCACAAAACATCTCCAATTTATAAGCAAAAGAAAGAAGCCAAACAACCATTCCACCTCCAACAAAAACCAATCAGGTTTGGAGAAATGAAAGGCCAAAAGACACCACAATAGTCCCCCAAAGTCTGCACAAAAAACCTGAGAGTTTTTCTTTGGGAATATGTTAGACCGGTCCAGCCGGCCCAATCCATTGGGCCGGCTCTATTCGTTTACGGGAGAAGAAAGCCGGCGGAAACAGCAGGGAGCCGGAAACAGCAGGGAGGAAATAGGGTGGGGTCCACTTGTTTTTCAAATTGAATCTTGGAGCCAAAAGAAGTGGAAGCAAGGGCAATTAGGTCCTTTCATGTTATTTTTGAATTGTATGCATTAAGTAGAGAGTAAAGGATAGATTAGGATTATGTAAAATTTGCTTTGAGTTTTTCTTGTTCTTATTTGGTGGCTAGGGCTCTAGATCGAATTCTAGAGATTGGGAGAGTGCGACCCTCCTCTCGAATAGAGGATCCTTGTATCTTTGCTATTTTCCTTACATCTACTAGAAAAATACAAGTCTTTTCTCCAAATTTCTCTCAGTTTTCCCCTGCTTTTCTACTGTTTTGGCTGTTTTCCTGCTGTGGACAGCAGCTTGCTTTGAGATTTGTTGTAAAAGTGAGTAGGAAATACTTGAAATCAAGTATTTCCTATCAAATTGGTATCAGAGCATGTGGTATCCAAGGAAGGGGTAGCAGCAGATCAGTCCAAGATTGAGGCCATGCTTAAGTGGCCACTGCCCAAAAATCTAAAGGAGCTGAGAGGATTCCTAGGGCTTACAGGGTACTACAGAAGATTTGTGAAGGGATACAGCACTATAGCTTGGCCACTCACTGAGCAGTTGAAAAAAGATGGGTTCTTATGGGGGGAGGCAGCTACGACAGCATTCGAGCAGTTGAAGAAAGCTATGACCACAGTTCCGGTCTTAGCTTTATCGGATTTTACTCAGGCCTTTATAGTAGAGACAGATGCATCAAGATACGGACTGGGAGCAGTGCTGATGCAGAGTCACAGGCAAATTGTATATTTCAGTCAGGTGTTGACTGCCAGAGCCTGGATGAAATCTGTCTATGAGAGGGAGTTGATGGCAATTGCTTTGGCCATCCAAAAGTGGCGCCCCTACTTACTTGGAAGACATTTCATCGTCAGAACCAACCAAAGGAGCCTGAAATATTTGCTGGAGCAGCGCATGGTGACAGAGGAGCATCAGAAGTGGCTATCCAAACTGCTCAGGTATGATTTTGAGATTCAGTACAGGTCAGGGGTAGAAAATAAGGCAGCAGATGCCTTGTCCAAGTGCATGGGGGAGCTGCAGACAGTGGCTGTGTCAGTCCCAATGATGCTAGATTGGGAAGCCATAAAGGAGGAGAGTGCCAAGGACGAGGAACTAAGCAAGATCAGAGCTGACTTACTGAAGGAAGAGGGCAGCCATTCAGGATACTCGTTGGAGGGGGAGAGATTGTAGTACCAGGGGAGGTTTGTGTTACCCAGAACGTCAGTACACATCCCACAATTGCTCCAGGAGTTCTATGGAACTGCAGTGGGAGGTCATTCAGGGGTGCTAAAAACCTACAGGAGACTAGCGGCGGAGCTGTACTGGAAAGGTATGCATAGAGATGTGGAAGAGATGGTATGCAGGTGCGAGGTGTGCCAAAGAAATAAGTATCTAGCTATGTCACCAGGGGGTTACTGCAGCCATTGCCATTATCAGGACGAGTCTGGGAGGAGATATCTATGGACTTCATTGATGGGTTACCCGCTCTGACGGATTCACTGTGATTTGATGGTAGTGGATAGAATGAGCAAATATGCTCACTTTATTCCTCTACGCCATCCATACACCGCGGTGACAGTAGCGTCAGTCTTCATTAGGGAGATAGTCAGACTACACGGAGTACCAGAGGCGATAGTATCAGACAGAGATAAAGTGTTCCTCAGCCATTTCTGGAAAGAATTGTTCAGATTGCAGGGGACGATGCTAAAGAGCAGTACGGCTTACCACCCACAGACGGACGGCCAAACAGAAGTAGTCAATTGGAGCTTGGAAACTTATTTGAGATGCTTCACATCAGAAACACCCAAGCTATGGGCTAAATGGCTATCATGGGCTGAGTACTAGTACAACACCTCCTTTCATTCAGCATCTCAGATGACCCCATTTAAGGTGTTGTACGGAAGGGATCCACCCCACTTCAGTAGAGGAGTATTTGGAGGAGAGGGATAAGACACTGGAAGAGTTAAAAAGACATCTGTTGAGGGCTCAACAGATTATGAAGAAACAAGCTGATGGGCATCGGAAGGATATTCAGTTTGAGGTAGGCGAGAAGGAATTTTTGAAACTCCGCCCATATCGACAGAAAACAATCGCCAACCGGAGGAATGAGAAGCTTACTCCAAGGTACTTCGGTCCTTATGAAGTACTGGAGAAAATTGGAGCCGTGGCATATCGCCTGAAGTTACCGCCGACAGTGACGATCCATCCGGTTTTTCATATATCCCAGCTAAGGAGAGCCATTGGAGATTATGCTACCAGTTCTGAGTTACCAAGGACATTAACAGATAAAATGGAAATGATATTGGAACCTATGGAGCTCATGGAGGTTCGTCAAAAAGCTGATGGTACCACAGAAGTCCTGATCAAATGGAAGAACCTCCCTGACTACGAGGCCACGTGGGAGCCATACGAGCGGATGAAGCGACAGTTTCCTGACTTCCACCTTGAGGACAAGGTGGTTCTTTGGGAGGGCGGTAAAGTTAGACCGGTCCATAGAGGACCAGTCCAGCCAGCCCAATCCATTGGGCCGGCTCTGTTCGTTTACGGGAGAAGAAAGCCGACGGAAACAGCAGGGAGCCGGAAGTAGCAGGGAGGAAATAGGGTGGGGTCCACTTGTTTTTCAAATTGAATCTTGAAGCCAAAAGAAGTGGAAGCAAGGGCAATTAGGTCCTTTCATGTTATTTTTGAATTGTATGCATTAAGTAGGGAGAAAAGGATAGATTAGGGTTATGTGAAATTTGCTTTGAGTTTTTCTTGTTCTTCTTTGGTGGATAGGGATCTAGATCAAATTCTAGAGATTGGGAGAGTGCGACCCTCCTCTCGAATAGAGGATCCTTGAATCTTTGCTATTTTCCTTGCATCTACTAGTAAAATACAAGTCTTTTCTCCCAATTTCTCTCAGTTTTTCCCTGCTTTTCTACTGTTTTGGTTGTTTTCCAGTTGTGGACAGCAGCTTGCTTTGAGATTCGTTATAAAAGTGAGTAGGAAATACTTGAAATCAAGTATTTCCTATCAGAATAGCTTGCGAGCTATGTCCATCTCTTCTCCTCTCTATAGCTTACGAGCTATATTTCGTCTCGAGCTTCTTATCTCCTTTTTCTCTCCACATCTCCTTTTTCTCTCCACAAGTGACCACTCCAATTGTATCTTTCTTATCAAAGCAACGAATGAAATGCATTTTTAGGAAAGTCGTTGTGTTGTTTTATTTTTATCTTCAAAAGTTGTAAGAGTCTTTCAATTGATGCAAGCAAAAATTTGGGAAAAGCACCAAATTTTTGCGAGCAAATGAAACTCTTCCTAGGATAAAAAAAGATACTAAAAATACTAGACAAAATACGACAAAATACAACTTTATAAATAAAACATAATGCTTACAACAAATGACGCTTACAAGACGCTTACAAAAGAACTTACAAACTTTCAAAACATAAACTCCTAAAACTGCATTTCATCCGGTGAGAAGAAAGATACAGTGGGGTGGTCACTTGCGGATAGAAGAAAGAGGTTAGAAGACTAGACAAAGTACAGCTCGCAAGCTATAGAGAGGAGAGGAAGGTGGAGGACATAGCTCGCAAGCTATTCCAAAGAAACCTGCAAATTTTATCCAAAAATCATCATCATAACAACCTTTTAAAACAGCCACAAACTCTCTATATATAGTCACAAAAGGGGAGCCAAACATCCACCTAAAACTTCATTTAAAACTAATCAACTAAGGGGAAGAGGAAGGGCAATAGACACCACAAACAGCCCCCCCCCCCCCCAAATCTGCACAGAAAACAGGAAGAAAAGCCACGGGAAGCCCAGCCAGCAAGCCACGGGAAACCTAGTCAGCAAGCCCCGGGAAAGCAACGAGAGAGGGAAGAAACAAAAAGACAACCAGCCCACAGCATTTACTCACAAGAAAGAAACCAAAGAGACACGAGAATAGGAAAAGACAAGCTCCACTCCACATACCTTTATGAATTCATGAGCTAGGAAGTGCAATTACTCCAAATAATGAGCTAAACTTCAGCTAAAGCATTAATGAGCTAGCACAAAGTAGAACCCAACTTTTAAGCTCAAAACCAAGCAGCCAAAGCCCAACCCGAGAGCAGCCAAGGCCTAAACTGAATTACAGCAATCAGCCCAAAGGATAAGGACCCAAGGTGTTTTGGACCCCCCCCCCCCCCATTGCCTACATCAATTCTCCTCCGATTGAAAATGCTCATCACCCGATGAGTTGTCTTTAGATTTCTTCTGATGAGGCAAATAAGGCGCCTCAAGCTCTTGAATTTTTGCCGCATACCTTTTCAAGACCTCGTCTCGCTCACGCTTGAATTGCTCTTATAGAAGTTGTTCCTTTTTCATGTACTACTCCGTACACCAATACATCCTATATGTAGCTTGTATAGTTCATTCTGCAGGGGATCTGTCGAACTTCATTTCATTGGAATCCACCTGTCCATTGGAACAAAGTCTTCAAGATCTTCTGGGTTGCATTCTTCCACAACGGACTCAATTTTTTGTGATTTTCCATTTTTTTAACTCTTAAAAAAGACACGAAAATAGAGACCTAGGAAGACACAAACCTAGGCTCTGATACCAAATTGATGCAAGCAAAAATTTAGGAAAAGCCCCAAATTTTTGCGAGCAAATGAAACTCTTCTTAGGATAAAAAAAGATACACAAAACTTCCAAAAATACTATACAAAATACGACAAAATACAACTTTATACATAAAACATAATGCTTGCAACAAATGATGCTTACAAGACGCTTACAAAAAGACTTACAAACTTTCAAAACATAAACTCCTAAAACTGCATTTTATCCGTTGAGAAGAGGGATACAGGTGGGGTGATCACTTGCGGATAGAAGAAAGAGATTAGAAGACTAGACGAAGTATAGTTCACAAGCTATAGAGAGGAGAGGAAGGTGGAGGACATAGCTCGCAAGCTATTCCAAAGAAACCCGCAGGTTTTATCCAAAAATCATCATCACAACAACCTTTTAAAATAGCCACAAACTCTCTATATATAGGTACAAAAGGGAAGCCAAACAGCCACCTAAAACTTTATTTAAACTAATCAACTAAGGGGAAGAGGAAGGGCAATAGACACCACAAACAGCCCCCCCCCCCCCAAAAAAAAAAATCTGCACAGAAAACAGGAAGAAAAGCCACGGGAAAGCAGCCAGAGAAGGAAGAAACGAAAAGAAAACCAGCCCACAACATTTACTCACAAGAAAGAAACCAAAGAGACACAAGAATAGGAAGAGATAAGCTCCACTCCATATACCTTTATGAATTTATGAGCTAGGAAGTGCAATTACTCCTCCAAATAATAAGCTAAACTTCAGCTCAAGCATTAATGAGCTAGCACCAAGTAGAACCCAACTTTTAAGCTCAAAACCAAGCAGCTAAAACCCAACCCGAGAGCAGCCAAGGCCCAAACTGAATTACAGCAAACAGCCCAAAGTACAAGAAGGACCCAAGTTGTTTTGACCCCCCTCCCAACATCAGGACGGCTTTCTTATTGCTTCTTAAAACAGCTTTTTAGTACAAAATTTTTTTAATTTTTGTACTAAAAAGCTGTTTTAAGAAGCAATAAGAAAGCCGTCCCAAATGAAGCATAAGCAAAGTTCAGAAAGCAGGAGCAATGGCATTTTAGTTGAAGCTTTAAGAACAAAAGCTTTTCTCGACATAATTATCAGAACTTATTTAATACCCGGAGGGGATTCTGGTACAGATCTTTGATATAAAATGAGGCTAGTGATAAAACATTTGATCTGGAAATCATATCATGAAGTGGATAATCAATTATATCTTCTATTTTAAAAAAAACTGCAAGAAGAAAAGATGAGGAGATTAGATAAGTTGATTCGGGACCATCAGATTTCTGCACAAAAATAGAGGACGATGGGAATTCTAATATCGCATCATTGATATTAAAGAGGATGTTATAAGTAATCAACATGTGGGGAATCTGCACATATGGACAGATCGTCAAATGAATATTAGTGGGAGCTCAAAGCTTAGGAAATTAGTTCATTAATTCAAATGATTTTGAATATTATAAAACCATTTAGATAAGTTTGTAATTGAATTTAAATTCAAATTATGATAATTCATGAAGATATTCTCATTTTTGTTAACTTATCTAGGTTATTATTGAAGATGGGGTTTTTTTTTTAATTTGAGTTAATTTAGGAATGGTTTAGATGTATCTTTATTGTAATTTGTAAATTTAAAGGCTAGATTCATGCAATAAACACAATGAAAATCTTTCTAAAATATTCTTTTATTTTCATTATTTTACTCTCTACTTTATTCCCTCGTTTTCTGTAGCTAATTGCCAAATCCCTTCCCAGGCACAGAAGCTGCAAATTCCTTCTGACAAGGCAAGACCCCTACAGGCCTGTAGCTGTTGTTCGTTGTTGTGCTTCCCAGGCACTGTGGTCTTGTTCATTTTGCCACTGTGTCGCAACTAATCTGTTGT
This sequence comes from Dendrobium nobile, assembly GCA_022539455.1. Lineage (NCBI taxonomy): Eukaryota > Viridiplantae > Streptophyta > Magnoliopsida > Asparagales > Orchidaceae > Dendrobium > Dendrobium nobile. Next base: position 150,108 of record JAGYWB010000049.1, on the reverse strand, counting down.
TTGCTAGCAGCTGACTACTTGTTCGCAACTGAGTTTACTGATTATAGGCTTATTGCGTCAACCTTGTTGACTACTGGTTTCCCCTATTGTTGCATTTAGGCCAAAATCAGAGAAAACATATAATATAACTATTCAAACCAATACAAAAATCCACATATAAGGAAAACAGTAGATAATTTGTATTATTTGATGAAAGAGAAACGGAAAATACCAATATACAATTGATCATCTATTCAAGAGGAGAATCTGTCCCTCAGAATTCTCTAGGCGCTGCTAGTGCCCAAACAAAACCTAAGAGAGATCTCAAATTTCAACCAAATTCAAGATGCCCTAATCCTAGGAAAACAAATTATTTAATACATACAATCCAAAATGAAATCTCTAAATAGTCCCTACATTCAAATTTTCCTCTTACATCCCTCCAAAACCCTTCCTATTATGACTACTTGAGGACACAGTTTGAGCGGCATGCAGGGGAGGCAGACAAGTTCTACCTCTGTCTTCGCGAGCAGGTCCTGTATGACCGACTGGACCGGTCCAATGGACCGGTATAACAATACCCCCCTCCCAAAGACCCACATTGTCCCCAAGGTGGAAAGACGACAATCTCCTCAATTTCTTTGTCATCACAAACAGTGAGAACCTGAAGAGTTCGGTCCTTGCACTTATGCCCTGGTGTAAGTGTAAGGACACCTCTCGTCACATCTGAAATAGAGCCCATTCACCATCTTATCTTGTAATTCATTTTTTGTGAGCCAATTGAAGTTGTCTTCAGGTCTTCCTCCTACAGTCTTCTACTTTGAGATGCTCGTACAACATCATGAAGCTCACAAAAAAGGTAATTATCAGGAATCACGTACAAGAGTATCTACTGTTGGCTCCTTGGATGCCTAAAAGGTGGTGGTCATCTTGTACGAGCATCCTGAGCTGTTGCCTCCCGTTCCTCTCTCCAAGTGCCCCTGATCCTCCACCAACTAAGCTAGCTCCATAGCCTCTCACAAGTCACGAGGCCTCATCACTCTAACTGTTGCGCGGATCTCTGGTTTCAGTCCCTTCATAAAGCTACCTTTCAGTACAGTCTCTGGAAGCCGATCCAGTTGACTGACTAGGTACTCAAATTGCTCACTGTACTACACTATTCCCTCCTGCATTAGAGTAAAGTTTATGAAATTTGTGAATAATATAATAATCATCATGATAAAATAATTGTTGATGAGGATTGACAAGACAATCATATATATAATCATCATAAGATATACATATAACAAAGTTGATTTGATGGAGGAGACGAATTAATGATTTTCAAACGCTTTAACATTTTTCCTTCTATTTTCTTGATTTCCATTGTATTTCTTAATAAAGAAATCCCATAATATATGGATTTGCGAAGAGGGAATCATGGGAATAAGTGTTAATGACAAGAGGGAAGATAGGTGGGAGGAGTCAGAGGGAGACGATCAAAAAATGGATTTTCTGTGACATAGATGAGTTTCATTAAGTGGAAAAGAATAGAGAAATCTAGAGAAGAGAGAACTAAGGGAATCTTTATCCAAATTAAATAAATTATTGGATATAATAATTGCAAGCATGAAAATTCCATTTAGAAAAATAGGGCAACATTTAAAATCAAACTAATTGAGAACTAAAAATTAAATGGATCATTAAAATCCTATAAAGCTTCTAATAGTAAAAATAGTTTGTGGTAAAATGAAAATGTGCAAGAAAAGAACAAAAATAAGATATTTTGTTATAAAAATTATTTTAGATATAAAATTCTAAGAATTGGGAAAGATATAAAGTTGCTTGTAAGGAGTCTAAGAAAGCAATCTGCGATGCAAAGACTTTAGCTTTTAATGATTTATATAATAGATTAGATACTAAAGAGAGCGAAAGAAATATGTATAAGCTAGCCGAACAAAGAGATAGGAGTAGTAAAGATTTAGTTCAAGTGAAGTGCATTAAAAATGAAAATAAAAAAGTGTTGTTATTAGATGAGAATAATCAACAAGGGTGGATGAGATATTTTGCTAAAATTTTCGATGAAGATTGTGATACAATTGAATTTAGTGACCTTTGCACTCTAAATAAAAATAAAGATTTTTGCTTTTATCCGTGCATTAATAAAATTGAAGTTATAGATGATTTAAAGAAAATAAAGTGTGGAAAAGTTGTTGGACCTGATGATATTCCAATAGATGTGTGGAAATGCTTTGGAGATAAAGGAATTTTTTGCTTACTAAACTTTTTTGATATTATTTTGAAAATTAAAAAGATGTCATATAAGTGAAGAATGAGTGTGTTGATTCATATTTTTGAGAATAAAGGTGGCACAAGATTGTGCAAATTATAGAGGAATTAACTTAATGTGTCATACTTTAAAGCTATGGGAGAGAATTATGGAGCATAGATTGCGGCGTAATGCTAATGTTTCTCAAAATCAATTTGGATTCATGACGGGTAGGTCTACTATGGAACATATACATTTATTGAGAAGTTTGATGGAGAAGTATAAAGAGAATAAGGAGGATCTACATATAATATTTATTGATTTAGAGAATGCATAAGATAAAGTTCCAAGAGAGTGTTATAAAGAGTTCTAGAAAAGAAAGGGGTTAATAATGCTTATATTCAAGTCATTAAGAATATGTATGCATGAGCTGCTACTTGTGTTCAAACCAACCATTAAAAAAGCGGACGAGGCGTCCGCATTGAGTCGCGCCTCAAGTCGAGGCGGAAGTCATGCGTATCAGGGCTTACGCCTCAAACCATCCAGCGAAGCCTACGATTTTTTCGCATGAGGCGTACGCATTAGAGCGTAATGCCTCGAGGTAGTATGAGGCACAGCCTCGAAATTTTTTCTTCGGTATATATGTAAATACGACGCAGCCGATTCGTGTTCGTGTATTCGCGCATAGGATTAGGGCTTCCTGTGAGAATTGAAAGGCGAACTAGAGGCGAAGCCGTGAGGGAAAGAGACGAAGCTGTGAGAGAAGGAGACGAAGACGTGAGTGTAGGAGACGAAGTTGAAAGGAGACGACGCAGGGAAAGAAACGAAGCCGAAGTTGTGAGTGCAGGAAACGTTCAGGCATCGATTAGGTCGGAAGAGCAGGTACGCGGTGTTGTGGCCTTGACTTTGACGTGCAGTAACGAAAGTTTGAATAACTCCTGATTCGGCTTTCTTTCATTCGTCCGATCAGTACATGCTCGGTACCGAGAAGGTACAAGCTCGGTACCGCTCAGTACATGCTAGGTACCACTCAATACTGCTCGCTACCGAGCAAGTACAGGCTTGGTACTGAGCGGTACATGCTCGGTACTGAGTGGTACATGCTCGGTACTGAGTATTATATGCTCGGTACTAAGCGGTACATGCTCGGTACCGAGTAGTACATGCTCGGTACCGAGCGGTACATGCTCGGTACCGAGCGGTACATGCTCGGTACCGAGCGGTACATGCTCGGTACCGAGCGGTACATGCTCGGTACCGAGCGGTACATGCTCGGTATCGAGCGGTACATGCTCGGTACCGAGCGGTACATGCTCGGTACCGAGCGGTACATGCTCGGTACTAAGTATTATATGCTCGGTACCGAGTAGTACATGCTCGGTACTGAGCGGTACATGCTCGGTACCGAGTAGTACATGCTCGGTATTGAGCGGTACATGCTCGGTACTGAGTAGTACATGCTCGTTATTGAGCGGTACATGCTCGGTACTGAGTATTATATGCTCGGTACACTCGGTACTGGCAGGTCGAACCCCGCCAGGGGGCAGCGCCCCCTTGGACCCCCGGCAGATTGGTATATTTTTTTATTCATGTTGTTTTATTATTAGTGGTATAAATAATTTTTAAAATATGTCATATTGTTAGCATGACTAGTGGCACAAGAAGGAAAGATCCTGCATTGAAATATGGAACTCAAGTTGAAGTGTCGGCGAAGGTGCAAAGAAGGGATATGTTTACATGAAATTTAATTTCTGTGAGAAACGCATAACTGGTGGCGTCAAGAGATTGAAGGATCATCTAGCCTGCACTCATGTCAATGTGGGACCATGTGCAAAAGTTCCTGATGAGGTGAAAAAGGAATGTACAAATTATTTAAAGAAGTTTGCCACCACAAAGGAGGTCACACAAAGAAATATGGAAGAGATGATAGGAAACTCTTCTTACTATGGATCACAGCATGAAGGTTCCAGTACTGGAAGCCATCTAGTTTCTTCTGATCGAGGCAGTCGGAGGCCCATGGATAGATTTATGCTAAATATTGATAACGATGAAAACATAAATACTCAGGATATTCAGCCTCCAACAACTACAAAAGAACTCAGGAACAGAGTTTGTTTGGATATCGCCAGATTCATCTATGAAAATGGGATTCCATTTAATGTTGTTAGGAGTCCGTCATGGATCAATATGTTACGATCTGTTGGAAGCTATGGAAGAGGATTACAACTTCCAAGCATGTATGAGCTGAGGACTTGGATGCTGAATGAGGAGGTTAAGACAACTTCAAAAATGGTGGATGATGTTAAGAAGACTTGGATTAAGACAGGAGTGACAATAATATTAGATGGTTGGTCAGATATTCGACATAGAAGTATTATTAATTTCTTGGTCAACAATCCATATGGAACAGTTTTTCTCAAATCAGTAGATGCTTCAAGCTTTGTAAATGATGCACAATTATTGTTTGAAATGTTGGATGAAGTTGTGGAGGAAGTGGGAGATGCCTTAGAGTACAGGTTGTTACTAATAATGCAAGTGCATACAAAGCTGCAGGAAGAATGTTAATGGAGAAGAAACCTCACCTTTACTGGACTCCTTGTGCTGCACATTGTATTGACTTGATGCTTCAGAGGTTGGGACAGTTGCTTCAACATAAATCAGCCATATTGAAGGCCAAATTCGTTAGTAAGTTTATATACAATCATTCTTGGGTACTCAGCTTGATGAGAAAATTCACTGACAAGGAAATTATTAGACATGCTGTTACAAGATTTGCTACTGGATATTTAATATTGCAGAGATTCAAGGAGTTAAGACAACCTTTGGAAGCAATGTTTGCTTCTGAAGAGTGGGATAAAAGTTCATGGGCCAAAAAATAAGAAGGAAAACAAGTTAAAAAGATTGTTATGAAAGACGATTCATTTTTGCGCAGTACAAATTATGCTTTGAAGACAACATGACCATTAGTAAAGGTGCTTAGAATGGTTGATGGTGAGAGGGGCCCGGCTATAGGATTTATTTATGAAGCAATGAATAGGGCTAAAGAAGACATTGCAAAAGAATTGGGAGGTCAAGAAAGTGCCTACAAAGAAATATGGGATATTATAGATGAAAAGTGGGATCGACAATTAAACCAACACTTACATGCTGCTGCATATTATTTAAATCCCCAATTTCAATATGATAAGGATTTTCATGTTGACAAAGAGGTGAAAACTAGTTTGTATGCATGTATGGACAGACTCATTTCTGAAGAAGACTACCTCAAAGTGAATGATCAACTTGAGGATTTTCATTTGAAGAAGGGAATGTTTGGATTTAGAGCAGCACAAGCATGCTACAAAACACGATCTCCTGGTATGTCTATAGTTTGAGTATTTATAATTTTAATGTTAATATTTATATTCAAGTCTTTTACTTCAATCAATATTCATAAAATATTATGTTTATCTTCATATAGAACGTTGGTGGGCTCAGTTTGGAGATGATGTTCCTGAATTGAAAGCTTTTGCAGTTAAAGTTCTTAGCCTAACATGTTCGGCTTCTACATGCGAGCGTAATTAGAATATCTTCAATCAAATTCATACAAAGAGAAGAAATCGATTGGCGGCAGATCGAATGAACAAACTAGTTTATGTTATGTTTAACAAAAAATTAAAAGATAGACATCTCAAATTGCAAAATCAAGAAAATATTGAGAATGAAATCGACTCTTTGCTTGTTGATGAGTTACAATCTGATGATGAATGGATTACTCCTAAAATGCTGATGTATCTGAAGTTGAAGCAGAAGGAGAAAGTAATGTCAATGAAGAAGACAATCAAGCAACTACCCAAATATATAAAAGAAAGAAACAAAGTGAGATTGGAGCTTCAAAAAAATTTAAAGGTATTCTTAAATATAATGAATTATTTTATATGTTACTATTGTTTCATTTTAGACCTAATGAAATATTAACTGATATAGGAGATAAAGGAAAAAATATTATAGATGAAGAAGAGTTGGAGGATGACTTTGACATTAATTATGAAGATTCTTCTGAAGACAATCAAAGTGATGATGAGCCTGCTTTGGGTCTTGATCCTAAGGGAATGTTTTATTTTTAAGTGAGTTTATTTTAAATCTTGTATTCCAGTAATATTATCTTAAAACAAATCTTCAAATTCATAGTTGACATAATATTTTGTTATTTTTTGTCATTATTTATAATTTTAAATTAATTTTTTTTAATCATTTTGAGGCTTACGCCTCGATCCGCCTCGAGGCTTACGCCTCGCCTCGCTTAGAAAAAACGCCTCGATTCCGAATTTCGTCTTTTAAAACCTTGGTTCAAACACAAGATGGTTTGACCAAGTATTTTTCTATTTCAGTTGGATTACATCACGGATTAGCCTTAAGCCCAAATCTTTTTGCTTTAGTCATGGATGCTCTCACTAGACATTTGCAAGAGGTTGTAGTGTTGTACCCTAGTGAATGCTTCTTGCTGATGATATTCTTCTTGTTGATAAGACTAGAGAGTGATTTGAAGGTAAACTTGAATTATGGAGGTCAACTTTAGAGTCTGAAGGTTTTTGGTTGAGTAGATCTAAAACCGAATACATGGAGTGTAATTTTAGTAGTAATAGATCTAGTGGGGGGTTTGTGACTTTGAGCGATCAAGTCATTAATAAGAGTATATGTTTTAAATATCTTGAGTCTATTGTTCCAAGTGATGGTGAAATAGATGGGGATATTATTAGTAGAATTCAAGTTGGATGGTTGAAGTGGAGGAATGCATCGGTCTTGTTGTGTCATAGAAAAATACCACTCAAACTTAAGGGAAAAGTCTATAAGATGGTGATTAGACCTACAATGCTTTTATGGTGCAGAATGTTGACCATTAAAATAGAAGCATAATATTAAGTTTGCAGAGATGAGGATGCTCAAGTGGATGAGTGGCTTTACTCTAAGAGACGTGATACGAAACGAGATATACATAAATCGGTTGGAGTAGCTCCAGTGACGGATAGGATTATAGAGAGTCGCCTTAGATGGTTTGGTCACATAAAATGGCAGTCTTCTGATGACCCGGTTATGAGAGTAGATGTATTAGATTTGACCTATGTTAAGAAAGGTAGAGGTAAACCTAAAAAGACTTGGCCATAAAATATTAGAAATGACCTATCTTTATTAGATCTAAATGAGAATTCGACTCGACTCTTAACAAGACAAAATGGAGAAAAAAAAAAGATTTATGTAGCCGACCCCACATAGTGGGATAAAGGCTTAATGTTGTTGTTGTTGTTGTTGTTGAATAATTCTAATGACAATCTAGAAATAAGGAATTATAGGAGTGACCAAAGGTAACATCTCTAAAAATGTACAACAAGATTTGATAACTAAATGAAATAATATTGTCATCTTACAATCTCCATGTCATTTTTATAAACGTCAAACTAATATTTGTTAACAATAGCAATAAAGGAAACCTAAAACATAAAACCTGGTAGCTTGGTATGATAGAAGGATAATTTTAATTGTTTTGGGCCTACTACAAAAAAGAACAAAGATATATAAGAGAGCATAATTTTTAGGGTAAAAGTTATATAGTTAAAACGAGAAGCATCTTATAATCACATGGGATAAGAGAACATCTTTGAGGCTTAAAGGTGCACTTTACAAATGATAATTAGATTAGATATTAATATGGAATTAATTTAGGAAATAAATAAGTCCCAAACAACCAACTTAGATAAGGCAGTAAGGCCATAATGACAACGTCAAAATAAACATGCGATAATATCGAGACTGATGGAGTGAGTAACGACTACCAGAATGATGACACAAGTAGCAACACAAAAGTAATTGCTAGCCGAAAAAAATTTGGCTGATTTAACATTTACAACAGCCATAAAAGACGAACCAAAGGTAGGTTAATAGAAGTAATGTGCAAGAAATGGGAAGAATATTGGGTAAGTCAAAGGTACATGCCAAAAGTTGTGTAAAAAGAGGCATCAATTTCTCTGAGCAACTTAGGAGTGTATAACAAAGTAGTCAAATTTCATAAAGCCAACAAAAAAAATAAAAAAGGCAAGTGGTCATCAGATAGCACACATAATAGAATGAATAACATCAAAAGATTCACTAAGCTCAATTTAAATAAGAAAGATAATGCTGTTGTGCTAATTAAAATAATTCCAAGTATAAGTCAATCCAACAAAATAATAGCCTCAATTATACAAAGGCTATGTATTCTTTGGGCAATGATGAAAATGTATGCATGTTAAATTACGACAAAGGTACCATTCTTTTTCACCCAAACTGAATTGGATGGAATGCTAACTGTTGTTTGGACAAGAAAAAAGTTAAATGAAGCTTAATCCTGAATATGTTTAATTGAGACTCAAACCCAAGTTAGGAGGCACTAATTTTCCAACCATTGATCATTTTATTCAGAAGGAATGAATTGTCACCAATCATGTATTGATTGCTACTATTTATAACTAGAAAGACAGTAATCCTCTCACTAACCATAACAGGCATTTACATGACTTGTGTGCAAATTATTTTTTAAATGCTAGCATACCAATACTCATGAATTAATTTGCTTATCAGATCCTCACATCTCTCAATAATCACACAATATTCAGACACCAAGTCCTCCACCATTAATAGAAAAGTTTATAGCTAATTCACTTCTAAAAAAATTCTTAAGTACTCCGAGGAACAAATCAAATTGCTAATAACGGATTATTGGCTGGCTAGCAAGCACTTAAATTTCTCCCCTGGCCATGGTTTAAGTACTAATCACAGTTGAATGCACACCAAGTTCCTAATCATGATTCAATATTAATTTTATCCATAAGGGAAGAGTCAAAGCTAAGTTATTGGATTAACCCACTAAGCCTATAGTGATTTGTGTCAGGATTAACAAGGCCCAAACAGCTGTTTGACGAGAATATAAAATTGAATTGAGGTAAACCAAACAAAGGTAAACACCTTGTGCCAATATACCTAAACCACTCAAAATCTCTCCCATTTTTCTCTTAGCTACTATCCTAATATGCCCATCCCCACTACCAGGAATATGAATCAATTATACAAAGCCTTGTGTGGTTGAAGATTATGAGCAAAATCACAAGATTTAGCAAATTTCAAGATTAACAATATCTTCAAGATTAATTCCCAGTAATTTTAGAGATCTATAAGGTAGCTTAAGTTGACCAAGATAAGATATAACCAATTACAGTATTTACCAGAAACTCGAAGCTACTCCATTACCTGCTCTGAAATGTTGATAAACTTTAGGCTGATTTCTTCAAATGACAAAATATAGTTCACCTGCAAAAACATCAAAAATGCCAAAACAGGTTTAAATGATTTAATGACATATATGTAAGAACTGCGCCTTGACAGCAGCTGTACATTGCCAAGGGAACACCATTGCAATCTAATGAAGTTAATAAAACCATCTAACACTTAAAGAAAATGATTGCAAGCACGCTTAAGACCATCATACTCAGAAAGAAAGCAATATAGTTTAATTCATCACATTTAACAGTTGATTACCAAGAAACAAAGTTATATAATCAGCCTTATAACAATAAAAAATTATCAGCTTATGAGCCAAAGTCATTAACATAAAAAGATGCATTTGGTGATAGTAACAGTCACAATGAACATTTTAGTAAAACCACTCTACAACGGATTTCTAAGCAACTCCTTTCTAACAATTTCAAGCATTATCACGTATCCATGTATGCAACCTGAAACAGGTATAATGTGTCTAACACGAAATAAAATGAAGAGATCATAAGAGTTTAACAAAATATGACTAAAAATGATAGATCCAAAATTTACGTCTTCTATATAAATCAACATTGTGATTGCAAACTCAAAATAGGCGTCCGTGTGATCAACATAAAAAGATTTCCTCCCAATGTAACATGACTTTGTGAGCAAAATGAGAATAAAATCAATCACGGAGGGGATAGAATTTAACGTGAAAAGGAATGTGAATTAAAAGAGTGAATCATAGGTAATATTAAGAGAAAATGTATGACGGTGCTAACGAAAACTATAGTTAATGCCACATGAAAGAACTCCACAAGATTGCACGGCCAAGGATTATTAGTAAAGCTCACCACAAACAGTGAGCCCAAGCCTAATAAGAAACAAAATGTTCAATAAGAAAATAGGCAGTTGACCTCACATCAATTAAATGATGATTCTTATAGCACTCGCTCCCTGCCCACTCAGGATGTAAGTTCTTGCAATTCTTTATGATATTATAGGCGTACGCAATACTAACTTTCAATGGATGAATGAATGTCACCTTCGAATAGGTCAAAGCCTGCATGGCCTTACCAACCTAAAGTGGGCCCATGATATATATACCTCATCATCTAAAAACTCATACAATAAGCTCAATTCTGCTATAAGAGAAAAATATCATACAACATTTGATCTACTGCATTTGTAAGATTCTCTCTAACAGATGATGTTATCAGCTGGAAAACAAGACTGTCTTAGCTATGGTCTTTTTAGCAAGAAAATTACACGCATACTTTCAATCCCACATCATTGGAGTCTACACCCAACTTCTGCTAAAGGTCATCTTATGGAAATCAAAAGCATCCAGATAACTAATTAAATAGTTGGCAGAATTGAAGGAGTTTGACATTTGCTTCATGCCCAAACTTGACATAATCATTGGGGCTTGCGGACTATGTGGTTGAATGTACTCATCCCTGATCTGGACAAGTCACTTGTTCCCTTTTCCAGACCATCTCATTGGACTTTACACGTTGATCTAGAGTCGAGATCATATCATGTTTATCCCCTCTAGCTGGTCACCCTAGCATATGGACTTCACTAGGAATTTTCTGCAACCAATCGCTTGTAACAGAGTTCAAGATCGGTATTGACAGTTGAGTTCAATCTTTATGATTCACAAATTTCAAGTTCACAGTTTCTCCAACTGAGGGAGATTTCAAACTCACAACCAACCATTTGTGTAATATCTCAAATTGATAAAATCATTTCTCTCCTGCGTCAAGGAATTTCAAATTTTCAGTATAAAGCAATGAATGCTAGGGGTAGAACCCTCATTCTTAAAGTTTTAAAATAAGGGTTCTGCTGGACAACAAAAAACTGGTTGCCTTGGACTTTATACGGAAGTATAATAACCTTCAAATATCTAACATCAGTCATGTCTCTGTAATAGAAATAGTTTCACAGTGCAGGCCCTGGCCTTTTACTTAGTGTTGGAGCTTTTTTTCATGGCCACCGGACAACAAAAATTCACCACTTCACTATAGAGTGCTTCACCTAATGGTGGAGCCCAAGCATATTCCTAAAATCACAAAAGCTAACGCTAAACAGTTCATTTAGAATAATATTATCCATAATTTTGGACTTCTAACAAAGATCTTCAATGGTATTGAAACTCAATTCATTAGGAAAGTATTCACTTCTTTTGATCAAGACCTTCATATTCAATTCACATAGCTGCATCCCATCTTCAAACAAATTGACAAGTCAAATCTTCCTAGAGAGCTATTCAAAAAGGACACAATGCATTTTCAAAAAGCAGGAGGCAACGGGTTGAGGAGCTACCCAATGTTCTTTGGGCCCACCACAACACTTCATCGACCCCTACCAATGAGACATCTTTAATGTGCTTTAGCATGCTGTCATATCAAAAATCATTGGTATTCCAAGCCCCAGGGTCCAATCTTTTAATCTAAGCAATAATGAAGGCGAACTTCAATAACACTTGAATTTAGGCCTAGAAAAATGCAACCTAGTCTTACTCAGAACAGCCTCCTTGTGGGCTTCAAAAATTTGGCCCCGGCCTCCTGCGCTTTTCTATTTATTCGACGAGGGAGTTTTAACTGATAAAAAGTTCCGAGGTAAATTTTGGAAGGCAGATGGATTGTAGATAAGACATTACCCAGATATTTCGCCCTCATTTTAAGAGGACTTTATAATCTGAGTTCTGGTTTCCTATAGGCGCAAGCCCCTATAGTTAATTACCCCTCCCGATCACGAGAGAGAACTTTCGATTAAGGCTAGTCGTCAATCAGATACGTATAGAATACGTGTATCTGGCATATAGTAGCAGCAATAGGTATGGAATTTTGAAAATCTGAAGATTTGCATGTTTGAGAATTTGAAGGTTTATATGTTTGGAATTTGGGTTGAGAAATTTGATATTTAAAACTGGAATTTTTACCATCTAGAACTTAAAGAGGATGGTGGGGGAATGGATGATAGACCCGGTCAAGATCCCATGGTTCCGTCATCCCGGGCCATCGTGGTCCCTGGTCTACTTAGTCAGAGGAGGTAGTCGACCCAACCTGACAGAAGGATCCTTGTCGGCAGCCATGGGTTGCTTCGTCCAAGGGGACCTTGTAGACCTGGGTTGAATGTTTGTCTAAGGGAAAAAATTTGAATCCACCTTAGCTAACAGAGGGCTTTGTGCCCTATCGATAATATCCTATTGATTCATATCTCAAGAATTTGATGCCATTAAGGAACGTAACGGCGCTGGCCATAACCGGTATTTCGTGGTGCCATTTGGCGGCAAAACCACTCAGTTCAGAGGGCCCCGGGTCATAACTGTTTATCCTGCGGTGCCATTTAGCGGCAAACCGCCGGTCAGAGGACACGTACCACGTCCTTACTGGCAGGAGATTGTTTGAGAATGGATCCTAGTGATATTTTCGACTAGGCATTTGGCTCTTTTGTGAGCTGAAGTAAAATTTAATTTGTCCACCTCGGCAAACTATTGCGGAGGGTGGATGAGTTTTGCTTTAAGTTTTTGATGGATTTATTTCAATTTTAAATATTTTTGGACTTTTGAGAATTTTCTGGATTTTTGTGGGTATTTAGATGGAATTTTGAGTATTTGAAATGACATTTGAAAAATATTTGTGAACCCCTCCAATTGAGATAAGAAATCAACACGGCCATCATCAGGGTGTTCGGGGTCATTTCTCTTTTATGGATTGAACCTTGTCAACTCTGTCGGGCTGTCGACAGAGGATCGGGTTTCATAGGCTTTATGCCCTTGATAGTGAATTCATATTATTGTAGGGCTTGAATGCCTAATATGAATGTTTTAAAGCAAATATACCGATCGCCAAAACTTTATATTTGCTTAATGGTTCGAACCCTGTCGACTTCTATTGACCTGTATAAAAGGATCGGTTTCAAACCTGAATTCACTTGTCAACCCGCGCAACATCCCTAGACGTCACGTGTGTACCAATAACATGCTCGCCGGGGCCCATGCGGGTATTTGATTACATTTACCCTTTTTAGTGTGCCTATGTGTATACAAACTATTGTGCACGTGCGGGGGTATTTGAAAATACTTATCGATGCCTTCTATCCGCTTGTACGAATATTGCAGATCTGGTGGTGTGGCGTTGTAGTTTGTGGACGCCTTCTGTCTGCTTGTAAGAATGTTGCAGATCCGGTGGCGTATTGTAGCAGCTTCTGGATCAGTGGTTTGCTACTTCGTACAGGTAGACTGTCGTGCACTATTTACTTTCAGTAGGTGGATCATAGTGCACTAACTAATCTCCTGCCTTTGTTCGTAGATACTTGCATTTGTTACATGACATTCGCCTTTGCTCGTAGACGACACTTTGCATACACGGGAAGCTTCTACATAATTGCTAGTATTATCCACAAGTAATTTTGTCGATCATCATAGCTCCAAAGGAATAGTTGTGTTTGTCTACAAGTGAGCCAACCTCAATTGTGGTGATATCACAACCTTAATTGCATACCACTCGAGTATACCTTTCTTCCATTGGATGGTTGTTAGCTGTAGAGATGCCACAATATCCTTGCTAAAACAGTTTATATGTGCTTTGCATATGAAAGAGATTTCCTACGTTGACTTGTAAGAGCTCGCATCTGTCATCTATTTCTCCCAACACACTGATTGTGAATACATTTATGCAATTATTGCATGCTAATCACCATAGCTTGCTGAGATTTGATATATCTATTTATGCCTCTTGTATGCTTTGTGTGTTTGGATTCATCACATGTCACTTATCAACTCTTTTGATTGTAGGAAATTCGAGTATTTATTAGATACTTGATTGTCATTGACCATGAGAATATCCCCGAAATCATTGTATGTTGTAATGCGATTGTTTCTTACAAATGAGTTAATATATTAGTCTGTGAGCCATCTGATGTTGAATGTGTATTCACAGTCTCAAGGGAACCTATCACACTTGTAGAGCACATGTCATTATTGTTTGCAAATCGATTTGATTGAATGCTCCTAGTTGCTTCAATTCAGTCATTCCTCTTATGTATCACTTGAAATCTTTTTACCGTGTATTTTTTGGAAATCGAATTGTTGCTAATGATAGGGACACTATTGCAAAGATTGATGTAAGTGTCACACATCTTTCCTCGTGTATGCTCTATATATGCTTATGTATGCATTCACAACTATGTCATAAGACCTTCATTTGTAAATAATGCATCACAAATGTGTGAAGGAATCATTGGGAGTCTCTATCATATTTTTCATTTGAATTCAAGTTGGGTCTTCTCCTTGCATTGTGACTTACTTAAATTATTAATGTTCAAATTTGATTATTCATCCAAACTTGGGTTTAGTTCATTTTGAGATTGAAGTCAAGTCCAAACCCTTGTCATTTGAGTTCAAAACCTTATTCATGTTCAAGTCAAGTTCGTGTCCACAAGTCTTCTGTTTGAGTTCAAGTTCAAATGCATGTCCCCTGTTGTCCTTTGAGTTCGTGTCCGAGCTCAAAATGAGTTCAACCAAGTTCAATTGAGAATCCAAGTTCATGTTCATATTTATTTCAATTAGAATTGAATTCATTTTGGTTCAAGTTCAATTAAATATATTGAATCAAGTCCACAAGTCCCATTTTGCTCCAAGTCCGTGTCTGTATTTCAGACAAAATTTCTGCAGCCTCCCGACGTCTCCCATGTTTAGGGGAAAAACCAAGAGGCCGCCTACCCGCCACGTCAACAAAGACATGCACGGTTGGTGTTTGTGAGACACCGCGGCGGTGATTTTTGTTTTTTTTTCTCCCACCACGTCAACAAAGGCGTGCAAAGGGTTTTTAAAAGCGTTTTATTGAAGAAGGGCAGTTTGCTTTCCCCCCGCTCGAGGGTACTTATAAGTGACCCCGCTTCGCCGTACGTGCCGCACCGGGGTCCCATCCCACCACGCGCAACAAAGGCGTGCATGGGGCGGTTCTCCGGTTTGCCACGAATATTGAAGTAGGGACTTGAGTTTAGAAAGATTCATACCTTCGCGGGGTTGTCGTGGTTGGCACATGGATCGAGGGGTCACTCGCCTACCTCGTCGTAGGTGTCGCACCGGGTTCCCTCCTACCACGGCCAACAAAGGCGTGCTTAGGTGGTTTGCCGGTTCGACACGAACATCGAGGTAAGAGAGTGGAGGGGAGCACTTTCTTTTTTAATTATAATTAGTAACAATTAATCATAATTAATTATAATTAATAATAATTAATTATTAATTAAAAATAATTAATTATAATTAAACTAGTTGATTATAATTAATAACAATCGATTAAGATTAATGAAATAATTAAATATAATTACCTGAAATTAATTATAATTTGTAATTAATTATTATTATCTTTAATTAATAATAGTTAACTATAAATAATAATAAATTATTATTAATTAAGATACAAAATAATAATTAATTATAATTAATTAAAATTAATCATAATTGATAATTAATTATAATAATTTTTTATAATTAATAATGATTAATTATAAATAATTCTTTTTAATTAAGATTAAAGAATAATTAAATATAATTAATTGAAATTAATCTCAATTAATAATCAATTTTAATTATTTATAATTAATAACAATTAATTATAAATAATCATAATTAATTACATAAGAATCCTGTATGATTTGAGTAGGATTAACAGAGAATTAAACTCTCTGTTAACAGAGAGTTTAGTTCTCTGTTTTAAGGGATTTGGCCGAAGAAGCATGCGAAGGGGAGAAGTTACCTTCACATCAAGTGGCTCCTGCCCTTGCTTCTGATCTAAATGTCTTGACTTCCGATCTAACAGGGAAAGTCGTGGATGGAGCGAAGTCAAATGGCGAAGGAGGAGTCGGGCAGAGGCGCTGATCTCACACAGAGTGAGCTCCCGTTGCTTCTCCCGATCAAAATGTTGAGCTTCCGTTCCGACTGGAAGGGACGGCGTCGGACGGCGTGAAGGAGGAGGTGGAGACGTGCTCGGGTAGGTAGAGTGCTCTCTCTGTCTCTGTCTCTCTCTCTCTCTCTCTCTCTCTCTCTCTCTCTCTCTATGCGGGTCGGTATGAGAGGGGAGATCGGGAGGTTCGGTTTAGGGACTCGGCTGAAGAAGCCGAGAAAGGGAGAAAGTTATCCCCACAGCAAGCGAGCTCCGTATGTTGCTTCCGATCAAAGCAGGTAACTTCCGATCCGACTTGGAAGGGAAAGTCGTCGAATGAAGTCGAGCGACTACAAAGGAGCCGGAGGAGGAGCTGTGTGTGCGGGAGAAGGAGAGTTGTGTCGAGCGTGGGAGGAGCAGCCAAAGCCTTCATCTCTTCGGTATTTAACGACACTTATGGGAGCGGGCTCGAGGCGAGCGTGTATGAAATGACTGAAATCGGCGCCGTTTGCAGGGAGTGGGTCGCTGTAGCGGGATTTCTGCCGGATACGAGGGATGGGCAGCCGACTATGGCAGATTACAGGTATCTTATTTTATTTATTTGATTTTTTTTTTTTGGGGGACTTTTCTCAGAGGTCAACACTCCTATCGCCAGAGGGTTCCTCATCACTTCAATGGAAGGATGAAGCAGCGACCTATTCCTGATAGAGACTTGGTGCTAAGAAGCTTAGAAGCCACCACGTAGGGACACAATTATGACAAAATCTCACCCATGTGGCACGACATAGTCAAACTTGGAACATTTAAGCTCAAAGACCTTGAAGAACAAACACATTCCCGAACTTGAAATGTTAAAAAGCTCCCTAAATTCTACAAGTTACCTAAGGCATTAATTTGCACACTCTTTAATTTTCCTTTTAATTGCTTCAAGTCAATAAAATAACCTAGTTTCTATTTTAATAATTCAATCTACTTTGCTAAATTTTCATCTGAGTTAAGATATTCTTTAGTTTATTTTCCCTTGAGAAATGTCAAAAAAATGACCTAGAAAGAGCAACAACAGAAAATAGACTAATAATTTACCTTAGATATGAAAACACATGACAATTGTTGCATTATAATCAAGGAACAATCAATCCAAGGGGGATTCAAATTTAACCTCATCCACCACAAGTAAAAGTTACCAAGTAAAGCTCTAACAAATAACCTAAGATAAGTGAAAAATCATTGGAGGATTTCTCTCGGCTTTTGTTGCAACAGGTTAAGTTCATTGAATGATACAATAGACCGACAACGTAGGGTAGGCTGAATTCCTTGGGAATTTCACACAACCCACTTTATCATGATGAACTAAACACTTTAAGGACTGAGGCTAGCAATTCGGGGAACATGATTAAACAACAACTAAAAACTCTATACCTTGAGCGAATTATCGAGCCATGGCTCCTGACCACTAGAATGTCAGGGCAAGAGGACTATAGGCCATCACCCTAAATGAAATAATTAAGTGGCATCCAATATCATTGTTCTAAAAAAGATTGGCAGCACTCTATCAGCTTCAAAGTACACTCTCACTTCCAACAATTCAATCAGAGAAGCCAGCCAAAATTGTACAATAATATCAAAGACATGACAATTATATATATATATATATATATATATATATATATATATATATATATATATATATATATATATATATATATATATATATATATATACAACAACATGAATATTTTTTCTCCGTTGTGTCCTGTTAAGAGTCAATTTCTCATTTAGATGTGATAAAGAAATGTCATTTCTGATATTTTCTAACCAAATCTTTTCAAGTCTACCTCTATCTTTCTTAACATATAGGTTAAATATAATACATCTACTCTCCTAATCGGGTCATTGGAAGGCCGTCGTTTTATGTGACCAAACCATCTAAGGCGACTCTCTCTAATCTTATCTTCCACTAGAGCTACTCTAACCTTTTCATGTATATGCTTGTTTCGTATCCTGTCACTGTGAGTAAAGCCACTCATCCACCTGAGCATCCTCATCTCTGCAACATTTAACTTAATATTATGCATCTCTTTTAATGGCCAACATTATGTGTCATAAAGCATTGCAGGTCTAACCACCATCTTATAGAATTTTCCCTTAAGTTTGAGTGGTACTTTTCTATCACACAACAAGCCTGATGCATTCATCCACTTCATCCATCCAACTTGAATTCTACTAATAATATCCCTATCTATTTCACCATCACTCTGAACAATAGACCCAATATATCTAAAACGTCTACTCTTATTAATAACTTGCTCGCTCAAAGTTAGAAATGCCCCACTAGATCTATTAATACTAAAATAATACTCCATGTATTCGATTTTAGATCTACCTAAACGAAAACCTTTAGACTCTAAGGTTGACCTACATAATTCAAGTTTACCTTCGACTCCCTCTTTAGTCTTATCAACAATAAGAATATGGTAAAAAGCATACACCAAGGAACATCCTCTTGCAAATCTCTAGCAAGAACATCCATGACAAAAGCAAAAAGATACGGGCTTAAAGCTGATCCATGATGTAAGCCAACTGAAATTGAAAAATACTTGGTCAAACCACTTTGTATTTGAACATAAGTAACGGCTCCAGCATAGATATCCCTAATGAAATAGACAGTAAAAATTTCAATGAAAATAGAGTTTTTTAATAAGAATTAAAGCATGTTCAAGGAGTACATAGACAAACTAATTAAATACATCATATGGGAGGAATTGTATCACTATACAAAAAGAATGATATCCACTTATTCATCATCATTGGAGATAAGGGTGTCTATAAATGACCCAACTCAAATCCAACTCAAAAAATTTGGGTTCGAGTTAACCCAATTAATTTTTTGGTCAATTTCGAGTTATAAATATTACCAATTAATTTTTGTCCAGTGTTTGTGCTAACCCATGAAGCTCATCAAAAATGGCTCGATTATTATTCAAGCTCGAGTAAAGCATTTAGATTAAATAGGTCATGTTGATCAAAAAAATTATAATATCTATACGATAAATGGGTCAAGTTTGGGTTAGTCGGTTCAGGTTGAGTCGGGTTCGATTCAAACATCTTAACCCATATGATAAACGAGTCGAGTTTAGGTCAATTTCGGGTCAAACCCGTTCCCGACCCGCTAAATCAAATTTACACCCCTAATTGGAGATCCCCTTCATCAACTCACTCTCTACATTATTTTCTAGATTCAATAAAGAATCTTGGAGTCCTTTAATGTATGACTGAGGACAATCTCTCAATGTTAGTCCCATCCTAATAATGCACATCTCTAAACACCTTTTAAGAAGCCTCAGATAAAACCATCCTTGAGGCACTAGCGCTACAGACCCTTCACTTCTACTTCAACTATCATGTAACAATCTTCTTTGATACAATCTTAGATCTCACCATGACATATGAAAGATGTTTTTAGTCCTCTGTAGCTTTTGAGGATATATCTCCAGCCCAAGCTGTCATATCAATTGATTATACAATCTCTTGTGTTCTAGTTTAAGAACACCCCATTCTCTACAATTGCCATGAGATCCCCTATCAGACAAATCTCATCTCGTGACTCCATTAACTCATCTCAAGTACAATTAAGCTCCTATCTTCGTAAAGAGAGGGGCTTCAACTTAGTCCGATATCCTATCAACTCATATTTCAAAATTATTGCTTATAGAACTTTGGCATCCCACCTCCAATTTACACTCGAACTAAAAGTATTGATCCTTACAAACTCACTTTGCCTAATAATTCAAAACAATATCTAGCTGTACCTCAAGTTCCATCTTTTGTAACATATAAGAAAAAGAGGTATTAGATTGGAATTAAGGTTAACAAAAACAAAAAAGAAAAGAAGTGATTCACCAACTCATTTGCAAGTTAACACTCAGTTCAAACATGATGTAGTACCTCCTCAGGTACATACATTACTAAAGATAGCATTCCGCCATCAATATCAACAAAAAGCTTCCACCATTATTTCTTTGTAAGACCACGGATGCCCTCTCTGAGACCTCCATTGCCACACAAAACAATCAAACAAGCATCCACTTTCTTCCTCGAGAGAAAGACCACCCCTTCCCCCTTGCAATCCTTTATAAGTTTCTTTAAAAAAGCTAAGGGAGTTAGGGAACTCACCTCAGTGCCCACCTTGGACTTCTTCGATGGGAGTGCATGAGACCTCCCTGCATAGACAAAATGAAAAGAATTTGTCCCACTCGACATAGTGATTGATATAGTGCAGTTCATATTAAAGACTCAACATTTGGAATGTTAAGAACCTCATTATCTCATCATCCTAAATATAGATTAAAAGTGGTACCTCCCGTAATATCCCTCTCTTTTAGGAAGACCCCTTATTTTTTAAGGAAAAAAATGATGCAGCAATTCCTTAAGAAATCTTTTTATTGGCATATCCAACAATTTTTTAAGATTCCCACTAGAAACGTGTCCCCGAGTGTTGCATGTGATCTGGCACAACTGGGGTAAATATTCCAGAGCTTCACCATACCAAACACTTCCTGAAACATACTATCAAGCCAACCACTACTATCATAGGGAAACCCATATGCGTTGAGTAACTCAATCAATTTAGGAACTTGGGGTGGTGCAAGCTTGCACACAAGGCCATCTAGTATACTATAATGTATGCCAGTGTAGGAGAATGAGCTAGATCAGATTCCCCAAGAGCAAGAGTGATGTAGACAAAGGGGGGGTCAACTCATATCCAAAATAAATCAATTTTGGCCTCCCTCGAGTTTACAAGCTCAATCAAAATTGAGCTGAAATTTTAGCTCATTTATGAGCTGGTCTTTAGTTCACTTATTGAACTAAGGGTTAACTCATTATTAGCTAACATTTTAGTTCATATTTATCTTTTTATTAAATGTACTTTTTATGTTTTTAATATTTTAAGTTATAAAGTCTCTTGGAATTCCAAACCGGCTTTTGGAATTCCAAGATTTGCTTTTTCCCATGTGGTGGCTCTTTGGCTTCCACCATGGCCTTTAGTATTTTGTGCTTTTGCCCCTTGGGATTCCGGCCAGCTGCTGGTTTTCCGCGCCTAGGCTCTTTCCCATGGCTGTAGCTCCTCGGTTCTGTGCGGCCTCCTTGTCTCCCGCGGTGGCTGCTTCGATTCTTGGGTTTGGGCTGTTTTCCGTAAAGCATGGGGGAGGGGGATTCCATGCATATGATGCTTAGGTTCTAGTGGAAGTTAATGTTTTGTGTCTTTTGGTCTTCCCCTTTCATACCTATATATATGGGGGGGGTATTGTATTGTTTTAAAAAGTGAATGAAATGTTATTTTTGGAAAAGCTATAACCTGCGGGTTTGCTTGGAAAAGCTTGCGCGCTTTGTCCACTTCTTCTTCTACCACTTCTTTGGAAGGCTTGCGAGCTTCTCCACCCTTCATCTTGGCTTCTAACCTCTTCTTCTATCCGCAAGTGCCACCTCACCTATATCCTTCTTCTCAAAGAAATACAACTTTAGGTGTTTGTCTTGTTTGAGTCGTTTGTAAGAGTTGTAAGGTGTCGTTTTATTTCCAAAGTTTGTAAGTCATCTTTTAATATTAAAAAGTATATTTTTTGGGTATTTTTGTGTATTTCTTTTATATAGGAAGTCTTTTCTTTTGCTTGCAAAAATTTGGGTCCCTTCCAAAATTTTTGCTTGCATCAAAGAGCCGCCAGATCATGAGGAAAAATAAAACTTCTAATGAAAAATGATCAGGTCATTGTTGATGATGTTAGACACTTAGACACAACCACTACTACCTGCCTTCCTTTATTCAACATAAAAAATTTTGAAAAATATTTTTCTACCTCGGGAGAGAGTTATCCCTTTTTCATTACTTACATCGAGTGGACATCCAAAGGCCTTTGATGTTTTTTTTATTTCCCTTGATCAAAAACCCCATAAAAGAACTTAAATCCAAAAGCTATAAAACTGTGTACACAAATCAAGAAACCCTATTTCCAAAGACCCCAAAAACATTGACAACCATATGGCACAACGCCTCAATGAATTTTTCTATAATATATAAATTGCTAACAAACAACCAATTCACAATATTTTCTTAAAAACCATTTACAGGATAAATCTAAAAATTTTATAGAAGGATCTACATAGTCAGAGGAGCATACACAAAACATTTCAACTAATTTTACCAGATGCTGGATCATAGAATATTTTCAAACATAATAGTTCAATAAAATTGCAATTTTGGAATTTTTACCTTATTAAATGGCAATATTTTTGCTTTAAAAAAAATCAATGGAGGGAGCTCATGGTGAGGGGGAGCAAGCATAAAAAATCATAGAATTTTTTCCACTAGTTTAGTCATGTCATTTCATCAAATCCAATGATGCTGTCGCTTAGATATTTAAAAAAATGAAAAATGAAAATTCTTCTAGAATGAGTACAGCAGAATTTTGCATCATAACTTTTGGTGAGAAGTGCACACATATGTAAGAGTAAATAAATAAATGATCCAGCCAAGACAATATGAAAAGTTGAAAAAACACTAAAGTTCGTCAAAAATTGATAAATCGTAAATAATTAGTTTATTGATGGAACATTAATTTTCTTAAGAAATATTGTTCTCCAAAGTATCTACATCGCCTCATTGATGGCACATCATCACATCAACCTAAATCTCGCCCTACTTGGGCATTTAATTCAGGACAATAACATTTATATAGAAAGAAATCAAGCTTGTGGAGGATAACTATGATCTCTTATAGAATCTACTCCATCAAAATGAGGCAATCAACTTTGCTAGGGAGGAAAACCGAAGCCTCACCACAAGGACACAAGGATTGTGAACCTAGACCACGTCTTCTCAAATCTCATATGTCCAAATGAGGCCTACAACCTCCATTTCGGAAGAAGCTAGAGCCTCACTATAGAGATTATAAACCTTGAACACCTCTCCCCAAATTTAATTAATTTAAATGAAGCCAACCAACCACTTTTTCACACGAAGGCCGGAGCCTTATTATAGGAATTTTGAACATTAGACACTCTCCTTTGATCTAATCTATCCAAACAGTAACAATCGAACTATTTTGGAGAAAGAACAAAGCCTCATCACAAGGATTTTAAACCTTGAATGTCCATCATTAGAAAGGAAGACCAAATCCTCGTCATAGGAATTATGAGCCTTAAATGACACTCACAATTATGCCCTTCCAGGATGACTTTTGCCTATTTTTAAAGAAAACCCAAAGCCTCAAGAGGAAATGTATAATACCTCCTAAACCAAACGAATTAATAAAACTGTAAATGAAATTGGGAATTTTTAAGTTTTTTTTTGCCGTTGCGATTTTTAAAAAAAATGGTTATCCAAATACCTGAAAAAGAACTCTAAAATTTTAATTGAAATTTGAACAAATTGAATAGTAGCACCCTAACAATGCAGCATGCGATCATGCAAGTGTCTTCAATGGCTCATTGCGCCAACAGGCCAACTGACAAAGCTAGCTCATGACCATCTTAGCATGCTTTAGGCTTGAGTAGGCCTTTCTACCGCCCCCATCATTTTCAATACTCCAAGACTTGGTCAATTTTAGGTCCCCAAAGAAACCTCTAGAGGGTAGCAATTATAAAGAATTGTGGGGTAAAAATTTTCAAAAATGATCATCTCAAAAGATGTGCCAACTTCACTAAAGGGAGAATTTATGATCAATGGAGGATAGGTTGATTCCCATTAGGAGATCCATATTCACATCCAAAGAGTGATTGCATCTTAGAATTTCACAAATTTCAAGGCCTAGAGCATTTACAAATTCAAAGATTTAGACGTTCAAAAATAATAGGAAATAGATACACCACCAAAAAATTCATCAAATCAAGTGTGGTTTTGATGCAAATTTCAAATATCAAAGCCCTGAACTATTTGGGCAAAAAATTCAAATATCATCTG
This sequence comes from Dendrobium nobile, assembly GCA_022539455.1. Classification (NCBI taxonomy): domain Eukaryota; kingdom Viridiplantae; phylum Streptophyta; class Magnoliopsida; order Asparagales; family Orchidaceae; genus Dendrobium; species Dendrobium nobile. Next base: position 125,762 of record JAGYWB010000049.1, on the reverse strand, counting down.
AACTCCATTTTTAGCAAATTTATGTCAAGATTTGAGATGATAATTGCTCAGCAAGAAAAGACAAATGGTACCAAGAACGCCAAGATCAAAGTCCAAATGGGCCTAAATCAAACAATCTTAAAGTAAATTTGAAAACTTCTCAAAGCCATTTAGAAGATAAAATATTCTATGATTTGGTGTCATTGTAGCCAAAATGAGCATCTTGACGAAAAAAATCTAACAAGCCTATGATCACTCAATTATGAGATTATTAAGATACCAAGATAGATAAAAAAAATATAGCCCAATCAAAAAGGATCAATTTAGACCGTCTTATGGCATGCCTAGATTTTTGACAAAAAAGGCTAAAATTTTCCCTCCATAAATCTATAAAATTCATTTACAAATTTGAGGAAATTAAGTTGATATTATTCATTTACTTAGAGAATTTCATAACTTTGGCTAACATTTGGAACCCCAACTAGCCATCTTTGGAATTCAACAAGATCACCCGTTCGTCGTTGCCCACCATCAACTAACACCGACATCCACCACACTCGTTCGTAGTCGACCAATGCCAACATCCACCATTGCCCATCCGTCATCGACTTACACTGACAACCATCGTCAACAATCACCAATTGCTCGTAGATGTTAATTGCCTTTCACTGTTTTCAAACATTTTTCACCACCTTAGCAAGAGAATACCCAACAATTTAGTCCTAGTAATCCCACCTTCATCCACAACATAAAAGGCCAAACTATTGCAACATTTAAAAAAATAATAATATAGTTATTTGAATTAAGCAAAGCCCAATAATTTTTTTCCTTTACATATTTTTCAAATAAAAAATTATGTCTCCTGCGTACTATGGGTTCTATCAATGCATGTGGAAATCGCATGCAACATCAAGACAATAAACTCGCACTCTAACATCCAGAACCTTTTAGCATGCAACAACCACAAAGCATGAAGTCTATATAATATTATTACTCTTAAAACTAATTACTCAATTCCCTGTCATGTCTCACTAAGGTGCTAAAAAATTCTTGAAGTATTGTCTAACAAGCTACTATCACTATCTTAATGAACCAAATTCCATCTTATTGCTCCAACTCCATCTTCCAATTTGAAGGCTTAAATAAAGATAGGCAAAATGTGCTACTTCAGCACGTATAATCCACCTAAACAACTTCTTTGTTCTTGATATTTATACCACAAAATTACAAAATACCATATAGCCCAAAGCAGGTCGAATGTTTTATCAAACTAAACTACATTTAAAAATAAAAAACATTTATATGCATTGTCTCATTCAGCGGAAAATAGATATGAAGCACTAAAAGGTTGCAACCAAAGTACAAGCAAAAAACATATAAGTTTATTAAAGGAAATCTAACAAAGAATTTACTAAAAATGGCAATGAAAAAACCATGCAAGTAGATGATAAAAATTCGCATTAAAAAGGTTGGTCAAATGTTGCCAATAGCCTATGTCGAAGATGTACAGAGCATACCTTGGCATAGAAGGATGCAGCTCTAAAGTATTCTTTTGAAGAAAAAGCATCATCAGCCTGCAGAGGAACTATTTGAGTCTTTCTCTACTGAAAATGTAATGATTCAGATACTTGGTAACTGCATAGCAGTGCACATTACCTGCATTAAATATACTTGATCTCTCTGTAATGGAGACCGACAACTGGCTAAAGCAGCTGCATATTCCTTCGTGTCTAAGTAAACTTTCCACATGTCTCGGCCTTCATCTGGAGTAGACACCTGAAGAATAGGCCATTGTTCGCATCAACAATTTTACCGTCACAATTTGAAAACTCCAACAGCACATCAGTTTCAAAGAGATAAACAAACCTGGAATACAGAACTATCATCATATGCATAGAACAGTCCAGCAGTGGCATCACTGCATAAACCAATTATGCCTTTTGAAACCGAATCTGGTGTGTGGTCAAATTTCAGTTCCTCAACAATTTGCTGACTAATTCTGTTAACAACCTGCACCATATACGGAATTCAGATAGTAATAGTAAACCAATATCAACATGGAGGATGATAAATGGTTATTTAATCATTATTTTTCTATATGCCAAAGATGGTGAAAGCTTTCACTATACGATCTAAGAAAGCCTGATTAGAATTCACCTTGTCCCACAAGCACACATTTCAAAAAAATATTGTGAGGCCAAAAGAATTTCAATCTGTTAAAATTCTGTTTCTAAAAAAATTATGTAGCATGTGTTTAAGATACACAAAATATATCTACATTATTTGATAATTAGACTGTTTTGCAGAAACTCTGCCTACGTGAAAATCACACTTGTTTGATTACAAATTAGAAGCTGACAGTCAACACTTCATGGCACAATTCAGTATAAAGTGCACCATCAAATAAGCACAACTTCTTATGTAGGACCCCTGACGTCACTTCCAATCTGCCATTATGAAATAATATTCCCGTTCTTATAAAAAAAATTTTAAAAAGAAACTCGCTTTCATTTTGTTTTCCATTATTATAAAATAAAATACTCCCATTATAAACCAATGATCCATAGCCTATTAATTTTATGTTGTAAGCCTACAAAGGGAGGGTAGAAAGGATTCAAAAAGGTTTAAGAATTTTTTCTGGAAGTTCCCTCAACGTAGTTTCAAACTATTGATGACTTCCAATGGCTGTTTTAGCCTCAATCTTCTTATGGAAAGCAAATTTTCCCTTTATTCCACCCAACAGAAAACCAACCACTGGATTCTTCTCCAATCAACCATGGAAGTTTCATTTGCTGGACAGCAAAAAGTATTCATAGTTTTTAGCCCTTGACAACAAGTTACTGTTCCAACTTCGCAAGCACAACGGCAGAGCAAGCAGCAAAAAAGCAATAATTTTTTAAAAAAAGTTAATTTAATATAAAAATAATTAATATTATATTAATTTTACATTAAATAATTATGTTTAATTAAATTATAAAAAATTGATGCATCCAAATTTAAATTTTTTTAGTTTTATTGTAATATGAATGCTATATTTATTTTTGTTTTTTTATTTATGCTACCCTATGATGGAAGGCAACCTATGATCATGAGTAGGTGGTGCTTTGGACATGTCTTACTTTGGGTGTGCTAGCTTCTTTGGTGCCTTGGCTCTTGGGGTGATTTGGGTTTCTCGGTTTGGGCTTGGTTGTCTCGGGTTTAGCTGCCCCTTTTGGTGACTTATTGTGTTCTTCTTCTAAATTCAGCTCATTATGATGAGTGGAATGCCTTTTTAGCTCATAAATTTGGATGTTCTGGTTCTCCCCCTCTTTGTTGGCCTTTCGATTTCTCCGCCTGGCTCCTGTCCCGTGGCTGGTTGTTCCTCCTCCCCGTGGCTGCCCGTTCATGTCCCCCGTGTGGTCCTTTCGGGTGCTGCTCCTGGAGCCACATGTTAGCCTTTTGTTTCCCCTTTTCTAGTTGGTTCGGCTGAAACTGATTGGGGCCATTTGGCTTACTCTTTTCACCTATATATATAAGATGTTTTGAGGCATTTAGAGGTTGTTGTTTGGTGAGCAAAGTTCTCTAAAAACCTGGGGGTTTCTTCTTGGGAAAGCTTGCGAGCTTGTTCCATTTCTCTTCTCCTCTCTTTGATTTCGTCTTGGGCTTCTTATCTACTTCTTCTCTCCACAAGTTTTCACTCCACTTGTATCTTTCTTCTGAAGCTATTGGAGGTGTTGGTTGGCCGGTTTGGTAGTATTTGTCGGAGGAGTTTTGTGGTGGACGTTGGCCCAAGTAGCTGTAGTGGACAGTGGACACTTGGTTTGCATGTCCTTAAGCACTTATTTTATTTTACCTACTATTTTGTTGCATGTGAGGTGACAGCTAGTCGGTTGTTCTGAGCGTAGCTTGTTTTATTTTTAATTTAGTTTTTGTTTTTGTCTAACTTTCATTTGTTTGGAGGTTTATTTGGTGTTGGCTTTTTTCTAAATTTTTTAATCGAGAAAAGTTCTACTAGCCTTTGTGTTCTCCCTTTTGGTTTTTCTATCTAGTTGTCTGCATCAAAAATGATGTGAAGAAAAATTACTTAAAATATTATAAATATATATGTTAACACTTATCTTATATGACACATGTCCCCAACAAGTGTTGTTCGCTAAACTGCTCATCCACTGACTTCCGGCTCTATTTAAGAGAGCAAGGAATGCAGAGAGTGAAAGTATGGAGAGAAATAGAGAGTGAGAGATTGTGCGAAAAAGAGATAGCAAGATAGAATGCGAGCAAAGCTGCTAGGATGCCTTCAAGCAGGTTAATAATTTTCCTATTAATTTTTAATATACTAAATAATTCAAATGTGTTGTGCATTTTATTATAAAGATTCATATAAAGAAGAGAAAACGATTAGACCAGAGGCTTAATTGATTTAGCATTTATCAAGTACAACCAAACTTTGAAAAGAAGATTTAATTTGAGAGATGTTATTATTTGTTAATCCAATTAGTGAGTGGTTAATTGGGAAAAAGGAGGATGCTAGTGCGCAACAATTTGATGATGAAAATCTCACTTGGAGACAAATTCAATATTAGAGACAAATTAAAGAGGCATCCAAAAAAATTGATCAAATGTAGTCTATCAGAGTTAGTAGGTCAAAAATATGGGAGGGTTCATCGACAATGAGAGCTAATTCATCTTAGTCTATGTCCACTTCTATTATTTAAGAAAGAGAAGATGAGATTAACTCACAGAAAGAAAGATGAGAAGAAGAAAATTTGAAAATGAAGAAATTTAACTTTAAGGAGAAGGAGATTATCTGATTATGTGAATGAAAGAGAGGATGATGACTAATGAATTTCCTTTAACTTGCTTTATTAAACTTGAGACTTTATGCATTTAAATGTGGCCTTTATTATGAATTCAATGTGTTTTTATGCAATCTAGCAGTTCACAATTTTCACAGAAAATTATTATAATAGTTTGAAACTTATAATATTTTGTTAATTCCTATACATAATAAAAATTGTTAGAAACTTTAATTTGCAAGTTCACTTTCAAAGTTTATCTTCGTTAGGCATGCACATCATATTTCTTTTCTGTTATGCATTGAATTTTAAGGCATATATTAAATAATCCATGTTTTATAATTTTAATGAGTTTATCATTAAATTTATAATTTTATGAAAGCTATGAGTGCTTTAGTTAAAAGCATCGCTTCACTTTCCACTTTGACCAATGAAACAAAAAAGGAACACTTGTTACTCGCATTGCGCTTTGCGCGTTACACTTTGAAAACACTGGAGAGCATTGTGTTTGGCACTCAGTGTTGGCATTGTATTTTCCATTTACAGTTTATATTGAAGCAATAATGCCTATGATATCGGTGGTGCCATGATATTCGTTATCATTTTTAGTTTTGATTATTTTGATAGGTTTGCAAGTTTATTCAATCTAACTCATAGATACCCTAGTTCAGCCATTTTTTATTCTAGACTGAAATTTTCAACAAAGCTAGTTCCCATGTTTTCTTTTCAATCACTGTTTAACCACTATTTTAGGAGATGGTACTATAGTTGGAATCGTTATGCCTACGTAGTGACTGCTGACATGATCGGCCTAATACTACCATTTACAACTTTCCTTATATTGAAGACTTCGGTTGGGAGGTTTCCTCTAATGTATGTATATGGATTGTAGTACATAGGTATCTGATAGGAAATACTTGAGTTCGCAAGCAACCCTAACGGAATACTTGAGTTCGCAAGCAAACCTATTACTAATTGGAGACAAAATAGCGAGAAATAAGCCAAAATCTGGGCGAAATCAGCCCAAAATAATAGATTGCAATAAGGGAAACAAATAAAAAACAATACAAAAGCAAGATACAAGTGATCCTCAATTCGAGAGGAGGATCGTCTCTCCCAAATCTCTAGACAAGAGAATCTAGAGCCCAAAACATCCAAGAAACTCCAAGAAGAAAACAATACTTGCATGCCCTTCCCTTCCCCTTACCTCTCCTATTTAAAGACTTTTCCACCTCCTCAAATCTTTCCTAAAAATAATTTTCAAATAAATTCAAATCCCGCGGACCCCACCCCTAGGCGGTAATTTAATTTGGGCAAGAAAGGAGGCGAAATTGCCTCCTTTGATATACTAATGCCAGCCCATGATGGGCTGGCTGAGGCGGTTCAGAAGGAACCGCCTCAAGAGGCGGTTCCAAAGGAACCGCCGTATCAATACCACCCTCCCAAAGAATCACCTTGTCCTCAAGGTGAAAACTAGGAAACTGTTGCTTCATCCTTTCGTACGGCTCCCACGTGGCATCGTAGTCTGGAAGATTTTTCCACTTGATCAGTACTTCTTTTACCCCTTCTTCTTTCTGACGAACCCCCATCAACTCTAAGGGTTCCATAATCACCTCTAACTCTTCTGTCAGTGTGGCTGGTAGCTCCGAGCTGGCTGTGTAATCTCCAATAGCTCTTCTCAGCTGTGACACATGAAAAACCGGATGATTAGTTGCCGTGAGTGGTAGTTTTAGCCGATATGCCACTGCTCCGATTTTCTCCAATATTTCAAAATGTCCAAAATATCTTGGGGCGAGCTTTTCATTTCTTCTGTTGGCCACTGTCTTATGCCGGTATGGTCGGAGTTTTTAAGAACACTTTCTCTCCTGCTTCGAACTGAATGTCCTTCCTATGCCCATCGGCCTGTTTCTTCATAATCTGTTGAGCTCTCAGTAGATGTTTCTTTAATTCCTCTAATACTCGATCCCTTTCCTCTAAGTACTCCTCTACTAAAGAGACTGGAGTACTGCTACTCCCAAAGTGTACTAAGTGAGGGGGTCCCTTTCGTACAACATCTTGAATGGAGTCATTTGTGAAGCCGAGTGAAAAGAAGTGTTGTACCAGTATTCTGCCCAGGACAGCCATTTGGCCCAAAGTTTGGGTGTCTTCGACACAAAACATCTCAAATAGGTCTCCAAGCTCCTATTGACCACCTCTGTTTGGCCATCTGTCTGTGGGTGGTAAGCGGTGCTCCTCTTTAGAACTGTCCCCTGTAACCTGAACAATTCTCTCCAAAAATGACTGAGGAACACCTTATCTCTGTCTGACACAATCGCCTCTGGTATGCCATGTAATCTGACCACCTCTCTAATGAATGCTGAAGCCACTATCACCGCGGTGTAAGGATGTCGGAGGGGAATGAAATGAGCGTACTTGCTCAATCTATCCACCACTACTAAGATTACTGTGAAGCCTTCTGAACGGGGCAACCCATCTATGAAATCCATGGATATCTCCTCCCAGACTCGTGCTGGTAGTGTCAAAGGCTGTAGTAGTCCTCCTAGTGACATCGTCAAATACTTGTTCCTCTGACAGATTTCACACATTGCCACCATCTCTTCTACATCTCTACGCATTCCCTTCCAGTAAAGCTCGACCGCCAATCTTTTGTAAGTCTTTTGCACTCCTGAATGGCCCCCCACTGCGCTCCCATGAAATTCTTGGAGTAAATTTGGGATGTGGATCGAGGTCCGAGGCATCACAAATCTCCCCTGATATAGTAGTCTGTCTCCCTCTAATGAGTACCCTGGATGACTACCTCCTCTTTTAGCAAAGCTGCCTTGATTCTTCCCAGTTCTTCATCTCTAGCACTTTCTTCCCTGATAGCCTCCCAGTCAAGCATCAAAGGAACGGATAATGCCACTGTCTGCAGCTCCCCAATGCATCTGGACAAAGCATCCGCCGCCTTGTTTTCTACTCCTGGACTGTACTGAATTTCAAAGTCATACCCTAGCAATTTGGACAGCCACCTTTGATGCTCTTCCGTCACCATCCGTTGTTCCAATAGGTATTTCAAGCTTCGCTGATCTGTCCTGACTATGAAATGTCTCCCCAGCAGGTAGGCCCGCCACTTCTGGATGGCTAATACGATGGCCATTAATTCTCTCTCATATACTAACTTTAGTCGAGCTCTAGCAATCAATACCTGGCTAAAATAGGCAATGAGTCTGCGATTCTGCATCAGTACTGCGCCCAGTCCGTACCCTGAAGCATCTGTCTCCATAATAAAGGTCTGAGTGAAATCTGGCAAGGCTAGAACCGGCACCGTAGTCATTGCCTTCTTCAAGCTCTCAAATGCTGCTGTAGCCGCCTCTCCCCATAGGAACCCGTCCTTCTTTAATTGTTCCGTGAGTGGCCATGCTATGGAGCTATACCCTTTTACGAACCTCCTGTAGTAACCTGTCAGTCCTAGGAATCCCCTTAATCCCTTTAGATTTTTCGATACTGGCCACCTTATCATAGCTTCAATTTTGGATTGATCCGCTGCAACTCCTTTTGATACCACATGACCCAAGTATTCTACACTGGTTTGTGCAAAGCAGCATTCCTTCAAGTTAGCCCTCAGCTGGTGCTCCTGCAGTACCTCGAGCACCATTTTCAAATGCTCCCAATGTCTTTTGTCCTGCTGTAGACTAGGATGTCGTCAAAGAATACCAGTACAAATCGTCTGAGATAAGGTTTGAAAACCTTGTTCATGAGGGCCTGAAAAGTAGCTGGAGCATTGGTAAAGCCAAACGGCATCACCAGGAACTCATAATGTCCTTCATGAGTTCTAAAGGCCGTTTTGGTACATCCTCCTTCTTCATTCGGATCTAGTGGTAACCTGATTTTAAATCTATCTTGCTGAAAATCACGTTCCACTTAGTTCATCGAGTAGCTCGTCAATGATAGGTATAGGAAATTTGTCTGGTACAGTTTCTTTGTTGAGTGCTCTGTAGTCCACACAAAAATGCCAGCTGCCATCCTTCTTTTTTACTAACAGAACAGGGCTAGAAAAAGGGCTGATGCTGGGTCTGATGATCTCTGCCTCCAGCATTTCTCTAATCAACCTCTCTATCTCATCTTTCTGGAACTAAGGGTAGCGGTAAGGTCGGACACTGATAGGTGACACTCCCTCTTTAAATACGATGGCATATTCCTGCTCCCTCAGCGGTGGCAATCCCTGAGGTGGCTGAAACACCTCTTGGAACTGCTGAATCAATGGCTGGATGGAGAGGGATATGTCTCTTCCTTCTTCCACTCTTTCTCCCTCTAAACTGTGTAATTCCACTAAATATCCTCCGCCTGCCAACTGGATATCTTTCACCATCGTTTTAAGAGAAACTAGGGATTTGGAAAGCCCCGCGTCCCCCTTAATTACTACCTTCCTTCCTTCCACCATCAACTCCATAGTGAGTGCTCCCCAATTCACCTTGGTATCACCCAAAGTTTGCAGCCATTTCATCCCTAGGATGACGTCTGTCCTCCCCAGCTCTAGTGGAAGGAAGTCCTCCCTCACCTGTATCCCCTGGATCGTCAGTCGTATTTCTCTGCAAATCCCCTGACCTTTCTCTATCTTCCCTGTACCCATCATCACTCCGTAACAGCCTGTGTCCACCAATTTTATTCCCAGCTGGTCTACGACCTGGGTAGAAATGAAATTGTGGGTAGCCCCACTATCAATCAGCACCACCACTTCCATGTCCTCTATTTCTCCCTTTACTTTCATGGTGTGATTCGTAGTGAACCCCACCACTGAGTTTAGGGAAACCTCAGCGAAATCCAAGTGTAGCTCCTCTTCTCCTTATGTCTCCTCCTCACCTCTCTTCTCAGTTTCCTCGTCATCGCAGACGGTGAGAACCTGAAGAGTTCTGTCCTTGCACCGATGTCCTGGTGTGTACTTTTCATCGCATCGAAAGCATAAGCCCTTAGCCCTCTTCTCCTGGATCTCTTTCTCTGTTAGTCGTTTGAAGTTTCCTCCGTTTCCTCCTGTCTTCTCCTTGGTGGCTTCTCTATTTCTTCCTGTTGCAAGGCCTTTCGGTGCGAGATGAGTAGTCGTCATCCTGTACGTGCCCCCGGTGCTGCTACTCCTGGCTCCCTTCTCCAAATTCTTTTGATTTTCCACCAGTTGGGACAACTTCATGGCTTCCCCTAGGTCACGGGGCATCAACATCTTTACTGCTGCTCGGATCTCCGCCTTCAACCCTTTCATGAAATTTCCCTCCAATACTGTATCTCAGAGTCGCTCCACCCTGCTAGCTAGGTGCTCAAACTGCTCCCGATAATCTGCTACTGATCCCTCCTGTGTTAGAGCAAAGAACTGCTCATAGAAGTCTCCTCCTTGATCGGTTTGAAAACGCTCTATTATGCAGTCTTTAAATTCCCTCCAATTTCTGATCGGTCTCCTTTGGTCTCTCCATTGAAACCATGACAGGGCTTTTCCTTCTAAGCATAATCCGGCTGCCGTTAGCTTCTCTTCCTCAGTTAGCCCATTGACGGCGAAGTATCGCTCCACTTTGTAAATCCACCCATACGCGTCTTCTCCTTCGAATATGGGCATCTTCAACTTTCTTACCTTTTGATCCCCCCATTGCCTCGGATTCTTCCATAGTTTCCTCTTTCCCAAGTGCTAGGTGCACCCCAAGTTTCCCGATCTTCTCTTGCCCTGCCATAGCCCAAACCCCCTTCAAAATTCCCTCTTCTCCCTTCAAATTCAGCACCCCGACGGCCGTAAAACCCCTCATGGCGTTCCCACTCAGCCCTTCCTTGCTTCGTTCCCCCATATCCATACCTTTCTCCATGTCGATCTCCTCTTTCTTCCCTATGGAAAGGCTCCACATAGGGTCTTCTTCTTCCCCCTTCCACGATTTCCACCTCTTCTTCTTCCTTCCGGATTTCGGAATTGGTGTTTCTCGCTTCGGGGCCCTTCGCTTCGGATGCCGCCGTTTGTGCTTGAAGTTCCAACATTCTTTTCATCATGTCCCTGAGATCGACCACCTGCCCCTCCATGGACGAAATTCTTTCCTCCACGATTTCTTTGATGTGATTCATCTCTCCTTCGAGTTTCTCCTCCAAAGCATCAACTTTCTTGGCCGCCATTATGATCCGGAGTTTGTAGATTCACAAAATCTGAATCTTGGAGTCAAAAAACAGCAACTTCTTCTTTTTCCGGCCAAAAAACTGCTGCTGGAATTGGCCGACAACAGCCCTCCACCGGCCCCAAGACTTGCTCTGATACCAATTTGATAGGAAATACTTGAGTTCGCAAGCAACCCTAAGGGAATACTTGAGTTCGCAAGCAAACCTATTACTAATTGGAGACAAAATAGCGAGAAATAAGCCAAAATCTGGGCGAAATCAGCCCAAAATAATAGATTGCAATAAGGGAAACAAATAAAAAACAATACGAAAGCAAGATACAAGTGATCCTCAATTCGAGAGGAGGATCGTCTCTCCCAAATCTCTAGACAAGAGAATCTAGAGCCCAAAACATCCAAGAAACTCCAAGAAGAAAACAATACTTGCATGCCCTTCCCTTCCCCATACCTCTCATATTTAAAGACTTTTCCACCTCCTCAAATCTTTCCTAAAAATAATTTTCAAATAAATTCAAATCCCGTGGACCCCACCCCTAGGCGGTAATTTAATTTGGGCAAGAAAGGAGGCGAAATTGCCTCCTTTGATATACTAATGCCGGCCCATGATGGGCTGGCTGAGGCGGTTCAAAAGGAACCGCCTCAAGAGGCGGTTCCCCGTATCAGTATCTTGTCATTTTGTTCTACAGGAAAAGAAAACTAGCAAATCTTACTGGAATCCAATTTTTGTTGAATTGAAACTCGTAGCTTTTAACCAAACCTTGACGGAATCTAAGAACTTACTAATTTTGGGCCTTTCAGGGTTATAAATAAAACCTTGAGACCTGAATTTTGGCAAGAATTATTGAACAAAAAGTTTTTATTTTCCTTGCAAACTTCTGTGCACTAATTGCATGTAAATTCTTTGATCCTATTGCAAGTCGATAACAACTGTCAGGGAAGCTTATCTACATACTAATGTGAGGCCTGTATCTTCAAATCAGTAACTTCTACCCTTGTTCATTTCATAAAACTATTTTCAAGTTTGTTACATATTGGTTTCTCCTCTTTGCAGTGTAGATTAGATCCTAGGCCATTGTTGATTTCATTTATTCTAAGGTTTCTTGCATGCCAACTAAGTCACAAATCAATAAAAAGATAGAACCACAAAAAACATCTGATAGCTAAAAGAAATCATCACCGCAAACTCCATATGCATTCCTAAGGTGTGCTTATTCATAAAAATCACAACTGTTTTCTACAAACTCCTAATCCCGCATTAAGAAAAAAAGGGGGAAATGGAAAACAAACACACCACTGGACAGCAAAATAGATACCTAAAAGCAAAAATAGAAAGACAACTTGAAATGCAAGATTAAGAAAAAAAGTTTTCTTGAGGATCTCATTAGAAAAGTATCATGGATGCACCTGCATTACAATAATCCTCTCAAAAATGAAAAATGCCCTCACGGAACCCCATCAAAAACAAGATTAAAAAAAAAAGGATCGAGTTATTGTAAAATAGATCTCTGAAAATAGTCAAACACTAAACAAAATGATATGCCATAACAACATCAACAAAGTCCCGCTTCTGAATCCAATTGATTCATTTTAGATTTGCATCTAGAGTACATTCCCTTGATAATGTCAATTGCACGAATCATGCTGTGAATATCATTTCTGATGCAGGACATATATGAAAATTTGATTTAGATAAGGAATTTGCACGCTTAATGAGTAGAAGCGAATTAATTAAAGCTTTGTGATGACTCAAACAAAGAAATAAAACCAAAGAACGGTAAACACAAGCTTAGGCCAAGTTACTTGCAAAACGTAAAAACCACATAATAATCAATTGCTCTAGACGTTGCAAACGAAATGGGTTTCAACAAGAAATCCCTAATCTAACAATAAGAGTAGTGCTATGAAAGATCTCTAACACAACTCCTAATAAATGCTAGGCTTTAGCGGGAAGAATTAACACAACTTTCCATGAGTCAATTAGAGCTACAATTGAGAACGACTAAACGATAAAAGAATAGGAAGAGAGATCACCCAAATAAATATGTTGAACAAAGCTCTGGTGTGGTGTTTATATGCTTAAGAGGAAGAAGACAGCAACCATGATTCTTCTCGACGTCTTTGGACAGCGATCTGAACTTTAAAACCAGCAAGACATCAATAGGAGATTGCTACGACTGCTGGACAGCAATTTTGACACTTATGAAACTCTGGACAGCAACCTCTAATGCTTGCATAAACATTGGGCAGCTGTTATGGGCTGCTGGAAGCTTTTAGACAGCAGCTTTAAACTTCCAACGATGCAGGACAGAAATTATAACAGCAGGGACAGCTGCTTTGACTGGGGAGGATTCTGGGAAAGCCAAGAACAGGTGCAGGAAATTCTGGCAGTAGGCTTGGAGAATAGGAAACACAGAACGGGTGGAGTTTGGGAGGAATTTGGAGAAGGTAGATCTAGCAAAACTGCTAGGGAGGAGGCGGGTGGGTATTGACCAGGTTTTGGAAATATTTCCAACTTGAGGGACCTGAATTTTGTGGATAGAAATTGATGTGGGCGTTGGTGGGGGTCTGGCCAAGAGAGAGGTGGGGATGAGGGATTTGTTTCCAAACTCTAATGTTAGGATTTGGAAAGTATTTAAGAGTGGTGGGCTTTTGAAAATTTTGGCCAAGGAGGGAGCATGAGATCTGGAAATGTTTCTAAAGTGGAGAATTGGATTTTAGGAAAGAATTCCTAATCCAATCCCTAAGAGGGTCGGCGGCATTAAAGGCCTTGGAGGGAATTAAGGAGAGGGATTAAAGGTTTCTTATGTTGGGTTTAGGAATTAGGAAAGGTTTTAATTGAGTCCAAGTGAATTTGAAATTCAAATAAGTTTAAATTTAGAAACTTTCCTAAAATAAGTTTTCTTAAGTTAGGAAAGAAAATTTCAAATTCAAATCATTTGAATTTTGAAATTAGACCTTCCCAAATCAAGAGGAAGTATTTATGGAAAGTATTCAAATAGAGATTTGAATTTCGGAGGGAGGAGGGAGATGAGGCCGGCAGCTTGATGGATTTGAGAGGGGAATTTCAGTGGGGTGGTGAGGAGGTTGTGGTTCGTCGGATGATGGTAGGGATGGAAATGATTTTACCCGATGGCGAGTGGAGGTTGTATGGTGGCCGGCGGCTTGATGGGAGGGGATGGGCTTCACGGTCGGCGGCTTGGTGACAAAGGAAGAAAGGGAGATAAAAGAAAGAACCACGAACCCGGCCGTCTCCAAGGTTGGTGGGTGATCCAACTTCCCTCTCCTAGGGATCTCTCTCTCCAAGCACTCTCAAGATCTACCAATAACTCAAGTAATAGCATAAATTTTTTTTTATCATTCAATCATTAACCTCTCCCAAGGAAGAGGGTGACTTTAAATAGCCAAATACATGAAGGTGAAATAATAAAGACACTATTGCCCCTAGGGCATACATAAGACAAAGCCCTCAAGTGAGAGTAGAAAGGGAAAAAGAACAATAACAAATCAAATACACAAATAGATCAAAATAAATAGGCACGATCCTAGCTGTAGATCTCTGATGTCCTCATCAGTTTCATTTATGACCAAGAGATTTTCCGCATAACATAACTATGTGTATGAAAACCTAATGGTAATCAACAATGATCTAGGATATTCCGCCATAAGGTAGATGAAAGAAGCCTCTGGTAAACCTTAAGACTGAGTAAAAAGTCAAGCTAAAAAGATTTCTGGAAAAACATTACCAGACATGCATATCATAACTCCCTGCACTTCAAGAAGTCCTCAAACAGAAAGCATATAATTTCCAGTAAAATAACACTCCCTTGGCACAATTATACATGTATAAACATACCTTGACCTTTTCTCCAATAAGAAGAAGAAAATGATATTCAGACACTGCTAAAGACCTCGGCTTCATTGCTTCCCCCAGTTTTTCATAGTTTAGTAGACCCTTGTTTTCCACAAAATTCTCATCTCCTCCACTTGAACTATTTAACATAACTAAAATAATTATAATTTGTTTAGGCACTCCAAATCATGCTAAATAGAAAGATGATGACACAGCGTAAAGATGTTCCCAAGACTAAAACTTGTACAATGAGATGATTAAGAAATACAGCAAACAGTGATTTCAGTATATAACAGGAATAATATCATATATAAATGATATACCTATGCTGGGCACCAAAGTTCAGTTCACCGTGATAGATTCCAGCACCAGAAAGCCAAGCAAAATGTTTGGCCCTTCTCTGCATGATAAAGAAATGCAGTTCACTGCAAATCAAATGAAGAACCGTGTCAAATAATTCAGCATTTTTTGGATTTTACAAAATCAAGTAATAAGCTATCATAAATTATAAGTTTACCAATAAAACATGGTAGCAGTTCTGAAGGATACACAAAAATAAAGAAACCAAATAATTTAGAATTTCTAAGCAGAATATGGAGCCTCATTGATGCTATCAAGAAATTCTGCACTTTTTATTTTATTTTGAACAATAGTATATTTTGTTTTCTTTTCTTTTTTTAGCTATCCAATGATGGGAAAGCATCCAATGAACATGGTAGGTAGTGCATATGGCTTGGTAGACCTTTGGTTTGCTGGCTTGATTGGTCCGTTGCTGCTGGTGGTTCTCGGTTGGCTGTTTTGGAGCATTCAATATTGAGATGGTTCTCTAAGTTGCTTGAGCTGAAGTTAGTAGCTCATTAATATCCAAAAAGGTACCTCATTATGAAGTTTACTTTTGGAGTGGCCTTGTCCCTTCCCCTTCCCCTTTTCTTCTTGTCTCTTGGGATTCCGTGGCTTGTATTAATTGGGGGCTGAATTCTATGCTTTGAATTCATTGGGAAGTTAATGATTTTTGTGCTTTACCTCTTGGGATCTCACGGCTGGCTCCTTATTCCGTGACCGTCCCTCGTTTCCCGTGGCTGTGGCTCTCGGTCCGTGCGGTTCCCTCGTCTCCCGTGGCTGTCTCCTTGGTTCCTGGTTTGGGTGTTTATCCGTGAGCTTTGGGGGGAGATTTCTATGCTTATTATGCTTTGGTTCTAATGGAAATTAAAGACATGTGGCTCTTGGCATTCCTCTCTCTTGCCTATAAATATGAGAAGATGTTATGAAGAAAGGGAGTTGATATTTGTGAGCATATTTGCTATTAACCTGCGGGTTTATTCGGAAATCCTGCGGGCTCTTTCCAACCTTCTTTTCTCATCCCCTCCGGAAATCCTGCGGGCTCTTTCCACCCTTTCTTCTCGGACTTCTAATCTCTTCGTCTCTCCGCAAGTGCCACTCCATCTGTATCCTTCTTCTCAAAGTAAAGCAACTTTAGGGTGTCGTATCAGAGTTGAAGCATCTATTGAAGAAATTGGACAATCTTGCAGTGGTGGACCATCGGTTTGCTAACTCTATGCACTTTACTTATTTAACCTACAAATTCGATGCATGTGAGGAACCCGCTCTGACGGTTGTCTGAGGATAGTGTCTTTTTAAATTTCTTTATTTCTTTAAAATCTCCTAGCATCTTTTGTTGTGTTTGTCAAGTTTTGGGTCGTTTGCGTTTATTTAATAAAGTTTGTTTTAAGTTCTACTCATTGTGTTAGTTTTCCTTTTGTTTGTCTACATCACTCATGGAGAGAAAAAATTTTAAGTTTCGTGTTCAAATTTAGATCGCATAAAGTTTTTTTTTTTTTTTTGCAAGAAAGCTTGCAATATGAATTTTTATGCTCCAACTAAGTTTTAATAATTCAACATTCTCCTTACATCCTAATAAACCCTCATCACATGTTCATTGATAACCTTCAAGAAAGAAACACTTCTTTTGTTAAAGAAGATGGTAAGTGTCCTACTTCGCGCTTTCCTTTTTCACTGGCCACTGAATCTCTTTACCTATCTATGGTCAATAAATACTCATATTGCATTACATGTTGCAATAACTTGATGTATTTCAAGTTCTTTCACAATGCAGAGGTGGCTAATATTTCAATTGTACAAGTGATGATAGCCTCTGCTTTACAAAAACTAAGTTCTACTTATTTCACAAGCCGAAGCTCAAGACAATCAATCCCAATCAATTATTAAGCTAGCCTCTTTTATCCCTACGAAATACAATCCAATTGCATTTCAACCAATTCAAATTACTCAACTTGTATTCATGAAGACCTCAAAGCTTTTAGAGATATCTTTCTAGGGTTGTCATTGAGGTCTTGAGAACTACAACAATAACCTTCTATTGATATTGCTAATGGAGGAAGCTGTTCTTTCCCTTAGTCCCTCTTTTATGGAGTGGATTTTGTTAGCTTAGAAATATAACCAAAGACCTTCATATCTTGGTCAAAAAAACATGTCAACCCTTTGAAGTATAAGCTTTATATACCAGGAGAATCGAAGTAAAGTGAATTGTCTACTGCATCCCTTAATCATCAGTCATTGGGTTTGTCAATTTAGTTAGTTTATTTCTTGCATGATGTTTATATCAATGTAATTATTTATCATGTTGTTATATTGAATTATGTTAGATTATCCATGAGATTATGACTAATGCTATATGTAGTACTGAAACGGTTATAATTCAACTGAGTGATTAAGAAATAAAGGTTATGGCCTTTCTTTAGCATCCTTGACAACAATTAGTTCCTCCATCTATCCTAGCCATCAGATTCTTTAATTCTCTCTTTTTCCTTGCCTCCATCTCCTCAAAGCCTTCATTCATTAATCTTATATTTCTCCTTACCTACAGGATCTTCTATGCCAGATTCTTCCTTTTCCAATAACAAGGCATCAAAATTCAACATCGATATCTATTTCTCCTATCCCATTCTTCATCAACAACGGTTCTCAAGAAAAGGAAAAACTAAAAAGAAAACAAATAAATAATAATAATCTTTGTGCATTTGCACGCATCTTTTGAAGCAAAGCTGGCAGCATATAATTCTTTGACTGCCCACCTCAAAAATACATGCATCCAAAGTTGTTAAAGACAAAAGACTAGTTTAATCAATGTTAGATTTCATGAACGCTAGCAATCTTGCTATTTATACTATAGACTCCAACTTATTAGAAGGAATATATCTAGTATATCAAGTAGCACATAAGCATATCTTGTAAAGTGAAAGTGATGTGACATAAATGGAGGGAGTACTATAACGAAATTCGAAGTAGTGCACATAAGAAATGGGAAGATGAGTTGAGATTGCCCAAGGATTTAGTAGACCAAGAAGAGTTTTGTGGGTCAAAAAATATAACCCCAAAAGATATTGAGGTCGAGCTGAAGGCTTGTAGTTTTCTTGAAGCATGTGGAAGATAGTATTCAAGAGTAATCAAACCTCAAAAAAAATTTACATTCCATTCTCTATCTCTCTTATTTTTCTAGTCAACATTGGACAAGCTTTAAAAAACTAGTACTTCACGGCCCACCCAGCAGCAGAATAAGGCCCTAGCCATGCTGTCCCAATGACTGCACATTTTATTTGTTTAATATAAATACTGAAGCAATAAAATTTTGACAAAAAGAGATGATATCATTAGAAGCATTGCTAAAACTTAGCAAACTTAAAAGCAAATCAAATGATTCATAAGAAAATGAGCCTCCATTTATGAAAATGGGCCTCCATATTGGGAGGGGAATTGTAAAAAGGATTAATATTGGCTGAGAAAAGGGTGTAACGATATTCAACATGAAAGCATTCAAAATGTTATTCACCGCTCTAGAGGTAAGATCTATGGATCCAACTTACTTGGTAAGAGCTACATTTTGTTTTAATGAGATAGAAAATGCAAGGAAAAAATAATAATAATAATAATAACAATAAATACTTTTAGGATAAGAAACTTGATGAATTATTTCTGAGACCCCCTTTAACTACAGCCATAAAAAGTAGTACTTGCCTATTTGGGATTTCTCCAGGAAGCTCCATAAAGTGCACAGCACGGTCTGAGTAGCTAGCAAACACTGTCTGCAAAAGACTTAAATAGTAATATTCATAAAATAACTAAACTGTTTGTGATTATCACTAATTAACTAAGATCAGACAGAAATCTGAATGACATTTCAGAACTGAAGTACCTTGTTTTTTGCCCAAATATGAGTTGTACTTTACATTAAAAATAATTCCAAATCCAATTTGACTCTAAATAATTGAAAACGTGAGAAACAAGTTCATGTTTATTGTTCACCACTAGATATTTGAATTCAAATGGAAGACCAAGCATCTCTGATTTTTTTTTTTTTTTTTGCATATTTAATTCAAGGGAACAACTAAACATTAGCAGCGAAAAAAGGACCTTCAAAAAAAGTACCTCATCATATTTAATTCAGAAATCATCTAATGAAATCAAAGAATTTGAAAAGCAAATAGATATAATTTAGAATTACAGAATATAAAAGTCTTTTGTATTAACATCCAAAGACAACAACATTTGAAAGTCAATTACAGGGATGTTAAAAGTACATAACAATAATTAAGCAAGAATTCAATTTGCTATCTAAAATGAATATTGGGTGTACACTTAGGATTTTGGATAGATTTAAAAAAACATTAGCATGCAATGTAAATTTGACTTGACATAAAGATAAAAAAAATTAAAAAAAAAACAAATCATTACTAAGTATGTTGTTCTAGTCTAAATCTTTAAATTCCTAACCCCCGACCTTTAAGTAGGTGCTCAACGATTTCCTTAGATGACCATATCATCCCAATTTGATCTCCTTTCATTCATTTTCCTAGATCCACCTGCCCATATATACTTATATTTTAATCCTTCCAATTTTATATGCAATGATTACCATCATAAAGGATTGCAAGCAAGTGATTCAATGTTCAAGAGCATTAAAACACCAGTTAACTGCAACAAGAAATATAGCAGAAAAGGGATACGAGAAGAAAGCAGAGAAGAATGAGTCAACCTGTCATACTATTTAAACAAATAAGACAAAACAAAGATTCACAAAAAATATGTACAAAGTGCCTGTGTGTAAATGTGTATAATACAAGTCAACCATAGGACAATATGCCAGTTCTAAGTGGTGAAATTGAGCTTTGCCAAACTTATAAGCTTACATCTAATGCTCCAATGCCCGTGAACGAGTACAAACGTGTTGGTGTGACGGCCATGACATAATATCTCATAGCATTGCCAACAGAGGCAGTTTCCATCTGAATTATAGGAAAGAAAAAAGCAGCTAGTTAATATTAATTTTACAAGTCAATGATTCAGAAAAATCAATAAATCCACAGCACCTGCAAGCCCATGATAGCTTCAGGAAGCTCAGTTAGCTCAAATAGAAACTTTATATACTTCTCCTTCTTATCCACTTCATCAACAGATATCTCATACATTTGCCCGTTTTCGGTTCCAAGAATCACTTCACGAGTTGAAGCTTAACACCCAAAAATACAATACAATTCAAATACCTACTCAGTGAAGAACATCAAGAAAAACCAAGAGCATAAGAACCCTCACACTCAGTGATCTGCTGCCGATTCCAAGCAACTGCATTCACTACCAGGCCCTTCAGCCGGCTTAAAACCCTAGGCCTAGCCCACTTCGCGTGCGTATAATAAGTCTCCGTGCCGCCGCTGTGGAGAACATTAGCAATGCAATGGCTGCCGCCAGGGTCAACGAAGACGCGGTGAACAGGCTGTTCGCCACCACGGCCGCCGGATAAGTCCACATCTGGAATCGAAGATATCAACGATAATATCCGTCGGAGAGTTCTGGAAGCAAAGCAAGATAAAAATTTTTCGAACCGTAAGAATCTCCAACGCTGAAGTCGTGCCTGATAAGCCACCCCTTACTAGTGCCGATAAGGATGACGTCATTGCCGGCGGCCATGCAGGTGATAAGGCCGTGGCCTTTGGCGCCATTCCGCTCGAGCAGGTCGACAGAAAAGACGTGACCGCCGGCGTTCATTTGGCGGAATGATTGGAGCTGGCTAGAACCCTAGAGGACAGTTTGGTAGCAGGATTTTACCTAAATCCTACCAAAAAGCAAAAACGACAAGATTAAATTCAGATCTTAATCCCGTTTCGCCTCCTTTTGCAATAAAACGCTGCCTGGCATTCGGCGGGTTTAACTTTAATCCGCTGAGTCTCGCGAAGTCTTCTTTTTCTACACGCTGGTGAACTTGTCGAAGCCGTTTACAGCGATCACCACTCGCGCCATTCTCGCTTCTTCGTCGTGGGAGAAATTATTCTGTGTGGAAATGGAATATTGAGCTATGTTATAATACTTATTTGGAAAGTTAAAAGTCCGAAATATTTATTTGACTTGCGTCAACCCGACGATATCTGATCCAGTCAAAATCATTTGTCTTGTAGCCCGACCCGGGCTAAACGTTAAATTTAGGGTTTGCGCTTCTTTTTTTCGGAATTTAAGGCGCGAATCACCTCAATATATAACGCTTTCAGCCAAAATTTTCACAAAAAAAATGTTGATGAAGATGAAGATTGATCTAGATCTGGAGGAGGAGGAGGATATTTGTTTTTATGAGCAGACAATATTCTCACAGGGCTCGGAGGAAGCTGATAACCTAAATGCAAACGTCCAGGAAAACGAGCTCACAGGAAGAAGAACAGTTAAAACCAGTGCGACTAGAGGGAAATTCAGCTTATCGGTAAAGTTCGCCAACTTCCAAGTTTTCTTCACAATAATGTTGCCATTAAATTTCTTTACAGAAACTTTTTTTTATATATTTATTGTAGTTAACAAAGATGCGTATTTTTATCAACAATGTACATAATGTTAAATTGTAATTGACTTTAAAAAAAGAGTCGATGGTCCCTTCTTTTATAGTAGTATTGAGCTAGGGTACGTTAAGGACTTTGGAGAAAGATTTACGCATTGCTACTCTTTTGTTGTGTATTCATTGTGTAAACTGTGTGTATTGATTGTGTATTTATTGTATATTCATTACGTATTTATTGTGTATTTGTTGCATATTTGTTGCGTGTTTGTTGCGCATTTTCTGCTTAATTACTGCTTATTTGTTGCATTTGTATTGCTTGATTACTATTCATTTATTACATATTTATCATGATGTTTATATTAATGAGAAGGAGGCATACGAGACTTATTGTAATTATGGCCAAAATCTTGGTTTTAGTGTTCGTAAGGATCATCACAGTTACTGGCCAAATTCCAAAAAATTAAAATCTAAGGACTTTGTTTGTTCAAAAACTGGTTTTAAGAAGTTGTCTGATCTTAATATCCAAAGGAAATATCAAAAATCAGACACCCGAATTGATTGTCCAGCTATGATTAGATTTACAGTGGATGAAGCTGGATATTGGAAGGTGAAAAATTTATTGAAAATCATAATCATGATTTGCCTATGGCAGAAGACCGGCATCTACTTAGATTATGCAGGAATGTGTGTGATGAAAAAGCTTCAGTTCTTAAATCAATGACAGAAGCCGAGATAAGAACCATTGATGCATTTTTCTTCCTTGCTGATGAAGTTGGAGGTGTCGAGAATATTGGATTCACAAGGAGGGATGCGTACAACTTTATTCAAAAAATGAAAAGAGCAAAGATTGAATTTGGGGTACTAATACTTTAATTCAGTTATTTAAAGAACGTCAACTTAATGACAACATGTTCGATTGGGATGTCCAGAATGATGAATTTGATAGATTGTTAAATTTTTTTGGGTTGATGGGATTGGTAGGATAGATTATGACTGCTTTGGTGATGTGGTAATTTTTTATGCAAGTTATAGGCTTAATAAGTATAATTTGGTATGCGCACCATTTGTCGAGTTAATAATCATTGGCAAAATATTTTGCTTGGGTGGCCTTCTTATCAGAAGAGACAGTTGAATCATTTACGTGGTTATTTACAACTATTGTGTGAATGATGGGTGGTAGACATTCAAAAATAATATATATAGATCAAGACTAGGCAATGGCTAGGGCCATAAGTTGCATTACTGCACAGTCGTCATAGATTGTGCCAATGGCATATCCATAAAAAGGCCCCATCAAAAATATCGTGCTTTAATAAAGTCAAAGGCATCTTCCATAAGTGTTTGAGCAAATGTGACTCTGAGAAGGAGTTTGAGAATGCATGGGCTGAAATGATCATACAAGGGAACCTCCAGTATCATGTTTAGTTGGAGGATCTTTATAGGATAAGGAATAAGCAGTCAACAACCTTCAATAAAGATTGTTTTAGCATGGACATTCTATTCACACAGCGTAGTGAGTCTACTAATAATGTGTGTCATGGCATTTTTAAGCCCACAAGTTCTATAACTGATTATTTTCTGGATTTAGAGAAGGTGATGAGGAACTGGCGTCAGAATGAACAGGATGAGGATTATAGATGTAGTTAGTCTGAAATAGAACCTGTAATAAAAAAATGCTCAATATTAAAGTAAGCTGCTCAATTTTATTCAAAGAAATTATATTCATTTTTTAACAAGAATTTTTACAATGTGTAGGTGTAATGAGTGTAGAGCTTGAGTCATGTGATTCTTCGAAATTTTTTTTATTGCACAATGAAAAAGGATCATTCTAAACCATTGGTTGTTGATTTTGATGCATATAATGGTAACATTCAATGCTCCTGCAGGAAGTTTGAAATAATGGGTTTATTGGGTTCTCACTGCATAATAGTTTTGAGGCAGATGGCTATTGGGAAAATCCCCGAGAAGTACATACTGTTGCGATGGTCAGCATGAGCTCGAAAAGATATATATTCTGGTCAAAATTTGAAAGGATCTTATCATAATAACTCTGAAGCTAGTAGCATATTCATATTCAGAAATTATATCAGCATGTTTGTATATGAAATGAGCACAGGAGCGCAGCTGAATGAGGAGGTTGAATAATTCCTATTGGCTTTGATGAAGGATACATATGAAAATGTCGATTTGATTATTTATGGGAAGAGAAAGAACAACAAGTTTACACATGGTGGCGGTGCAAAATTGGAAGATCCTCTAAAACATAGGCCTAAAGGCATATCCAATGCTAGGTTGAAAAGCCACTAAGAAAAGAAGCCAAAGAGTATTATTTTATTTTTTGACTATTTTATTTATTATTTATTATAACATATTGTTATTAGATTTTTTTTAACACGGAAATCACCAGTGAAGAAAAATACAACAAAATTTTCTACTCCTTCAAATCAGTGTAATTTCATAAGCATGCCCAAATGCTTAACAGAGGATTTCATAAATTTAGTACACTCCAGTCAACCATCAGCTGAGCAGTGTAATTTCACAAGTATTACCAAATGCTTCACCGAGGACTTCATAAATTTTGTACACTCCAGCTAGCCATCAACTAAGCAGTGTAATTTCACAAGCATGCTCGAATGCTTCACCGATGACTTCATATCCAGCGTACCGTCTAGTCAGGCATTAGTAAAGCAGTTCACAAGCATACCCGAGTGCTTGACCAAGGAATTCATAGCTGGGGAACCGTCCAGTCAGCCAACAATAAAGCGAGCAAAGTATTTTAATTTCATAAGCATACCCAAATGCTTCACCAAGGAATACATAAATGGTGTACGTTCAAATAAGCCATCAGCAATGTACCTGAAGTTGATGATGGATATCATTAAATCAGAAAATTAAATGTAATAAGAATAATTATGAGCTGATAGTTAATTTAAAAACTGGGATATGAGTATTGTATATGTACCTTGTGCGTACACTAGGGCTGTCAAAATTGGGTCACGGGTCGGGTTTGGGTCCAACCCAAAATTGACCCGACACTGTTCAACCCGACCCGAACCTGACCCGTTTTTGCAAACGGGTCCGTTTTCCTAACCCGAACCCGACCCGCTTCCTGAACCCGACCCACTTTGGGTCCGGGTCAACTTGAACCCGACCCGATTCGGGTATATTTTATTAAAAAATTTTATTTAATTCAATTTATTTAAATCTAAATCAAATTAAGATAAGGTTTACTTCAATTAATTTAAAATTAATCAAGGTTAATTTAATTTGAGCAATAATGTTTATAATTTTTTGAAAAATCATTTACTTATTTCATAAAAATCCTTTAAAACTCTCCTAAATTAATTAAAAATGGGTCAAACTGGGTTGATTTCGGGTTTTTGGGTCAACCCGAACCCAACCTGATTTTACAAACGGGTCGAAATCCCTAACCCGAACCTGACTCGGTTTGGGTTTGGGTTGAACCGAACTCGAAACTTTCGGGTCGGGTTCGAGTCAGGTATTCGGGTCGGGTCAAATATTGACACCCCTAGCGTACACCATGCCTATGAATTTGTATTATTATCCTTAGAGATATTTCTTTTAATAATAATATTTATTGTTAACTATGAATTTTGACTTGCACATGGACTATGTATACCATTTGTTCCAGATGCATATATAGAGCGTATGTAATGCATATTTTCTCTAGAAAAAAACCGATTTTTATCATAAGGAATCATATATCCATTGTGAAAACTCAAAATTCAATGTTGTCTGCATCAATTATTAACGAGACGAAGATTTTCAAACTCCTTTGATTCTCCATTATTATTAAAAAAATTTAACCCATTATGAATTTATGAACCTGTTCCTTTACTGATGTTTGCTCGACATTTGTTTCAGTTGGTTGAGGTAGGTTGACGTGGCCGCTTTAATATCTACTAGTATTGAATACATTCATTATTATTTTGACCAAATTTATTGCTCTTTATTATTGGGTTGACCAAATCATCTGCATTGCGTATATACGACGTATGAAATATGTCCTGGATGTATATAACAAGCTTATAGGGTGTGTATTTACTCAAGTAAAAGAAAACCCACTTTTTATCACAAGAAATCATGGATTTAGCTTATAGGGTTATTGGGGCGGTTGGTTGAATTTTTATGAGCCTTTATTGGCATTTAATTGCTTACTATTATTCAACATTCAAATTTGCACTATATAATATGGGAATGCCTCGCTTAGGGTAACATAATTTTCAAATAGATGTAATGCAGCCTTTATAGAAGATAAAATTTTTTACTTCAGAAACTAAGTATAAGGCTGATGTTAGTTTGTGATTCTTTTGAAGATGAAGATAACTAAGTAGATTTCTCAATCGTAAGAATAAAAAAATTAGGTAATCCTTATTCTCAAATGAATCCTAAACTATTAGAAGCCTTAGACTTATTACTGAAGTAAAAAATCTTTCCTTCTATGAAAGGCTGCATTACTTCTATTTGAAAATCATGTCTAAACATTTAAAGAAGGTTCTCTTGTAATTATTTTGGTTGAATTTTTTTAATAGAATAAACATAGGTTCTCTTATAAAATTATATTTGTTATAAATGTTCTTTTAATTTGTTCCTTGTATTTTTTATTTTGTACATAGACATTCTTTATTATTTAAAGAAAAAAGGACTTTTTAATGATTTTTTATTTTTTTTTAAATTCGCATATCATATGCATAAAGCACACATCAATTACGCATAATACACGTATAGCGTATACAGAATTTTACAATAAGCATAAAATGATTCATAATGAAGGATTGCGTATTACATGCATCGCGGATGCGTATATATGGTGTATCGTGTGCGTAATTTATAGTTTGTACACAGAGAATAGAGTTATTTCTAAAATCTTGTTAACTGATTTGCATATGGAATGCGTATGACATGTGTTAACATTAGTACATTGTGCGTATAAAGTGCGCATTTTGCCAAGAAAAGAAAATCATTTTTACAGTACAACGTTTCACGACAATATATAGTGCACATTTTGCAAAGAAAAAATATTATGCACATAAATTTATAAAAATAAATTACATATATTAATTATTTACACAAAAATACTATATGAAAAGTTCATTTCAACACTACACAGAACAATGCATATGAGAATTCTGCCATATATTTTGGCATTTTAGCCTGCCAATATTTACTCTCTCTCCACTTGGTGTTGTTCACTCGAATAATATTTTTCATGTATCTGCAAACAAACATTCTGCAATCTATATTACTTGTCTGAGTTGGCGCCTTCTTGATTGTCTTGAAACTCCATTTGTTGATATCATCATCAAAAGATTCTTTGCAATCCCTATATAAGCTTCTAATATAAACAGTATATGAAAAAAAATTTAGTTCACTGTTAATTAATTTCAAAAAATTTTAACAAATGATCTCAAACTTATTATCTTTATAGCAATACTTCTATGCATAGGGTTGGGAACAGAATTGTAAAATTCTCACTTTTTCTGATTTTAGAACCCAACCAGAAGGGTCTAGTCCGAACCGTCAATAATTAGATTGAGTATAATGTTGCTTGAATGAACAAAATTGTAGTTTATGTGTTCGATGAACAATTTTAAACTTGGATCCTTCAACTTGTAATGCTGCCAGAATAAAATATTCAAATTATAAAATTAAACAGCTAAAAATATTATATATAAATAAATAAGTATACTAATCAAATACATTGGCGAGATGTATAGAAATTTGTGGAAATTGTCTAGGAAAAGTTTAGACTTCTCATTTAATAAAATGGCGAAGGAATCTACATGATTATTGTCAAGGTAACTATCGGATAATATTTCGTTCATCCAACGTCTAGAAATTATAATGTTCCCAGCTTGTAATATTGGACTACTACTTAAAACATTATGCATAAAATACACATTAGTTACGCATACAAAACACAGTCGTTACGCAAATAATACGCACAAGTTACGCATACACTATGCAGTAGTTACGCATAAAATACAAAGGAATATATGTATTAAAGACACACAAGCTACGCAAATAAAATACATATCATGATACTTCTGTATGCTTTCCCTAATAAAAGGTTCCTTCTCATGACTCAACATCTCTAAGCCAATGTAGTTTACTGTATGACTTGCAGGTTTAGGTTTTACTATAAAATTATCAATGTTAATTAGTTCTTTTGGGGATGGAACTTTTTGGGGTGGTTCTTTTTGGGGAGGTTCTTTTGGTGATTGAATTTTTTGAGATAGTTTTTTTTTTTTGGTAGGTTCTTTTTGGGATGATTATTTTTAAAGAGGTTCTTTTGGGGATTGAACTTTTTTGGATGGCTCTTTTTGGAGAGATTCTTTTGGGGATGGTTATTTTTGGGTAGGTTCTTATTGGGATGTTTCATTTTGGGCAGTTTTTTTTTAGGAGGACAAATATAATTTCTGCTTCTTGTACAACCTTTGAATTTTTATAAAACTGACATCCTGTTCTAAGTCACGAGCTTCTTCATCATTAGAAGCCTTAGTCATCTCTAGGACATTGATTTTCTTTGGGATGTTGGACTGCTCTGGAACTTTGAACTACTCTGGGTCTTTGGACTGCTCTGGGACTTTGGACTGCTCAGAGACATTGGACTTCTCTAGGGCTTGGGTCTTTGTATGTTCAGAAGATATCCCAATATTCTTCATTGGGTGGTGATTGCATGATGATGATGAGGGAACAGGTTGTTGAACAGGATTAAGATTGCCTTGAATAATGTAATTTTGAGCTTGTTATCAATTAAATCCACTTTTTTCAATATTTTCTCAAAATTTCTGCTCAACCTACCTTCAAATTCTTGGAAGAGGTTTTTGCATGTATCCTGGACTTTTTTGATTATTTTCTCTTCCAGAAGATCGAATAATTGAGGTGAATATGGAAAGTGTGGCTGCTTAGGTGATTGGGGTTGGGGTTCCTTGGTAGATTTTGGTTCGGGTTGCTGGGGAGATTGGGGAGAGATGATGTTCAGGTGTGTTGGTTTGAATGGGAGAATGATGGCTTGATGGATATTTTTGGATGCCAAGAAGATTAGCTTCTTCAGGGGTAACTCCCTGGAGGTCAAAAAAAATTTGTGAAAAATTAATTTGTTAGCAACTTTGTCATCAAATAATTTCACCATTGCGTATCTATATGCAATCTATACGCAATTTATATGCAATTGATATGCAAGATATGCGCAATAAATACCTAATAAATACGCAAGAAATATGCAATATATACGCAATATATACATGTTTTCTCTTTAAATTAACAAATAATTTAGTTGTCTTCTCGGTATTATATACAATGTCATCAGCCCATTGAAGGAAATGAGGTCATTTCTTAGGGTATTTAGGGTGATGAATGTAAGTGTGCTCCATAAATCAAACATGCATAAAATCAAAGTAAATTTTAGCAAATCAATCAGTAAAATTAAATGTTATTTAGAAGTATTTTAGCAGTCATAATTAGCAGAGGCACAAAATTATTGACGTAACAAGCTGGCTTGTTCTTTAAAATATTCGTAGAAACATTATTAAACTCTTTAACCATGCATTCCCAAATCGACCATGCCTAGTTAATTGATGAAAAATCATCAACATTATTTGATATTGTTTGTAACAACCTAGGAATTTTGAAGTTGCTTTGTTGAAAAAATAAATTTGAATATAAATACATAATAAATATTTTCAACATAGTCTCTAGGGGGCTATGTCTAGTCAACTTTAGCATTTCAGACTTCATATCCTTTGAAGTGATGGTTGTAGTGGGCAAGGTAAGCCAGGTAATCTCTTCACCTTTGTTTGGAAGACCAGTAAGGAGGGACACTTCATCAGCTATGAAAGGTATAACATGACCATCTATAATAAAACTTTGCTTTGTTATATTCCACATTATCATCAACTGGTAAATAAGTGAAGCATTTGGTCGAATCCAGGAAATTGAAGAAATTGGTAGATATTTAGGTTCTTCAATTTATCTTCAATTTCAAGATGAATTATCTTGGTAAAAGTATCACAGATTGTTCTAAATGATGAATTATCGTAGCGATAAAATATATGACGGACATAAATATGTGTAAATTAAGAAAATAAAATTAATTCAGATAAGCAGGTGATACGTATTAATTATACATATAAAATGCAATAGATACGCAATATATACACGTAGTATATGCAATATATACGCATAATATACACATACGGTACGCAAAGTATACAAAAAATATCAGCAGAAATTAAGAATAATTTACAATAATTTTTTTCTTTATTGGAATTTTTTTAATGATTTAAGATCCAAAGTATTTATTATAAAATGTTAGAATTTGAGTCTTCAACATATACACAGAGAATAAGCAAAATATACGCAGAATATACATATAATATACAAAGAATGTACACAGAAAGAACATAAAAGGTGAGAAAAATATAATCTTTTATCGTTATCAGGATGTTTTTTAATTTTTTTATTTCTTCAGCAAATACGTAGTGAATACCAAAAAAATACGAAGTACATTTTATCACAATGTAAGCATTAACATATATTTTTCTTTGCAGGTGAATCCTTTCCCTCCTCCATTTTGAGTAGAAGAGATTGATGAATGTTTTTTAGAAGATTTTTTTGCAGGAACCTCGAAGAACTGGAGTGAATGGCGGAAACTGTATAGGCGCTTGAAATGTGAAAATTTTTTGCCTTTTCATCCTTTTACCTTTATGTTGGGCGGGCGGGGTGGATGTCTCTTCTTCTGCAGTCGGTCCGAAAAGACAAACGGGTCGGGTAGGAAGTCAAATGAATATCCTAACTTTCCACGTAAGCACGAGACGCGTAATGATTTTATTGGCAACCGAATACAGCTCTATGTCCGGATTCCACATAGAATAATTTCTCTTGTCATCAAGGGTTTCAACTGATTTGAGGATAAGCGAGGGTAGAAATATATTAATTAAAATTTTAAATTAATCCTTATAATTAATAATGATAAATAAAAATATATAAATTTAACCAAATTAATGTTATTATTGTTTAATTTGATAGAATAAATTTTATTATGTTTATCTAATTTAATGATTTATTAATTAATTTTCAACAAAATAATAATTATGTTAACTATAATTTAGTTAGGCTAATTATAATAAAAAGTTGTTTATTTAAAATTATGAATATCTAATCAAATATTATTTTTTGAGAAAATGTATTAAAAATTTTACTCTATATCAAAATATCATTATATTTTAACAAATATGGTCAAAATTTTCACCAAAGAATTCCGCAATCTTCTGATCTTAGAAGCACCTCCACTTTTGTTCTTCTTTTTATCTTCTTCTTTTTTTATAATTTTAGAGAGTGCATCTTCGATGTGCAACAAAATTTATAGTGAATAGTTTTTCCTACTAAAATTGTTTTCAAAGGTTATTAATATTTTTTCAAT
Source organism: Dendrobium nobile (assembly GCA_022539455.1). Taxonomy (NCBI): domain Eukaryota; kingdom Viridiplantae; phylum Streptophyta; class Magnoliopsida; order Asparagales; family Orchidaceae; genus Dendrobium; species Dendrobium nobile. The sequence goes on along the minus strand of JAGYWB010000049.1, from coordinate 94,765 downwards.
TTGACTTTATGGTTTAAAAAACAAATTTGTATTCTAAACTCTAAATCACTTTGCCACTAGACTTCAATTTTCCTACTAGTTTTGAGGTTAGAGCTATCTTTCAACCATGTTTATCTTTAGACCAATGAATAAATCACCATTAAACAATTTTAATAATCTTTAAAACATAATAGAAATTTACTCAATCATTTTTTAAAATGTTCAACGCATTAAACTCATGATTTAGTATTATTATAATAAACTTTAATGAATTATAAAATTGTTTTTATTTATCTGATTCATATTTGATCACTTTCTCAATCTTATGTTTGAGCATTCATTAATCATGTCAGATTATGTTCAAATAAGGATTGATAAAGCGTCCAAATAAGCATTAAATAAATTACGTCACCATGATTAAGAACTTTGCTTTAGTTATTGGCTTGAATTTTCAAGGGTTTTCAAATGATCATGACTCAAAAAGATGACATAACTGACTGTTTAAAAGATACTTCGATGGGGATAAGAATTTCAAGAACACTAACCTTGAAGTGCATTTTTTATATATCCTTAGAGTATGATGTCATGGTGGTGAACAATATGAGTGATGAATATAGACATGGTGTGCTACGATGCTTGTAATATATAGAAGAGAGTCTTAGTCCAGTACATTCTAATTTTATAAGCAGTTTCACCATAGTATTAGGATTATGAAGCCATTCGATAGGTGGGGAAGATATCTACTAAATTTATTGGGAATAGAATACCAAGGATGCTAAGTTGGAAGATAAACATTCTATAATTTAGGGGTGTCAATATTTGACACGACCCGAAAACCCGACTCGAACCCGACCCAAAAATTTCGGATTAGGGTCAACCCGAACCCGAAACGGGTCGGGTTCGGGTTCAACATTTTGACCCGTTCAAAAATCGGGTACGGTTCGGGTTAACCCTTTGACCCGAAATTGACCCGTTTTGATCTAAAAACTCAATTTTGACACGACAACCCGAGATTGATCCGATTTTAATTCAAAAAAGAGGATATTGACCTATTTTTGACCGAAAACTAGCCATTTTTTGTTGGAAACGGGTCATTCAGGTCGTGTCGGGTTGACCCGGACCGACCCGAAGCGGGTTGGGTTCAGGTCCAAAAATTTGATCCGTTTTCAAAAACGAGTCAGGTTTCGGTTGACCCGAATAGTGCTAGGTCAATTTCGGGTTTGACCTGGACCCGACCCGTGACCCAAAATTGGCACCCCTACTATAATTATTTCCTTTCATATTTTATGTAAGGAGTTATCCATGTTGATGAGGATGATTTTTTAAGTCCGTTAAATATACTCCCACTAATCCTATGACAATTAAGATTATAAAGAAGAAATTGAGCACCTCTATTATTAATAAGATATCAAGGGAGGCAATATAAATAATTGCAAGTATATTCATTCCATACAAAGAAGGGATGAAGCATATTAGAAAACTATGCTCTACCACATTCTTGATACTCCATCTGTGACATGCATTTTGGTAAATCAGAAAGTTGTAAGCCTAGGCTATAGCAGAAGTAGAGAGTTATTACGTTATGCTAAAGAGGAATGAAGAAGGTTGGGCAAGGGAGTTGAAGAAGAACATTGGCAAGGAAAGAAAAGGTGAGGGAAGATGAAGAAGAAGAGGAAAGAGGAGAAGAAAGGAAAATAAAATGAGAGGTAAGAAAAATTAATTATTTGTAAATATCTAATTTTGTAAATTTTCTAGTACAAAAATATTATTCATTTGTGTTGTAGGATTTTGGTGATGTATGAGGAGGAGAAATTTTGAGATAAAATTTTATTTTGAAATAAATAGAATTTTATACATATGATTAGAAAGTAAACTATAGGAATAGTATGTGATACATCACCAAAAATCATTTTGATCAAGCACGAATCTTGAAGCATATATGAATTGAAAACTTCAAGAATTAAAATTTGAACCAACCATATGATCAAATTAATAGTCTCAATGAGACGAACCCAACAACACAAAAATTGGTCTGTTCCGAGCCTACATGGGTCCAAGTCAAGGGACCGAAGCATATTTGGTAGGTTCAAAATATTAATTGGATAATCAAATGATCTTTAAAAATGGCATGCTTATAATCAAATAGAGTGGCTCAACAAGGCAAATCCAACGAGCCCAAGATCGTTTAATTCTGACATCATTAAGACACTTAAATGCTTCACAATTGTTTGTGTAACTTTGAAAGGTGCTGCTAGCTGGGGTTAGAATGCAAATGATATGATCACACTATCCCGTAAGACAAAATGCTCGTAGGCCTTTGCACTCTATACAAGCAGACCAATAGGAGAGTATATAGGATCATACATACAATTAACCATAGAGGATAGTGGCTTCCACCTGCATACCTTGATGGGTAATAATATATATGACCTGATAATCATGAGATTTCTCCCATTAGATACATCATCTTGAATGAGGTGTATTGATGCGGGTGTTAGTTTCTCACGGGCTCAAGCCTAAGTGGTTAATTACATCTTAGGCATCAACCTAAGAAAACACTCGATTAAGGACACTATATTATTCTTTTCATAGTTTGGTGCATAGTAGGGCGTCTAAGCTCTCATAATCTAAAGAAAGATAGGCTCAATTAGACTATTCAACATGTAAGGATCATAGAAGCACTCGATTAGTCCAAAGAGGGGGAATCTGGGGAGGAAACATCACACACAAAGCATTGCTGAGAGAAAGATGGAAGCGACGTCATCAGTGTGACACAGATGAGTGAGATTTATAGCCTTTGAAGAGTGGAGAGCTTACCCACCGATAAGACATACAACGATATACCAATATCTTCAGTCTTTGATCATAAATTTATAAAGGATGTATTGTGCACAAATTACTAATGTCCATGACCTAACTAATGCAAGACACCGCGAGGGGACTTATAACTTAAACCCACCAATAATCTAAGTAACCCCAACCTAGATTTACCACCCTGTTTGGAAAGGGGTACCAGCTAAAATCTCCATAGCGTATTAAATACATGCAATAAAGTCTTATGCACATTTAGGAGTGATGGGAGGCATAGAAGGGAAATGTACATCAAGCTTGATCATGAATGATACTATATTATGCAAAATGGTATATCTATCTATATTATAAAAAATATGCATGATTTGACTCAATGATATGCATGCATGGGTAGGGCCAATCAGAAATGACCAATACTCACTATAAAGTGAACAAAACTTAAAATATTAATTATATTTTAAGAAGTGACCCATAATAAATCATGCATTAGTTTTTGAGAAAAATGGGTTGATTTTAGATCCTATGTTCATTTTATATTGATTAAGCAAATTTTAACTTTATAAAAAATTCAACATCCTTAAAAGCCTAATGTTAACTCCATCTGAGCCACCCCAACAAAAAAAATGTAAGAAATCTAAGAAAAAGCATGCAGTTCGAATATGACATCGAAGTAAGCACATCAATCATCACACAACAAATAATAATTAATGGTCATGAATGTAGTTGAGTTCTGTAATACACCTTATAAAATAAAAAAGGTAGATGAGCTCTATTATATATACAACTTAGCCTAAATCTATACATCATTGAATAATGTGTGGGGCCTTGATCGCTCTTCACACATTTGATCTCCTGCCTTCTAAAATACGCACACACCTACAAGGCTTTCCTAACTAAAATTACACTTGAAACATAAAAATTATATTAATCTAATATAAAAAATATGGCACCACAATTATAATAAAAATCACAAACATCAAACATCCGAAACCTAATTCTTAGAAACACATTCCTAAGGGCTAAGCATTCCTTACAGTACTTAATAACAAACATATTTATAATAATTATTTGTGCATTTTTATTACCCTTTGAGAATGTGGCCACATGCATAATATATTTCTATAAAAATCTAATTACTTAAGAGAAAGTGCTCACTCATCAATTCTCAAAACATAAAATAAAGCAACCAAAAAACAAACCAAGCTAAAAACACAACATCACATATGGAAAGTGTAAAATAAAGAATGTGTAAAATATTATTTTAGCTACATCCTACCTTAGGATGCCTATGAAAAATTATCATATCTAGCATTTAAGTGTGTGCAAAAAATAAGTATACCTAACTACCCCATATTAGGTGAAAGGTTTAAGTTATGAGATCTAGTTCTTATTATTTAATTTATTAGCTTTCAAAATTTTCTTTAAGTAACTAATGATTTATGCTTAATTAATTATTATTTAATTTTAGGATTATAGTTTTAATTATTAGATTATATAAAACCCAAAGATATGGGCCATAATCTATGTTAGAGTTATAAAGAAATGAGAATCCTCAATCCTATCCCTAACTAAGGCTGGAAGAGCTATCAAGTGGTAATGGTCGGTTAATCATTCCTTCGTAACTTAAGACTCTAGGTAAGTCCAATAGAAAATGTGAGTCTCCGAAAGGATTCTGTTTAGCGGGGAACATAATGCAAAGGGTACGATCGTACTATGCCGTAAGACAAAATAGTCGTAAACCTTTACATTCTACTCAAGCAGGCCAATTGAAGAGCAAATGAGATCATGTATATAATCAACCATGGAGAATAATAGCTTTCACCTACACACCTCGATGGGTAATAATATATATAACCTGATCAAAGTTACGAGTTTCCCCTATTTGATATATTAACTCGAATAGGGTTTATTTGATGTGGGGATCAGTTTTCCACGGGCATAAGCCCCAGTGGTTAATTACATCTTAAGCCTCGACTTAGAAAACTCTCGATTAAGAACGCTATATTTTTTTCTCAAAGGGTTTAACACGTAAGAAAAAATCTAGACTCTCCTAATCCAAATAAAGATAAGCTCAATTAGACTAATCAACATGAGCTGGTCATATGACCACTCAATCAGTCTAAAAAAAAAAGAAAGTGAAAAAAGACATTGCACTCAAATATGTGCAAGAGAATGATGGAGGTGGCATCATCTATGTGATGTGGATAAGTAGATTTATGACCTCTAAAAGATAGTGAGCTTACCTACCGATAAGTTATACAGTGGTACACTAGTACCACTAGCCTTTGATCATAAATCTATAAGGGATGTAGTATTGTACACACAATACTAACATTCACGACCTAATTAATACGATTTTGACTTATATATTGCCTGGAAAAAAAAGCTAAGCCATCCAGTCTTATAAAATTTATGTTGTATAGTTCTTATGAAAGATAAGTAGTTGATTAAGTTTTTGGAATTTAAGGCCAACATCTAGAGAAATTCTTAAATGGTCTTGTACTTATAAAGGGTGTTATGCATCTAAGGCTAATGCAATTAAATTTTAATTTTAGTTAGTTTCTAATATAATACATGCTAGTCAAAATCTCCAAATAAAAAATGCATGAAATTTTAAAAATGCTTATAATATTATTTTTTATAAGATTAGACTTCACCAGTTTTAGTATCTCATCCTAATAGGTCGAATTATTTGAACTCTATTTATAGGCGGGGAAGAGTATAAATAAGGAAAGATAAGATGTAATAATATGCAAAAGACTCCAGACAACCTCCAGCTTATTTCCTAGATTGTTATCTTTCTATGCTATTTAGTTCATAAATTTTAATTTTAATTATGAGTAGAAAAATTTTTATTCTTAAAGAGCCTAACAAAGTTCAGGTACATGCATATGCAAAAAAGAAAACTATGAAAAGCATATAATTTCTATTACACAAATAAAATAAACAATCAATCAAAATAAAATATCAACCAGAGTAAAAGTGTCCAAAGTACTTGGTAAGTGCTATATAATATACAACCTAGGTCTGCAGAAAAGTAATGGTGGATAGGCTCCATCGACAACTACATGGATTCTAATCCTATAAAACGACGTAAATCTTAAAAAAATAAAGCATTTTTATCTTGATCTTTGTCTTTTGGCTCCTTTATTGGTCTCCTTTTTTCAACTTCTTTGTAGTACGTTCTCCAAAAGGATATCCAAATGAAAAAAAAATTATTGTAAGATATTTTCTTTTTTCTTTAGACCCCTTATATTTAAAAATTGTTGACCTTGATTTTGTCAAAACTCTAGATCAAAGAGCTGACCTGGTCAAATTTGACCAGGCTAGACCCCAAGACCTATCTTAATGGGTTCAGGGAGTCAAGCTAAGTCTGTTGAGCCCAGACCTAGGTCCTGGGTCAACCTGGTTGACCCAAATTGACCCTAAATCCTTCTAATTGGCTTCAAACCAATTCCAGAGCTCCTAGCGCTCATTTCTCCCCTCCACTGGACTCAGTGGGTCAGACCCAGTCCATTGAGCCCAGTCTTATACCCTGGGTCAACCTGGTTGACCCATTAAGACCCTTTGAGCCCAAATCCATTTTGAATCTATTCAAACCATATTCTTGGCTCAATCCACTTTTTCATTGGGTCTAGATGACTGATTTGACCAAGTCAATACTTGGTCAACCCCAGCTCCTAATGGGTAAATATGACCCATTAAGGCCCATTAACAGGCATTAATTGCATTTAACTCCCCTCTTTTGATTTCAAATTAAAACCATGGCCCCCTATGCCTGATTTCCCTCCTAATGGGTGGAAGATTTGATCTTGGCCGTCGATCATGAGCTTAGACCCTTTATATAATAAAAATTAGGCTAATAGGGGGGCTTTTGCTTTTCTCTTTTTCCCTAGAGCATCTCGGCCTGAGATTTTTCGTGTGAGAGCTCTAGAGACCTCCCTCCACCTTCCCCAATCAAAACCCGATCATCCTAGGCTCGCCGGCAGTGAGAACTCCAGCGAACCGAAGGCAAGAACGTTCCAACATGATTTCTGTTCGATCCAAGACGAATCGGATCTCGCGGCCAACTAGGAAAAGTAGCATGGACAATCTATAAGTGCACCAAGCCCAAAAACTCCTTAATCCATCCATTGGATCGAGGTAAAATTCAAACCCTAATTCACAACACTTATATCTAATTAGGTTCGCACATAGTGCATTTTAGAATGTAAAAATACACCCCCATTGATGCTCTTCATATCTCCTATCTATGTTTAAAAGTTCATGGCGTTTGGTCGAGTGCATCGATTGTGACCTTGATTTTGCCCAGACATGGGCATGGTGGACTGGGTCGACCAAGCCAACCTTTGACTTGGTCAACCCAAGTCCTAATGGGTCAAAATTGACCCATTAGGCCCATTAAGAGCCCAATTCCTATTCAAATCAAATCTAAACCTCTTCATGGCTTGACTTGGTCAAATCAAGCTGTTAATAGGTCATAATACTCATTAAGAGCCCAATTCGAATCCAAATGATTTCTAAACCCATTCAAGGCCCAAATCCACTTGCCCCTTGACCCCCCTTGACTGGTTCGACCAAGTCAAATGTGGACTTGGTCAACCATGGCCTTAAATAAGTCATAATCACCTATTTAAGGAGAATTAAGAGCCCATTGAATGCCACAATTAATTCCCTTGATTTCAAATTTAAACCCAAAGCCTAAATGACATAATTTCCCTCCTAATTTCATCTGGATTCGATCCTAGCCGTTGGCATTAGGTCTAGAGCTTTAAATACCTAAATTTAGGTCAAATTAGGGGATCTTTTTTCAATTTCTTGAGCCCTAAGCCTCGAAATCCTCTGAGATTTTGTGTGAGTGCTCTTGGAGTCTTTCCCCACCTTCACCAATCAAAACCAGACGGTGAAACCTCGCCGGCGGCGAGATTCCGGCGACCCGAAGACTTGGACGTTCAAGGCTTCGATCCGACCAATCCAGAGCTCGTTTGATCGTGGTGTCAACTAGAAAAACTTACGAGGATAGTCTACAAGTGCAACCGTACAAAGATTTCGAAGATCCAACGGTTAGACTCACTTAAAACCCTTAGAATATACTAAACACTTGATTTAAATAAGTTTCTCTACATTGCATTTTGGATCAAACCAGTATTTCCCCATGATTTCTGTACATCCATAGAGTTTACGTTTAAAATTTTGCTAATTTTCATCCATCCAATCAAGAGAAATTAAGAAATTAGGGTTCCGGGTTTAACCGCTGAACAGCTAGGGTAGTCCTCAGCCGTCGATCTTGTGATCGACGGTTAAGATCAAACCGCTCAGCGATTTGGATCGATCATGGGTCTTCTCCCGAGGTTCTGTGCACCACGTGGCGGGATCTTGACCGTCTACTCGATACCGCGCCGATCCGACGGCCCCGATCCTCTGCCTACATGGATAAGGCATTAAATGCCACCGCTGATCATGCGCCGACCGCCGACGGCGCAATCATTGGCCATGATTGGAAAACACATCCCGGAACCGCGCATCCAACCGAGGCCCGCCACGTAGCCCTAGCCGCCGCCACGTGTCGCGACCAGAGGAGTCGCCGCCGGATTCGGGATTTAATTAAGTTTTAGTTAGTTTTAAATGTATTTTTAAGTAACAAAACTTTGGAAAATTATAATAAATTCAATTTTAGTCCGAAAAATACGCCCAATACCTCGTTTTGTTCGTATTTATATTCTGTACATTCTAAAATTAAAATTATTTTAAAATTATGCATACATTTTAAATTATTATAAAAATAGTAAAAGGTGTTATTTTTAAATTATTTTAATTATACTTTTTTATTATTATTATCATTATTATATTATCACTATTGCTAATATTATTTTCAGTGTTATCAATGTTACTATCATTATTTTGACCACTTCCTTTTTTTATTATTATTCTTATTATTTTATTTGTATTTTCTTATTTATTTCTATTATTTTTGTTATTGTAATTATTTGGGTTATTTAAAATTACTTCATACATTACTAATAATTAAGATATTGCTATTATTATTATATTCTAAATTATTTTTAAATGTCAGAGACTTTAAGATCTATTTTTCATATTCATCAAATAAATATTTTTAGTATTTGTTATTTTAAGCTATTTTTAATATTATTTTATCACTTTAAACCTTCGAAAAATCATATCTTTTTCATTTTAAATCGGATTTCATCGTGCGACCCCTCGTTCTTATCAAAAAAATGTCTATTTTATTTTAAAATTATTTTCAGAATTTATTTCCTGCTGTCCTGACAGATCTCTATTTTGATTTGATTATGGGAGTATTTTCCTATTATTTTAATAACTTATTATGATAATTATTTTAAAATTAAAACTATTTTGAAATTATTTTGAAACCTTGATTGGGTGGTCGATCAGTGGATCTCCCCTATATGTATTTACTACAAATTGATCTATTTTTAATTACATTATTTTCCAAAAGTTTATATATTTGTAAATATTTTAAAATATTTTAAAATTACTTATATATTAAATCCCCTAATTTTGGGAGACCCGCTACTTTATGAAATTTTAGACATGAATTATATGCATGAAGAGAAATCATGGGGGAGTGAGTTAGTGGATGGTTGAGTCTCAATCATTCGCTAATCCCTTCATTAGGTGTCTTTCCTTTTCATTTGTCGTAGATTGCATGTGTAGGTTGCACCACGAGCACTTAGTTTAGGCTCTTCTAGATATAAGGACATGGTGTGTTTACTGTTTTTATATGTTTCATGCATTTATTACCTTGAGGGTTAGTTCAGAACACAATTTAAACCTTGATAACGTAGTGACACCCTAAGGACAATAATTAAGGACCCGTCTAGCGAACTTAGAAAAATTCTAGGAGCTAGGGTAGATCAACGATTGACATGAAAACTTCAACACTTAAACTTAAAGACATCTGAAACACCTCAAAATTTTCTAGAAATTTTTAGGGCTTCTTAGACCCCTTAATTAACCAACCATAATTAACTTATTAAATAAGGCCCCGAGACTTTCTAAAAATTACAATAAATATATTTTAGGTCAAAAAATTACCCATAATAATCAAATTGATCAGAATCGGATCCTTGACCTTAGATAAATTGGGCACCTTAGTTTGACTCTAGGTTGACCCTTAATATGACCTTAGGTGAAAATTACCTTTTTATCACTAATAATTCATTAAAAAATTATTAAAAATTTCAAATTTTTCCCAAATACTTAGAATCACTTTATTAGATCATCCCTGACCTCTGGGAGTGATTCCAATCTGTTTGGAGCTGATTTGGGTCAAAACCACAAAATGAGCCCTTAATTAGATAATTTAGATAATTCCTTTAATTACCCGATCTTTAGAAATTCATAACTAATTATAGAAAATTCCAAATTAAGCAAACTCACTTGCATTAGACTCCTATTAGGGTCTAGTATTTATTAAAAATCTTATGTTTCTAGAAAATGGCATAGATTAGAAAGTCAACTTTTTAGTCAACCGTAGTTCATTTAGGGCCCGAAATTTAGAAAATTCATAATTTTGCTTAGAAAAGTCCAATTTTAGTGTACTACCTGGCTAACTACTCATCTTAGGGTCTAGTATTTTTCTAAAATATTAGGAGACCTAGACTTAGCCTATTTCCCATAGTGACTTTTTGGACCCCCTCAGCCTAGCACCTAAGAGGACCCGAGACTTTCCAAAATTGGCTAATGCAATTTAAACTTCAAATATAACTACCTTAAGCTTTTAAAACTGATCAACAAACTAAATTTACTAAAATTGACCCTAATCCATTAATATTTGAACTTCAATTAAAGTTTTCTTTTCTAGCCTTCAACAAACTCGAACTCTTGGCAATTTTAACCAACTACCCTGCTTAGGACCTATCCAAATCACACAAGCCTTACACACACATAAAATTATTTGCTAGGGAACCACTTCTAGATCTAGGCTAGGCCGCTGGGTTTTATTTTCTACTGTGTGCCAGAGCTTTTCGTGATTTTCATTACATGCTGTTTGAAAATGATTGGTATGTTTGCTTACTTTTTCTGCACTCTGTGGATGATGTGATGAGCGCTATATCTACCCCTAGGTTAAGAACGATATATATATATATATATATATATATATATATATATATATATATATATATATATATATATATATATATTGTTCTTTCATGCAGGTGTCCATGCTCAAGCTAATAAAAAGGGGGAACCGTTATAATTTCTAATATTGTCTTATGCAGGTGTTTGCTCAGCCCCCCTAAATATATGAGGGATAAAATAATTATAACTACTACTGGTGGATTGCTTAGCCCTCATAATTAAGAGCATGGCTTGGCACAACTTTAATGAGTTTAGTTTTTATTTGCATATATAAACTGCTTGGGATTGATTTTTATTAGGATAACCTTGTAGGGGCTTTAGAATTTTTTCTGCTTTATATTTGATGTAAAATTTGTAATCTTTGTAAAGAGTTGTGAAAATGATCTTTGAGTGTGGATATTCTTATCCAACTTGAATTCCAACAGAAGAAGACATCCCTAAAGGGGAGAGTCTTCTTCCATTTGGAAGATCGAGTTGGATGGCTTTAGATATCCAAAGAGAAAAGGCAATGCCACCCTACCAAGGGGGAATTGTCTCTTCGTTTGAATATTCAAGCCACGACGGATCTAAGGAGTCTAAGGAGGAGATTTCCAAGGATTCCAAGGAGGAGAGATCCAAGGAGTCCAAGGAGGGAGAGCCAAGGAGTCCAAGGAGAAGGAGACACCCGGAAGACTGAAGACCAATATCCCATCCAAAGTCATTTGCGTCTATCATAGGCTTAGAAATCTGGGTTATTGGCAGTGGTGCCCGGCCACTTTATTTTCTGTATATCTGGGTTGTAATAAGGGTAATTTGCCTATTTCCATTTAGTTGATTATTTTTTGGATTTATATTGATGTGTTTACTTGATTGCGTAGTAGAAATTACCTGTTTTTCTTAGGTTTCTTTTCTTATATGCCGATTTTGTTTTCGCCTGCATTTTTGTTTGGCTCTTTAAAGATTATAAAAAATTTTATACTCATAACTAATTCATAAAATTTTAAGTCTTAAATAACATAGAAACTTAACGAACCTAGAGAACTGCAGGAATCGTTCGGGGTCGCATGCATATTACTGTATTCTTTTTTCCTTGTTATAAGACATCTCCCTGCCTGCAGGTAGAGTCCAGATAATCTGGCCTATGAGGATGAAGTGCCGGACCTAGTGAGACTCAGTCTTTTCTAAAAATTTATTTTATGTAAGCCTGTTTTTAAAATTCTATAGCATTCATGAGCTGACATTTCAACTAGCATGCATTGCATTTGTAACCAACTAAATAAAATTTAATTGTATTAGCTAGGAACATCTAACTCACATAAGTCAATGACCACTTAGGAAATCCTATAGATGTCGGTCCTATTTTCAATAATTATACCACCCACCCATCTTTCATAATTGACATGATATCATGGTTTTAAAATGATTAGGTGGTTAGTTGGCTCCCAAATCCAGGTCGGGGTAAGTCCAGGTTTTGCACTACATTAGCTTGGACACTGGCCTTAGTGTTGTGTAGAACACTAAACCCAACCTAGATTTAGGATTCGAGGCTACTACACTCGGTCTCGTAGTATGCCTTAAATAGTAGGTAGGTCCATTCCTTTTAGGGACTATAAATCCTACTTATCTGCGTCACAGGATGACGCCACCTCCATCCTTCTCTCACGTATGTGATTGAGTGCTTGATCTTTTATTTTCTCTAATTTTTCTCCAGTACCCTAGATCCTCCGAGTGATGATGTGAACCACTTATGTTGATTAAGCCCTTTGAGACCCTTCCTCTTTTTGGATAGGACTTCCTAGTCTACACCCTATGTGTCAATCCCACTTCGGGAAGGATAATGTATAATCCTTAATCGAGAGTTTTCTCGGGCTCCGGCCTGGGATGTAATTAACCACGGGGGCTTACGCCCGTGGGAAACTTGGTCCCATATCTACTAAACCCCATTCGAGCTATTGTATCGGGTGGGGAAAACCCGTGATTAGGTCATGTATATTACTAACCATCGGGGTGTGTTGGCGAGAGTCTCTATCCTCAATGATTAGTCGTATGCACGATCCAATTTGTCCCTTCCAATTGACCTGTTCGCGCGGTGTTCTTTTGGAGGTCCACATCGATCAAACGAGCAAAAATATCATCCTAAGTATCGGTTCGGGCTCCTGCATACAGAGGGCAGATCTCGGCCGTTCAATTTGAAATAAATAGCCCAGATCTCGCTGAACTGCTCGTCAGATCTGCCGCACGGTCTGATCCTGCGCTGAGTTCTTCGTGCGGCTTGATCATGGCCGTCCATCTGAAATTAGTTTCATTTAAAAATAATATTTGTTTATGTAATTATTTTAAAAAACAGTAAAACACCCCTTTTTTAATTATATTATTATTTTATTTTTAATTATTATTATTATATTATTATTTTAATTATGGTTATCTATAATAATTATTATTTTAAGTCATCATTTTTCTATTTTATTATTATTATTATTATTATTTTAGAATTAAAAACATTTTTAATGTTTACTATAACTATTATTATGTTAATTTAAAATTACTTTGTGATCATTATTATTATTATTGTTATTATGCTAATTTAAAATTATTATTATTATTATTATTATTATTATTATTATTATGTTAATTTAACATCATTTTGCTATTATTATTATTATCATTATTTCACTTATTTTGATTATTATATTATTATTACTCTTATTAACTTAAATTACTTTAAACATTAACATTATTATTATTATTATTTTAATAGATGAATATAAAATTTTAGAAAGTTTAAGATTTACTTTTTCATAATTATTTAATGATTATTTTCAAGTATCTATTATTTTAAATTATTTTAAAATTCTTTTCTTTTTGCATTAAACTTGCAAAATTCATAACTTTCTCATTTTAATTTCGATTTCGATATATAATACCTTGAAATTTTTAGAAAAATGCTTATTTTAATCTAAAATTATTTTAAGAAATTACTTTTACCTTTTCTGTCAGATTTTTGTTTTACTTTATAACTTGATTATTTTAATATTATTTAAATGATTAATTATAAATAATTATTTTAAAACTAAAAATTATTTTGAAACCCTTTTTGAAACCTAGCTAGGATGACTAGTGGATCTCTCTTATATTACATTTTTACTATAAATTGATCTATTTTTAATTAGATTATTTTTTTAAAAATTATATATATTTATAGGTATTTTAAGTGTTTTTTTAAAAATTACCTATATATGTTAAATCCTAATTTTGGGAGATCCACTCTAATGAAATTTTAAGCATAGGTCATACACATGAAGAGAAATCATGGGGGAGTGGATTAGTAGATCATTGAGTCTCAACCATTCACTAATCACTTTGTTAGCGTACTTACTTTTCTTTTATCGTACTTTGCATGTGTAGGATACACGAGCACTTAATTTAGGCTCTCCTAGATCTAAGGACATGGCTTGTTTATTTGTTTGTGTATTCCCATGCTTTATTACCCAAGGGTTAGTTCAGAACTCAAGTTTAAACCTTTATAACGTAGTGACACCCTAAGGATAATAATTAATGATCCATTTAACAAACTTAAAAAAAAATTAGGAGCTAGGATAAATTATTGATTGATATAAAAACTTCCACACTTAAATTTAGTGACATCGTAAACATCCCAGAATTTTTTTAGGAATTTTTAGGGCTCTTTAGACCCCTTAATTAACCAACCCTAATTTACCCATTAAATAGGGCACGATAACTTCTAAAAATTACAATAAATCAATTTCAACTAGAAAAATACCCATAATATCTCAAATTGTTCCAAATTTATTGCTTTACCTGAGATAAATAAGGCTCCCTAGTTAGACCATAACCTGACCCTTAATTTAACCTCAATTAAAAATTACCTTTTTACCCCTAATAGATTTTTAAAAATTCTAATTTTTTTCAAAACACTTGGGAACACCTCCTTATATCATTTCTGACCTTTGGGGATGATTTTAATCAGTTTGGAGCTATTTTGAATTAAAATCATAAAATCATCCCTAATTAGGCAGTTTTAATAATTCCCTTTAATACCCAAACTTTAGAAATTCATAACTTTACATAGGAAACTCCAAATCCAGCAAACTACCTGTCTAACTACTCACCTTAAGGTCTAGTATTTACCTAAGGTGTTAGGAATCCCAAACCTAGCCTATTTCCTATAGTGACTTTTTAGACCCCCTCAACTTAGTCTAGGAGGATCTAGGACTTTCCAAAATTAACTAATATAACTTGAACTTCAAATATCACTATCCTAAGCATTAAAAAGTGATCAATAAACTAAATTAACTAAAATGAATCTTAATTCACTAATATTTAAACTTTAAATAAAAGATTTCTTTTCTGGCCTTTAACAAATATGAACTCTATGTAACTTTAACTAATTATCTTATATAGAAGCTATTCAAAGCCACATAAACCTTACACACATATAAAATTTTTTATTAGGGCACCACTTCTAGATCTAGGCTAGGCTGGTGTTTTCTTTTCTACTGTGTGTCAGGTTTTCCGAGTTTTCATTGTATGTTATGATGAAATTGCTATGTTTGCTTACTTTACTGCATTCTGTGGAATTGATGTGATGAGAGATAGTTCTACCCCTATGTTAGAAATGACATATATATTGTTCTTCTTGTAGGTGGTCATGCTTATGCAATGCTATAGGGGGGCAAATGTCATGATTCTAATGTTGTTTTGTGCAGGTGCTTGCTCAGTCCCCCTAAATAAAAGATGGCTAATTTAAATCATTTAGTAAAAATTATTGCAGGTGCTCCAGAAGCTGCATTAGCTCTCAATAATTAAGAACATGGTCAAGCATGGCTTTGATGTGTACTTTTATTTAATATAAACTATTTGGGATTATAACTACTTGAGATTTTTATTAGGATAACCAAACAAGAGAGTCTAGATTTACTGTTTTTCATTTATATAAAATTTATAATAATTTGTAAAGAGTTGTGAAAATGAGATTTGAGTGTGGATATTTTTATCCAACTCGAATTTCAAAAGAAGAAGGCATTCTCAAAGGGGAGGGTCTTCTTTCATTTGGAAGATCGAGTTTGGATGGCTTTAGATATCCAAAGAGAAAAGGTGATACCCCCTTTTAGGGGAGAATTATCTCTTCATTTGGATATTCAAGCCACGATAAATCCAAGGAGTCCAAGGAGGAGCGATCCAAAAAGTCCAAGAAAAAGAGTTCCAATGAGTCCAAAGAGAAGAATTCCAAAGAAGACTGAAGAGTTGAAGAATTAAAGACCCAATATCCCACTCAAATTCATTTGCGTCGGTCATAGGCTTAGAAATCCAGGTTGTTGGCAGTGGTGCTCGTCCATTTTATTTTTTACAGACCCTGGGTTATAATTAAGGGCAGTTGGCCTATGGATATTTATTTGATTTGTTTATTTATATTGATGTGTTTATTATACTGACGCAGTAAAAATTGCCTGCTTTTTCTTGGTTTTTTTTTATGCCGGTTTTATTTTAGTCTGAATTATGTTAGGCTCTTTTGAGGATTACAAATTTTTTTTTACTCATAACTAATATTCAAAATTTAAAGTTTAAATAACATGAAAACTTAACGGATCTAAAAAATTACCAGAATCGTCCGAGGTCGCATGCATAATGTTGTATCTCTCGCTCCTTCTAATAAGACACCTCCCCGCTTACGAGTAGAGTCCAGATAATCTGGCCTATGAGGATGAAGTGCTGGACCTCGGGAGGCTCAGTCTTTTCTATAATCCTGTTTTAAAAATCTTATGCATACCTCATTTGAAAACTTCAACCAGCATGCATTGCATTAGTAAATAATTAAATAAAATTTTAATTGCATTAGTTAGGGGCATTCACCCAACATAAGTTCAGGACCAATTAAGAAACTCTCTAGACGTCAGTCCAACTTCCAAAAACTGTACCACCCACTCATCTTTCATAAATGACTAGACTATATGGTTTTGAATCGATTAGGTGGTTAGTTGGCTCCCCAATCCGGCCAGGCTAGGGCAAGTCCAGGTTTTGCACTGCATTAGCTAGGACACGGGTGCTAGTGTTATTCGTAGAACACTAAACCCAACCTAAATTTAGGATTCAAGGCTACTACATTCGGTCTTGTAGTATGCCTAAATAGTGGGTAGGTCCCTTCCTTTCAAAGACTATAAATTATACTTATCAGCGTCACATGGATGATGCCACCTCCATCCTTCTCTCACGTATGTGTCGACTGCCTATTTTTTTTATCTAGTTTCTTCTCACTGCCTTAGTCCCTCTGAATGTTGGTGTGAACCCCGTATGTGGATTGAGCCAAATCAGACCTTTCTTCCTTTTTAGTAGGATTTCCTAGTAAATACCCTTGTGCCGATCCTATTTTGGAGAGGATAATGTATGATTCTTAATCGAGAGTCTTCTCAGGCTCCGGCCTGAGATGTAATTAACCACGGGGGTTTGCTCCCGTGGGAAACTGAATTCCACAATCTCATAAATCCCATTTTGAGCTAATGTATCAGATGGGGGAAACTCGTCAAGCCATATATATTATTACCCATCAAGGTGTGTGCTGTTATCCTCTATGGTTAATTGCATGTATGGTCCAATCTATCCCTTCTACTTGGCCTGTTTGCGAGGAGCGCAGAGGCCTGCGATCGTCTCTATCCCTCGGGGTAGGTGCGGTCGTATACCCCTATGCAATCCTACAGCTGTAGCGGTGCTCTTTCAGAGGTCCACAAAAATGTCTTATTTTTTAGATTTTCATAACTTTATACTTTGAATACAATTACATCAGAAATATTAAAAAAATCTACACTCTGTTGTAAGGTTATGCTAACCAGTTATAATCAAATATCCCAAACAGCTATATATGAAAATAAAAAGGAAATTTTGTTCAAGTTATTTGTGATTTGGTTTATTAAAGGGTCAAAAAGGAAATTTTAGTTTAGGTTTAAGTATTAATATTTTAAGGTTTATTTTAAAGGTTTATTTTAATGTTTAATGATTATTACCTTTATTATTCATTGAGAATTCGAGATGATGAGATTTATTTCATTCTCTTTGGGGCTAACTTATTAGCCTCATATGCCTGGATTATCAATAATAACTAGTTTTATTAAGTTAATTTAGTTGATTGAAAATTAAAAGAAATATGAATTAAATAATTTATTATCAATTTGTAATGTTAAATTAATTAAGTTTACTATCAAATGGTTCGTGGTGTTGTGACATCAAGCTCGAGGACCAGGTCTCCTTAGGACACTTAACCCCGCATCCAGAAGTAGTCCATCCTGAAAACTTCATCTTTAGAGTGCTTGTTTTATATTAAGGGGTTGGTTGGTTGATTTTAAAGGATTGATTCATGATTTAATTAAACTTTAGGTGAATTAATAGGTTCTGAAATGTTTGGTTATGATTGAGTTTTTAACGAGTTTCTTATATTGTTCACTTTGTTAATTAAATTTTAATTCATTTGCATTCAATATTAGAGGTGTTTTAAGTTAGGAGTGTAATTAATTATGAGAGGGTTTAATGAAATAGAGTTTGAGTTTTATAAGTCTTTTTATTTAATAAGTTTTGATTTATGTTTTGTTAGAAGGTGATTATCATGTTAATTAGATATATGATCAGGCTTGCCTTTTAATGTTTATATATGTTAATTATTGTTATGATTTCTTATGAAAAGGGAGAGGACCTTTATATCAAAGTATTTATATGTTAACAAACTAATGGAGGTGGTTTTAAGGTAATTGAATTTGTGGTTTAGAAGTCATAAATATTTTATGTGGATTGGTCACATAATGTGTATAACATGAGTTATGATTTTGAGGAAGTTGCAGAGTTTAACTTTATTATTGGTTGAAGTACTTTGAGGCTTTGAAAAGGTGATGAGGATATAGCATAAAGATAAATAAAAGAGAAAAGACTATGTTCGAATTGGTAAATCTTAACCATAATTGATTTGAAAATGAATCCAATATGGCAACACCACTCATTATAGATAATATTAGACACCTAAAGATATTTGTATATTTGAAAATAGACATTGTCATTCTTTTTTAAAGGATTTACTTCTCTTGAATGTTTAATTTGGGATAATTTATATAACTCCAAAGTATATATTTAAATTTGTTTATACAAAGAGTATGTGGTGGACCTCCAAATTTCTTAAATAAAATTTAAAAAAAAAAAGAAGATATAATTAACACTCATGATAATTATCCTTTGAAATTTAATATAGTGAGGGGCCTCCTTATTTATTCTGCATCAACTCTTCTCCAGTTGATGAACTCATGAAGTGATATAGACAATACCCCATGTGCATGTATTTTTTATGAAGTATCTCCAACTTTAGGTGCATCTAATAATATAATATCTATAGTTATTGAGATAATGTACATGGTAATCAATTTCAGTGGATGTATCTCCTATAATTAGGCTGGCTTGCCAATTCCAATGCTTAATATATAAATGCTTTATATTGGAAGACATCAATCTAATAAAAATGGGAGCTGGAAACATGTTAGGAGATAAAACCGAAAAATAAATGTGTGTCAAATTTTTACACTTATCATGCAGTATTTGGTGGGTTCACATGTAGTAAATTAAGTGTAAAGTAAAATGTTATCATCATTATTATATTACCACGTTGAGTATTTTTTTAAAGATTTTGATAATATTATCATTGCTTATTTCAACTTATTGTAACACATATGAATAAAGATTATATATATGAAGTACTAATAAAAATGCACTATCATAGAGCAAATAATGAGTCATGTTAATCAAATTTTGGGGCATTACAAATAAATCATCAATGCCATAATATAGCTTAGAATTCTCAATTAGGTGATCCAAAAGTAATAGAGGTGCAAAAATAAAATCTAAGACAACCTGTATGTTATACATAGTTGATAACCAATCATTAAACTACCTAATATATTTGTCAAGTAATATAGTTTGGGGATATGATATCATAATAGTATGTGCATTTAAAAGGAAATCAGGTGTTAGACTTCTCAAGAAGAAGCCTCATTAAGTGTGCCACTATATTCAATATCAATAAGTTGTGGATATAATGTTATAATAGATATTTTGACCATAAAAGGTAGTAGTGCATCGACTTTTTAAAAAATAAAAGTTGTTATGTGCATCCCAGGTGTCATAGGAGTCCTGTCAATGGGTTTATTAGCAAAGAGTACAAGTAACACACACAAAGATTTTGACGACATGATAGGTATGCAACTCTCAATGGAAAGAGGTGCAATAAAAGGCTCATTAACATGGGTATTGATGATAGATGGGGGTTTAGTCTCACTGGGATAGGCATGTAAGGTGGATGGGCCAATAGTTATGGAAAAAAAAAACATTTAATTGGAAACTCATATTTTTTGTGTTTGGAGAGAGGCTCTAGGTCATTAAAAATGAGTCTTATGAAATTTTTAAGATTATTAAAATTTTAATCTATTTGATTAAACCTATCATTACTGTTATGAGTTATGTTGTTAATGCTAAGCTAGAAGTCTTCTAATCTATTGCCATAAAAAATAAAAGAATGTTTCCAATAAGTGTGGGAACTATCCATATCCTATGGTTGTATTTTTTAGTTTGTCTTTGATAGTATTTACATTTTCAAACTTCTTTCATCTTTACTCATGTTAGCAATTTTATCCCAAGTCTTTGTTCTCTTTCTAATAAATCATTCTAATAATTTGCGATTTCCTACAATTTTAATTTTATAAAGTTGATTCTTTAATCATCTTTATTTTACCACTTTAAAATCTTCTATTTTTTTAGTAAATTTAAAAATGTATTAATCATAGGGACAGTGGCACATCATCAAATGAAGAAGTGCTAATATATCCTTGTGTTGGTTGTACATCATATGAAGGCCTCATGGAACTCTACATTAGAAATTATTTTTTTATTAATGTTTTAACTACTTCATCATTCAATTGCATAAAGGTGCATGGAGTATTGAACTTGATGTTGACCAACGAGTTTAGGTTGGAGAATATGGGTCATTAGGCTTCTAAAGGTCACGAGAAGACCTATGACTCTCTCTAGCTTGTAATGGAAAAAACTAGGAATCTTATGCTAGGCTAAGGCAACCTAAAGGTCTAAAGATAGCCATATTTGCTTGATGAGGCAAAGGACTTTGGGGTTTCCCCATCAAGGGTTGAGTTTGGCTTTTTCCAAAATTGTAAAGGTTCAAGATGAATTTAAGGGCCAAGAAAGTATCATAAATCATGCATGAATGAGAAGGGCTTAATATGAAAAGCATTTAAAGTATAATGATAATTAAAATTTGAAATTTTGCATCTTCAACACGTAATTTTTCTTCCATAAGATCGGCATTGAATTTGAATATCTTTTTCTAATTTGTTGATGGCTTAATTAGAACCATGCTTGGTCGTTCAACCCTTTTTTTGTAGTTGATTGGGTAGTGATTTCATTTCACTTCTTTGTTTGCTTTCCTAACTTATGTTTTTTCCTTTCTTCGTTTTTTTTTTTGAATTTTTGAATTGTGGAACATGATGCAATCTCTTAGAAATTGCTAGAATGAATGAAAAAAAGAGTTTTTGTTTATCAAAAAAATTGGAGAGTAAAATCTCTAGAGTTGAGAGCTTGGTGACCTGGGTTTCCTCGAACTTATTGATCTCTTTCACATCCTTATAACATCCCCATTCTCCTAGAATCATTTTACATCATTTGCTTAAATCCTACAAACATAATAAAGTTCCAAATTCTCTTTTGAAGCTACCAACCAAATTAGAACTCCTATTAACTTAATTTTGGTCTTCCCTTTTTCTTCACCCTTAAAACAATTTTGATATCGACC
The DNA here is from genome assembly GCA_022539455.1 of Dendrobium nobile. Taxonomy (NCBI): domain Eukaryota; kingdom Viridiplantae; phylum Streptophyta; class Magnoliopsida; order Asparagales; family Orchidaceae; genus Dendrobium; species Dendrobium nobile. Next base: position 73,026 of record JAGYWB010000049.1, on the reverse strand, counting down.
AACTACTTCAAAACTTGATTATACATATTCCTCTAATATTTCCAATCAATTTCAACCCCTCCATATACCCTTAAGGCTTTCCACCAACTAATAATTATTAAACAAAATAAATCAGCACAAACTAGGTTGCCTTGATATTGTCTTGGCCTCCTTTTTCCATCACCCACTAAACCTTTAGCAACTTCACCAAACCTTCAAAAATACTTGCAAGGACACTAGCTTAGCCTTCCCACATGATTCCAAGCTATATATCCTCCACCATAAGAAACCCTATGTTCAAATCCCAAAGGAAGCTTTACGATTGACCTTTATCTTAGCCTTTGGCTGACTCCTCATTCAAAACCTCCAATAAAATCCTCCCTACAACTCAATTGTACATTACACATCAATATCATCTACCCCACAACTAAGGGTGCAAACGAGCCGAGGCGAGCTCGAGTCAGGGGGTGTTCGAGTTGAGTTCAATTGTCAAACACTGAACTCGTGTCGAGCTAAAAAACTGAGCTCAAGTTTGACTCGTTCCACGATAAACGAGCTCAAGTTGCTCGTCGAGCCTCCGGTGCGGTCATGTTCAATAGTGCACTCAAAATACACGTGGGAGGAAGAGAGAGATGAAGAGATTTATTCTTTCTTAGAAAAAAAATTAATTCACTGTCTTTTACAGCTGCAGTGGGAGGAAGAGAGAAAGTGCATATTTTTGAGTTTGCCATATATTACTCTATTGCTGTCAGAGAAGAGAGAGAGAGAGAGAGAGAGAGAGCGGGAGGGAGGGAGGGAGGGAGGGAGAGGGGAGGGGGGAGAGAGAGAGAGAGAGTTTTGGGTTTGCCATTATTACTCTGTTGATGAGAGAGAGAGAGAGGGACATGCGATTGACATTTGAGATAGAATCAGGTGGGAGTTTAAAATACGAGGCGATAATTTAAAATACAAATATGAAACTATTATTAATTTTTTTAAATATTTAAATTTAATAATTTTGAGCTGGCTTGCGAGCCGAGCCTCAGCAAGCTTAAACTCGAGCTTGTGGCTCGATAAGCTCGACTCGCGAGCTCGCTAACGAGTCAAGCTCGAGCCAGCTCGCGAGCCGACTCGACTCACTTACACCCCTAACCACAACAAGTGAAAGCCTTGAATCACCCCTCTTCATTATTCTTTCATTCTTTGTTTTTTTTTTTTAATATATTTTTTTATTTTTTAAATTTTTTCTTATTTTTTATTTTTTTGTTCTTTTTTTCTTTCATTCTTTGTCTTTCTCTCTCACAGATATTTTATAAAGTAATAAAATTTTCCTTTAAATAATTTCATTGTGAAAATATAAATTGAGTAGCCACAATATTACTAAATTGTAGTCAATTTAGTTTAAAAATTCTAAAAATATTATTATATATATTTTAGGGGCTATTTGGTTCTATTACATTAGGGTGTAAAGTATTCCAAATGCAAGAGTTATATAAATTTTAGTGTTTTGTTGAAATACAGAATAATACAAAATATAATAAATGTAGTAAAGTGAATTAGTTCATTTTGAATGTAAACTAAATTCCTTTGATTTTAAGTGAAAAAAATTTACACCACAAAGCTTTCATGATTGCCACACTTTATCGGCCACCACTGGCTGTCACCCTTTGCTTCCGCTGGCCGCCCTTTTCCTGCCACCCCCGCTATCAGCCACCATTGTCGTCGTCGTCGGCCACCGCTCACCGGCCATAGCCACCGTCACTAGCCGCCTCCATTGCCCCCATCGTTGGCCATCACTATTTAAGACTTTACTATATATTTATTACTTCTAATAAAATAAATAAATTATTTACCTTTATTTATTTTTCATTCATCCAAATAATGATTCATTATTTGTTTTTAGGATGCATTTCTTTTTTTGAGTCAACCAAAAAGCCTCATCTTTTGGTAAGGAGCCAGCCATCATGGAACCTCCAAGGGCTGCTTGATTGGCACGCGGTGGCTGTTCGTGTGACGGAAAATTGGTGTAAAACTGCTCCTGCCGTACAAATGCCGGCTTGCCTGCCACCTGCGTCAGCGACAAAAGAATCTCATTAGACCGTTTGATTCCTCCACTTTCTTAATCGATTGACTACAGGATCAATCATATCCTTCCCGTGAATTCTCTGCCCAGCATTCGACGTTTTTTCGGCCATCCTTCCAATGGACGGCGGCGGAGCTTCGGACGCTTTTAGTGCTTCGACAGCTCCCCTCGCCTGGCACGATTTTCTGGAGCGCATGCGTCATCCCTCAGCCGCCGACTTCGTCAAATCCATCAAGAGGTCCGCTTTCCCGACCTTTTTACCCCTAAGCCTTCTTCTTCGACATGAACTTCTGTCTGTTTGTCAAATATTGTCGTACGCTTGCTCATCAGGCAATTATATGTAATCTATTTATCCTGAATGCTCTTATAGTCGTCTTCCTTAATGTGTGATTTTTATTGTTGAAGATTGGGAGCTATGAGAAGTATGATGTATTGGTTTTCCCCAATTACATTTCTGTGTTATAAATCGATAATGTTAATGTAAAATGATCAATCCATGCTGCAGTGTGAGAAGTGATTACTTTTGTATTTGATTACCCCAATTACATAATCACCGAGGCCTTTCTTTACTGTAGACCAACAAAGCGAGTCTTCAGACCTTGTTGCATCTCCTAGGCTCCCAAGTGAATGATTTAGTTTGTTTGAAGCGCCTCCTTCAATTCCATTGACACAAATTGATGCAACACAAGAATAAGATATTAATGTAATATAAAGATGAATGGAAGACATTGATGTGGCTAAATGGATGACCTCTCCAGAAGTGTTATTTAATCATAATATCTTCACATTTTCATGTAGTTCTCGTATAGTCATTTTTTTTCATGTGGTCATGCTATTTCCCTGTTAATTTATAATTGTTTACCTTGATGGCACTCTAGTGTATAATAAGAGTTGGGAAGAGCACTTATAGCTCTTGAAGCAGGTTTTAAGGCTTTTAGAAGATTCCAAACCCATACTTAATATGAAATTGTGTGATTTTGGGATCCTTAAATTTGTCTGCGGAGAACTACAGATGGGCCCAAACATGAAAGCAACAATCTAAGGATGGCCACCCAGTCTTTTGAAGTTCAAGTTTCATGCGAGCTTGCTTATTTGTGTGAATGTTCGTATTCCATTCATTAGCGCTGACAAAACCTTTGCATGTTATTGTAGTTGTTGGTTGCTCCCATGCGGAGATAAAGAGTACATCTTATAGTTGCTCAAAATCACATGCAAAGGTTTTTTTTTTTTTTAAAAATGAATTGAGTTTCTTATAGTTTCTAAAAAAAAAGGAGATAAAGAGTACATCTTATAATTGCTCAAAAGAAGATCATTGAGGCATTGTTATTAGCCTTTCTCAACCTGCAATGTTTATTTTAGTTCTTGAGAATTTGTCTAGTTATGCTATCAAAGACATCCCATCCAAGATGATTGAATGACAACATACTATTTGAAGATGGTTGAAGGAATCCCAAAATATTAATGTTTTGGATGTTAGATATATAAATAGCATAAAATAAAGTGGTATGTATGTAAATATTGTACCCTTAATATGGAGCTGTTTTTCTTGAATCAGATAATGAAACATTGAAGATGCTAACTACTAGGGAAGGAGATAATCTTGATCGTAGATCATCAACCATTATAATATCTGCAAGTGTAGTTCAGTTTTCAGGATGAAAAGCACATGAAATGGATGGCGTCTCTATAACAATTCAACATGGTGATTAAACACAATAAATTGACATGCATGCTTTCTCTTTCGATCATAAGCACTTATGTGACTTTGTTCATGACCATGCAAGTCTTGTCAATGCACCACAAGGTGTCCAACAAGCTCTTAACTCATCTCAAACTGATGGAAAAGTTAAATTTTAAGTTTATGAAGTGAAAAAAAGCCACGAGTGGGAAATATAGCAGCACAACTAATTACATAAGCAAATATTGCAATGAGAGAAAGAAGTCATCAACTTTTCGTTGCAATTGATGTTTAGACTTTTAGCTTTGTTACTGAATGATGGAGATGGAAATTGGTTACTCATGACATGAATAATGAAGCATGACACAAGGTAAAGTTATAAGAATATTTTTCTTAAGAATAATAACATGACGAACGATGTTGATAGTATTTATAGAGAACTCACAAAAAAACCCTAATAGGAGAAAGCAGCCAAGTTTCACCTTTCATTTCATACAAGAAACACCTTACATGATTTCAACCCAATATGACATTCTAATGCAACTCACTCCATGTTTATAAACATTAAAATACACATTATTATGGAATTTCCTTTGGGAAGAAGAAGGCCCAAAATCTTCATGACTTGATTGTATAATTAATTGCCACCTTATTTAATTGAGATATATTTGATTGCGAATCACCTTCATTCTTTCATTCTACATTGGAGCTTTAATGGAAGGTGAAGTAAGCATACCATGCATGCTTTTTTGCTTCAAATTTTGGCCATTTCTCCGTGGAAAGAGAGTGGATCCCAATAATTATTTTTATGATGATCAATTTCTTCTTTGATTGCTCCACTCCTAATTAATATGCTGATGGCACATTCTTTCTATAAAAGAGAATATTTGTTTCCTTATTCACATAATGAAATTGAAGTTTGAATTCTTTCCAAATTTAAGTGATGATTGTGGTGGTGATTAACTTTTTACATGATGGTGATGGTGGTGACAACATAATAATTTTCAAAATAGGAATTATTTTTAAATTGTTGATGATGATATTCTTTCCATAAATTGAATATCTTTATATTTTTTAATATTTGTAAATTGATGATTAACTTTTTACAAAATGAATTCACTTGCAAAGCACCTAATTTTTTTCATGTTAAGAAAATCATATTCTGCCATAAAAAAAATCATATTTCTACCGTAGCCATTTTATTTTTGCATCACGTGAGATAATAGAACACATTACATCTAGTTTTCCTTCAATTGAGTCTTACTTAAATTGATGAAACATTTCCTTTCAAAATATGCCAAAGGTTTTCTCATTCAATGCATATTTTTGTTGTGGATGTACTAGAAGATGTGACAGTGAGCGATAAGCTCACTTAATGTAATGATTTTTTGGAGAAGGTGCTCAAAGGAAAGGGTAAACTAACTAACCACCACAGAAATTATGATCCAACACAAGATTTTGATCCTCTGACAAATACCCAAGGAACATGACACATTACCACTTACTACTCATAATAGTTTAGAGAAGGAAGATACACGTGGAAGAAAAATTGTGAAGAGAAGAATTAGAAAGAAGACCGACAAGAAGAAGTAGCGGGAAGGTAGAATAGAGCTTGGAAGCTTAGAAGAAACCCTCAAGTTTAAAATGATTAACTCACAATAGTTTAGAGAAAAAAGATACAGGTGGAAGGGAAATTGTGGAGAGAAGTAGAAAGAAGACCGAGACGAACTGATAGGGGATAGGGAGAAGACCATCTTGCAAGCTAAAAAACCATCAAGTTTTTTAATTGATCACATTCCAAAAACTCCTTGCACGAAGGAATTCATCCCCAATTTATATGAGAAAGAAGAGAGAATAACATTTAATAGATCACATAAATGTGCCACCAAAATAGCCAATTAGAATCACCAAATTCAGCCCACATTAAAACTTACTGCATAGGAATCAGCAACAGGAAACCGAGCAGTCAGCAATAGGAAACAGAACAGCTCATAGGGAAAACCGAGAAGACAGCAGGGAAAACAAGAAGCTAGGAGGAAACTGAACAGCTAGCAGGGAATCTAAGCAGAAAATAGGGAAAACGAAAAGACCGCAGGGAAAACCGAACAACCACAAAAGAAAAGGAGCAAGAAAACAAAAGTGGAAAGATAATGGAGTGTACTGACCTGAGAGCACCCAACCTGGCATGATCATGGATAGATTTTCATCATAGGGCCTTACAAAATAAATTTACATTATGTCCAAAACACAAGAAAATAATAAATCTTGACTGCATCAATCATTCTGTGGTGGAAGAATCTCATATCCTGATGAGAATGATTCAGTAATATATTGGTAGATATTTGGACGACGAAGCTGTAACTCCTTAGCTTCCATTGAAGAACAATCAGTCAAAAGACCGAGACAAAGTAATAGGGGATAGGGAGAAGATCAACTCGCAAGCTAAAAGCCCTTGGGTTTTTAATTGATCACCTTCCAAAAATTCCTTGCACAAAGGAATTCAGTCCCAATCTATAGGAGAAAGAAGGGATAATATCATTTAATAGATCACATAAATGTGCCATCAAAATAGCCAATCAAAACCACCAAATTCAGCCCACATTAAAACTCCCTGCATAGGAATTAACAAAGAGAAAATCAAGCAACCCATAGGGAAAATTGAGAAGGCAGTAGGGAGAATAAGAAGCCAGCGGGGAAACCCAACAACCAATAGGAAATCCAATCAACTAGCAGGGAATTCAAGCATACAACAGGGAAAACAAAAAGACAACAGGGAAAATCGAACAACCACAGGTGAAAAGGAGCAAGAAAACACAAGTAGAAAGAAATGGAGTGTACTGACCTAAGAGCACCCAGCCTGGCATGATCATGGGTAGATTTCCATCATAGGGTCTTACAAAATTAATTTACATTACGTCTAAAACACAAGAAGATTAAAAAATAATGAAATAATAATTCTTGACTATATCAATTCCTTACAGATATAGATGTGCATATAATAAACCATCTAGAAGCAAGGGCAGAAGATTGCATCCACTGTCAATGATTGAGGACTTGTTATATGCACAGTAGTCGACCTATGAATTAGGTAATGGACTTGTGATAAATGTGACTTTCCTATAGGTTAAAACACGAACATGTGATGTGTACAATAGCTTGCCTACGAGTTAAAATAATAGGATTATGGCAGGACATACGAACTCGTGATGCTTACAACAATACCATTTGCAAGCCACACTAGAAGACCTGCATTTAATGCAGCCCGTCCACAGGCAATGATAAAAGACTTGTAATGCATACGATAATCTTGCCTACAGATGGTATTGGGAGATGTCACACTGGGCTCAGTCCACCTTCATACAGTAGCGGGCGGCCCTGAACGTTTACTGCTTACCCACAAACAATATTAATGAAATCAACATTGCACAATAGTCCACCTACAAGCTACTATAGGAGCCTCATCATTCATGCAGCAGGTTGCCTATGAGTTAAAAGTAGTAGGTTTATGGTAAAGCATACGAACTTGCAACACATACAATAGTCCCGCCTATGAGCAACATGGAGAACTTGTACCTGATATAGCCCGCTCACGAGTAATAACAGAAGACTTGAAATGTGCACAACAGTCCCATCTATAGGTAATGTTGGAAACTATACATTAAATGCAGTTCAACTACATGTAACAACTGGTGACTTATGAATGCCTATTGCTTGCCCACAAGTAATGTTAACAAAGCTTGCATTGCACGATAACTTGCCTGCAAGAAGCGTTAAATGACCCGCAGCTTAGTGCTACGATTCACTTGTCAGTAGAAGTAGGGAATTTGTAGTTAAAACTGCGGATCACTGGTAAACAGAAGCAGGAAAACTTCTAGCGCCAGGTTGTCACATCAAATAGATTAGCTCACTTATAAATGAGAGATGGATGACTCATGATGCACCGCATAGCTCATTTACAAGTTGAAGCACACTCTTATAAGTTAGGCAGAAGAAAATGACAAGTCGCAGTTAATAAAATGAACTAAATAACACCGCCAATGTACGACAAATGAAACCCAACGCACTTTTAAATAACATCACCTGATCCATTATATTCGTACAAGCGGACAAAAGACGTTTACATACTCTTAAATGAAAACTTGTGCATTGTCCAAATGATAATCATTTGCACAATCGACCATCTTTGAATATTTCAAGAAAAACCCCACATGCATTGAAATGTGTACTAATATATTCAGTATATGCATATGTATTCTGCAAATCCTTTGGAAAGCTTGCAAACATACAATATAAATGCATCATAAGTGCATGCTTCTTGAAAATGTATTTTGCATGAAGTTACATATATATATAGGTATATATTTGACGTGTAAATACCTTTGTGTATATATACCTAGTAACATGTAAAACATATCATGCAAGCATGTCATCCAACATATAAATGCATAACACCGTGATGACACATTAACATGCAACCATATTATGCATATACTCGTTGCAAAATGTAGAACATGGCATGGACGCATATCGTCCAACATGCAAGATGTACTGTGTAGCAGTAGTGCTCTACACCGACATGCAAATACATCATACACTATATGAGAGCATTAAATCATCATGCAAATGCACCATGTAAACAAACAGGCAAAACATGAATGCATTATACATTCATATCATGCAAATATATTATACGCTACGTTAATGCATTAAGCCACCATGCAACATACAAAAAATGTCACGCAAGCACGTTAAGTAGTGCACAAATACATATGTTAACACACACGTATACATGCGAACATACAAATACAGAAGCAAGTTTGTCAATATGCAAATAAATACATGAGTGTGTATGTGAATATGCAGATATGTTATACACATCCACTACATTACATACATATAGCCACCATATGAATACATCATGCGAAATGTACTCAAAACCATATACCTGCAACCCATGGTTGCCGACAAGGATCCTTCGGTTAGGTTGGGTCGATTAACTATTCTGACTAAGTACACTATGGGCCATGATGATCAGGGATATTGGAGCCATGGGATCTTGATCGGGTTCATCATCATTACCCCCACCATCCGCTTTAAGTGTATGGTGATAAAATCTTAATTTTCAAATGTCAAATTCTGCTGCTACTATATTCTGGATACTGCGCAGCTATTCGATGACTCGCTTTAATCGAAAGTTCTCTCTCGTTGTTGGGAGGGGTAATTAACTATAGAAGCTTACGCCTATAGGAAAGTTGAACGCAGATCATAAAATCCTCGCAAAATGAGGGCAAACTCTTTGTGTAATGTCTTATTTAAAATGCAATATGACTTCTGAAAATTTATCCCGGAACCTAAACTTGTTAAAATTCTCCTCGCTGACACATAAAAGAAAGGGGTCGCAAAGAGGCCGGGGTGCAAATTTTCGAAGCCCACAATTTTATTAGTCTATTTAAACCCTCAATAGGCGAGGAGTAGAAGCAATCAAATTTCTTCGTCCAAAATTTGCCTTAAAACTTTCAGTTTATCCTCATTTATTTCTTATTTCACTTTCTAGGCTTTCTTTGGTGTTATAACGGCCTCCAAAAATCCTAATGGAGGCCACCAATGGCTTCCTTGGTTCTTATGGTATTTAGGCGTTGATCATAGGGCGGAAAGGGCCACAAGCATGTTTCCTCTCTTGGATAACAAGCATGGTGCTTGGGAAAAGTTCAATTATGACTTCTAGATGTCTCTTTTGAGTTTTAAAACCTGAACTCAATCACAGATACTTTTACTATGAAAAATGATGAATTTTAAGATAAAATTTATAGAATATCATTAGAGGGATCTAAATGCCTGAAAATAAAGAAAGTACTAATAGCTGAGCTAAATATGATGATAATGAGAATATTAAAATAAACTTGTAGCAAAACTATCAAAGGTAGGCTGATAAATGATAATATGCTAGGGGTTGCAAGATTTGCATTTGTTGAGGATAAGGTAGAGGAAATTTTACTTTTATGTTATAGGTGAGGTACAAAAAAGGTTGAAGCTTAAAATGGAAAGACAAAGTAGGAATGAGGTAGGTTGAATGTATTGGTTAGAACTTGTCCAAATAGATATCTGCTAGTTGGATTTAACACCTCAAGGAGCATTTAGTAGTAATGACTAATGAGTGGAGAACAATGTTTCATAGAGCCAACCCAAATTAGTTGTATAAGGCTAATGATTATAATGGTCATTTTATTTATTTAACCAACATAGGATTAATGATTCAGCTTTAGGCTTTAAATTAACAAGAATAATTTCTCAAGAATATCTCCAATTCTCCTTCCTTCATTTATATTGAACTTTTCCTCGAAGGATTGCTTGCATAATCAACATCTAGCTAAGCTTTTTTATCAATCAATAGAGAAAAGTTTGATTAAATATAGGGTCATAAACAAGCCTAGTTGTATGCTATCTTATTCAAGCTATTTTATTTATTTTTTTATTTATTTACTTTTTTTTGTTCATTTTGAGCTGAGCTTGAGCTTTAACTATGTTTATGTTTATAAACCCTTTTCTAGTTTGTTTACTTGTTCTTTTACTTACTTCGTAACCAAACTTGAGCCTTTATAACTCTCAGATGTTAAAAGATTTTAGCATTTAACTTCTATATAGAACATAAATGTATTCCTAATTGTTCACCAAAATCCACCTATTTCACTCACTATAATTTCAACACTTTTTGAATTTCAAGTGTGTGTTTGGAGAAAAATAGAACCATCTAGCTATTTGGTCAATATAATTTTTCATCATACTTGTTACTCTAGTAATATAGTAGCATTCCCTTTGTGATGGAAAAAGTTAATATAAAATCATTGGCCAAGTATTATATAAGCAACTCAAGTATCATTGAATAAGTTTATCAAACTCTTAGCAATCTACTTATTAAATACCTAATAAGCCTCTTCATGAACTTAATGAATGAGCAGATCACTGTTCAAACTCATTCATTAATCAAGCTTACAAAATATTTTTTGATTACCTAATTAAATGAACTTAAATGAGCCTCAAGGCTTAAACAAATGGGTTTCAAGTTTTTCATTGATTGTACCAGTCCTCATATTCCGTTCATGATAAGGTTGATTCCATTGTTATTAAATGATGTATTTGCACTACATATTTGTGTTGTTGCAAAAATATTTTGGTATAATCCATCTGATTGAAAAACTTTGAACTTTCAATGCAAGGATCTTTAGTGCTAACATTTTTGGGGATTGGCAGCTTCATTGTATCCTTTTCAAATAGAGCCCCAGATCCTGAAAAAGATCATGCCGATGTGCAATTATTTCTTGCTAATATGGAAGATGCTTTCAGGGCTCATATGCTCTGGGCTGGTAGTTCAGAGGAAGAACTTGAAAGTGCTGGCGAGGTGAGTTTATCATGTTTTAAAGATCAGAGTTTTACTGGTGCATATATGTCCTTAATAACTGATGTTATCATAATGCTGCAAATGAAAAGAGATTACAACAGGCTTTCCATGTTTAATTTTTAAAACTTTCATCAATGCTTTACTCGGAATTTCTTTTAAAGTTGGTTGAGTATTGTTGCGTTGATCTTGCACGTCACTACTTGATTGATTGTGATTGAGAACTTGTCTTTAATCTCTCAAGTAGATATTCAACCAGGCAAAAAAATGGGCCTTCGTCAATTTTTTTCTCTTCCATACAAGTTGTTAAATGGGACCCAAAATGCCTTCTTAGATAATTCACAGTAACATTCACTTTGATTAGTTGTCTTATAATTACTAGATGTGCTGTTAGCTTAACCTTGTAACATCAAATAAGATATTACTCCCTACCATCATCTATCCTTTTCTCAACTATTTGGGTTCTTTTTGGATTCTTATTCTCTTTCCACACCTTGTTTGATACAAGTTATTAACTCCAATTTCTGTTAGTCTTCTTTGTACACCTTTTACTGATCTTCTGTATGCTCCTTTTTGTTCTTATGCCTTTCAAATAAGTTTTATTTACTTTTTATTGGTGCATCTTTTACCTTTAATTGTATATGCCCAAATCTCCTTACTCTTTTTTTGTACTTTCTTATCTTAAATACACTTTCATTATCTTTTTTTTATATGGCCATTTCTTTTGTCTTTATTTTTTTCATACATTCGACTTAACATTCTTAATGATTCTAAATTTAATTTTTCAATGACTTTGTTGTTGCTGGTTATTAGATTTGTATAATATAGCAATCTAAATGTATTTTTATTATTTATCTTTGAGACCTTTCGTATTCTCTTTTCACCTTTTAGTGGAAAGACCAAGTGCACTTCTTGGATCCATTTTATAAATGAATGAAGATATAGATCAGAACACAACTTCAAGAGGTAAAACTAAATACTTAAATTCAAGAAGTATCATTGGAATATTGTGTGATGTAGGAATATGATGCATCTTGGAAGTAAAAAGAACAAGTAGATAGAAAGAAAATTGCAGGAATCAAATATTAGGATTGATTCTTGGATTATCTCTTCAACAATAAAGAACCAAGGATCACACAATCCAAGATCATGTAGAACTACACCAAGAACCTTCCTTGAAACTACTTGCCATCATACATCATCCTTATTTTCTCAGGTTCATGCATTGTCACAACAGCTTCAAAGTCTCTTTGAATGCTGACCTCAAGCTTTGGAAAAAGCATGATAAGGGAAAAAGATGAGTAGAAATGTACACATATGTATTCCACCTATAATATTCAATGCCTTCAAGGTAGAGTAGCTGGCCTATATTCTCTTCTCCTTGGAGCAACGATGTCCCAAAAACAGAATTTGAGGTGATAGAGGTATTAAATTTTTTAAGCATATATGCCATTCTATCATGGATATGAAGTGAAGTGTTATTTCGTGGAATATGCTTGCTTAAAGTTTCACAAACTAGATTTGATATATCAAGAGAGAACCTTCTTTCCTCAATTGTTGCTAAATTCTGCACAGGTGGCAACCCATCTGTCCATATGTTTCCCCCAGCATTAAGATAGCATAGCTCATTGAAGAGGGTGATAGGATACCATTGTGGGAGTTCCTTGTTTTGCATAATAGGTCTTTGCTGTTCATCGAATTGGGATTCCCAAATCATCTGGTCCATGATAGCATCATGCACTAGACGTGCAATTGCACCTCCATCAGTGCCATAAAATTTGGTATAATGTCGATGATAATATTTTCCACTGGAAAATTTTATTTTTGGGCATGCCCATGACAAAGAAAATGTGCTGAGTTTTTTGAGCCTGGTACAGCAGCAGGAGTTCGGCCGGTAGCTAGACTGACTCGATAGAGGTAAGGAAATTCATTACTAATATTGAACCAGTCTTCAAACTCATAGTTCTACGGAATTTGACCACCAAGACCGGGTGAATGAGAATGAGGCGATGGTCACTCAAGGCGGAGATGGATGAAAAAAGTCCTTTGATCGTCTTGAAAATGAGAGAGTGCAGAAAACTCGAGTAGCAGTCAATAAAGCTGCTACAGCTGCCCCAATAGATGAATCTGGTTCTGAATAATTGGATTTTCTGTGGAACCAATGTGGTCAAAGGTCCCATGTTGAATTTCATCCTTTGAATCTCCTGGCATAATCAATTCGATGTGAACTTTATCCTTTAAGAACTCTATATTAGCTGCATCTTGTGTCTCAGCCTCAACATTTCCATATTTAGGAATACCCATACCAGTAGAAACCAAAGTTGTTTCCATTGGCCGTGAGACGCTTTGTTGGCCACAATGAATTACATTTTTTAGAGGAAGTCTCGTTATCTCCGGTTTTCTCAAATCAAAGAAAACATAGATTCATAGATAGACGAAATCTACCTAGTTGGGTTGAAAAGATGCCAGACTTAAAATTTTTAGAGTTATAAGAAATTCCCACAAAAAGAGGTGAAATGGATATTGCGACTATACATAGTCAAAGCTTACACAACTGGACATACAGTTTGAACTAGGACTGCTACTAGCCAGCGTACTTGACATCTACCAAGGCGTATTCAATTAAATTACACTGTTAAGTCGAGATAATTATCTTATGGGACATGAATGAATGTAAAATTATCTGTCCTTAATGTGAGGCCTTTTAACCATATGCATTGGGACATACCACGACATGTATGTGCATCTAGTAGGGTTTACTTCTGCTAAGCTCTACCTTATACCTTCTCAAGGAGATATAAAGCAAGTAATTTAAAATTTAAAGAATTTTTTTTTAAATTAATTTTAAAGTTGATTATTACTTTAATTAAAGTTTATTTGTAAGATTGAATTATTTGATGGTCTTTAATTAGCTTGGGTTTTGAACATGAATATCTAGTCTACCTTGTATTGTTTCTCATGCTGACATGATTAAGGCTTTGTTTGGGACGGTTTTTTTATTGCTTCTTAAAGCTGCTTTCTAATACAAAAATTAAAAATTTTATACTAGAAAGGTGCTTCAAGAAGCAGTAAGAAAGCCATCCCAAACGAAGCCTAAGCCTCATTGTTAGGTATTCCTATATAACATTAGTTTTGACATCTCATTTTCACAATCAAACTAACCATTTACCTATTTTAATTCCTCCATGTTGTCTTTCATTTCACATGCTTTCTGAACTCCAGGACATTTTTTTATGCTATATTCCTAAATGTAGGGATTGGAGAAATATGTCATGACAAAACTTTTTAATCGGGCGTTTGCTTCACTTCCAGAGGATGTGCAACACGATGAGGAGCTTTTTGAAAAGACGGCTCTACTACAACAGTTTGTAAGACCAGAAAACCTGGATATAAAGCCAGAATTTCAAAATGAGACATCTTGGCTGGTTAGTGCAGAATACCGAAATTTTTGGTGCTTATAATCTAGTCCCTTTATTAGCCGGAGAAGAAGATATTCTTAATTTGAAACATTACATTCTGTGAACCATATGTTTCTCTCTTTTCATCATTTTTTCTAATAAGATGCAAGTTTGATGCTCTCATATAATCATATGAATATTTTGCATCGGAATTCTTTAGATAATTTAAAAATAGAACTTAAAAAAAGTTTCCTTTCTTTGATGGAATGTAAATTCAATAAGAATTTAAGAGAAACTTAAGAAGGGAAAGATGAAAGAGTAATACAATAATCCTCAAGTTGTAGATGGTTGATTTTCAAAGCATTTGAATAGTTGATCCTTGTGGAAGTTTGTGTAAATTTCTCATAGTATAGAAGACAAATCTAGGGAACCAAAATGCGAGCTACTTGAAATTTTTATTTAACTCATCTTAGTTGAGTTATTACAAAGCATAAAGGCCTATCTATAAAAATATCAATGGAAGTCCAAGCAATTCCCAAGGGCTGATTACATAATATACCTTATTTAAAACACAAATGATAAAGTAAAACAACTAACTCTAATTAATTCATGTACGAAAAGAAAGTCCTATTAATCTTAATCGTTAACAATTAGATGACATTCGAAAATAATTTCCTCATGCAAGGAGCATGCCTAATGACAAAGCCCTCTTGTCTTTCTTGCTACCGCTCTGAAAGTAGGAGCATGCCTGTTTGTTCAGAGCGCTGAAAAAGAAATAATGCATTTCATCAGTGAAACTTTGAAATCTCTTGAAGTTAGGTAATATATTCATCTTGGTAGGACAATGGTAGCATTTCCATATGTTACAAGTATAAGCATCGATGTCAAAAAAACATAAAAACTGTTTGACCTGCATAAACACCCCTTATAGAAGCAACATGTAATAGAGGCTTAGGGTGCATTGTCTCAATATGAGACTTGCATCATCAAAACAAGAATCAATGCAAACAATGCCCTAAATCCTAATACATTTAATCCTTGGTTACTATAAATATAATAAAGCTTTTAGCTTTTATCAATATGATTTTTTTAATGAATTTGTTGAAATAAAAAAAAGAAAGCAGAAGGAAAAAAGGTGAACGTCGCCTCCCTTCACGAACGAACACCACCTTTCAGCGTTAAGCATTGAACGAGGAAATAAAAGGAAGAAAACTCATGGAAAAAGGGGGGTCACGCTTGTTTTCGTCAATCCCGCTTTGTCACGACCCGGCCCGGTTAGCTCGCAAATGCGAGGCGAGAACAGAGATCGGACATAAGGAAGATAAAAGAAACTTTACAAGACAATTAACATAACTCCAAAATGAAGCATCAACATAAAGAAAGAGCCACTAAAATCTCCAAACATAAACTTTTTCTTTCTTTCATTCAAAATAATCACCAATAGATGGATTTAGCATTAAGTTTACAAAAAGATACAAAAGGGGATCCATAAGTATAACATTTTCCTTTTACATTCTAATTCTAATCTTTCACTACAAAACATCAAAACACAAAAGAACCTGCCGCCCGTCGTCTCCCTACGATGGTAGGTGCGCGGTGGTTGGTCGGCCATTTACCCCTTCCTAGGTTCTCCTGAAAAGTATTCCCACAACGAGGGTGAGTCTTATACTCAATAGGTAAGAATAGAAATTCAATTAAACTTAAAATCAAGAGAGAAAACTATAACATGCTTTGAGTAATTTAGCAAAAGAATCATCGATCATAAAACAAGTTGTGCTCAAAGAAAAGCATACCTTTACCTCAACTTTCAAATGCATATTCCTTCAATAACCTTTCCTTTCTTTCTTTTTTTTTTTAAAATCATGCCTCAAGGGATAATCTCATTTGCATGTAACATGTGTATGAAACATTCATAATAGTTTAATATACATATAACTATAACACCCGTCTCAGGAGTATCACTTGTACTGATCAGGTACATATAAATTGGCCATTTCCTTTTCCATTGGTTCATAGGAACCATCCTTTTCCATGGCTCATAAGAGCCTCCTTTTCCATGGCTCATAAGAACCTCCTTTTCTATGTGATACTCCCGCGTCAACATGCACATACATTTAGTATTTATATAACCATAAGAAATGCTTTAAATAAACCATTCATGAATTAAACAAGTGTATGTTTCCATATGAATGTGTATGCTTGCTATGCTCATGTCATTTGCATGTAAATGAAAAACATGTGTAGTACAAGTAAAGAAAAGAATATGGGGATCATTCATGAGTTGTCCATTTGCATAAAGTGAAAATCTTTGCCTTTGCTTTGAGTATCCATGAACATTTACAAAGAAGCAAGAGTCATAAAAATATATCATAATAAGCATGAAGGAATTTACCATTTCTATGTAAATGCAATGAAAGAAATGTTAGCTATTATTTATAAAAACTTCCATTCCACCTACCTCAATCCGTGTCCCCCTTTCGTTTGTCCAATCAACTCTTTCCCTCCACACAAATTTATATCTAAAAGAAATAATTAAAGAAAAATATTAGTGACTAATTCCTACACAATAGACTAAACCTTAATTCTAAAATAAATAAAAGAGTCTTTTCTATGTTTTGTTTAAGTTCCAAAACAAACCCTTCCCATAATTCATGAAATCTCTCAACCCATTTTCTCACATTAAAAGTTTAGGCAAAATCCTTAGATTCTAAGCATACAACACCCTTCCTTACCTTCAAAACATCATTAAAATAAATTCAATTTTCGGAATTAAATAAGTCAAAAATTAGAAAATATGATTTTTCATGCAAAACCCATGTATTTGCTTTTAAAATCCTCCCAAAAACCTATGAAAACCATGGGGATCAAAAATATCTTGATTGGGGAAAAAACCCTAAATCCCTAAACTCAAAATTTTCGTCGTTCATTCAATATTTTTCAATTAGAAGCCTTCTTAGGTTAATAGGAACCTCATTTGTGAAGACATTTCCAAAGAAACAATTTTTGAGTAAAACTCTAATTTCCAAAAATTTCATACTTTCACAAAAATACTTCACATTAGGGTTTAAAAACTCCCCCTAACCCTTCCCTAAACTTTTCTCAAAGGAACCCTAAAGAAAAACTCAAGTTTTCCTAAAACCCTAATTTCATTCTTTAGAGAAAACTCAAGGAAGAGGAAAGGAAACATTAGCAAACCACTTACCTTAGCCTTCCTTACAAGTTCCCTTCAATTTCCCTCGAGAATCGTCGCTGGAAACCACCCCTAGGAAAGCCGGCGTCGCCTTCTACCCACGGTTTCCCCTTCTCCTCTCGTGTTCGGTCCGCAAGCATGAATGGGGACCGAAATATTTCGGTCCCCTATTTAGAGTGGAGGCCTCATACTAAAAGCCTAAAGTCCCAATTACCCTCACTTAAACATCCTCTCTACTCATAAGGCATGAGGGGTAAAGTTGTCATTAAAAACATTCCGGTAATTTTAACTCCTAAAACACTTAAAATCCGATATGTGTTCTATACATCAAAACGATCAGAATTTTGCGCTCTATTTTCTAAAATTATTCCCGTCGAATTCCGACAACCTCGAATTTTTCACTTAAAACTCGTCGCGGCGCTTTAAAAAGCGTGCGAAGCCTAAAACGACATTTTCGGGTTTTACAATTCTCCCTTCCTTATAAAAATTTCGTCCTCGAAATTTAAGACAAGCATAAGAAATCATACCTTAGTCAAATTGGTGAGGATAGCTCTCCCTCATCTCTGATTCTTTCTCCCAAGTAGCATCTTTCTCCGTTCTATGCTTTCACATAACTCTGACATAAGGAATCTCTCTACTACGAAGCTGCTTAACATCATAATCTATGATCTTCTCAGGCTCATCTACAAAAGTCAAATCTGGTTGGATATCTATTGCTTCAGTACTGATCTTCTGAGCTTCATCTGCAATGTATTTCCTCAAGGAAGAGATGTGGAATACATTATGTACCCTACTCATGTGAGATGGCAAAATCAATCTGTAAGCCACACTGCCAACTCTCTCTGAAATTTCAAATGGGCCAACATACCTTGGACTCAATTTTTCAACTTTGCCAAATCTCTTTACACCCTTCATAGGACTCACCTTGAGAAATACAAACTCTCCAACCTCAAATTCAACAAATCTATGTTTGGCATCATAGTACTTCTTTTGTCTATCTTGCACAGCCTTCAATCTATCACGAATCAGTTTTATCTTTTCAGTAGCATCATCTACTAAATCAGCTCCAATGATCTTTCTTTCTCCTGCCTCAACCCAACATAAAGGAGTTCTACACCTCCTTCCATATAAAGCTTCATAGGGTGCCATACCTATACTTGCTTGGAAGCTATTGTTATAGGCAAATTCAATCAATGGAATGTGTCTCCCATTTGCCCCCAAAATCTAGTACACATAATCTGAGTAAATCCTCCAATGTCTGAATAGTCCTCTCTGATTGACCATTTGTTTGAGGGTGAAAGGCTGTACTGAAAGTAAGTTTAGTGCCCATGGCCTCTTGAGCATTTCTCCACAATCTAGAGGTAAATCTCCCATCTCTATCTGATACTATCGATCTTGGTACACCATGAAGTCTATCAATCTCATTAACATAAACACTTGCCAACTTCTCAACAGCATCAGATTGTTTGATAGGTAAAAAGTGCGCTGACTTGGTCAACCTATCAATGATCACCCATAAAGCATCATGACCAGTTCTAGATCTAGGCAATCCAACCACAAAATCCATGGCTATGTCTTCACACTTCCATTCTGGTATAGGTAAAGGCTGCAATAAACCTCCTGGCTTTTGATGTTCTACCTTAACCATCTGGCAAACTGTACACTTAGCCACAAATTATGCTACACTTCTTTTCATCCCTGGCCACCAAAAATATTCCTTCAAATCTTGGTACATCTTGTTACTACCTGGGTGAATGGTATAACTTGAATAGTGAGCTTCTTGAAGAATGTCCTTCCTCAAATCTCCAACATCTGGGATGCAAATTCTGCCTCTATACCGTAGTAGTTCATCCTCATCAAGTTCAAACTCCTCCACATGACCAACCTTCACCCAATTTAGGACTTTCTCAAATTCTGCATCTTGTGGCAAAGCTTCTCTTATCCTATCCTTCAATGTTGACTGAATGATCATCTGATTCAAATCAACAAACTCTGCATCATTGGGCTGAACTACAGAAATCTGTAGCTTCTCTAGATCTCTTACCAACTCCTGCTGTTGTGTAATCATCCAACTGACACTACTAGAAGTCTTCCTGCTTAAGGCATCTGTTACAACATTTGCCTTGTTTGGATGATATTGGATATCCAAATCATAATCCTTGATAAGCTCCAACCATCTCCTCTGCCTCAAATTCAACTCTTTCTGTGTGAAGATGTATTTTAAACTTTGATGATCAGTAAATACTTCACACTTCACTCCATACAAGTAATGTCTCCATATTTTTAAAGCAAAAACCACTGCAGCTAACTCCAGATCATGGGTTGGATAGTTTCTTTCATGGTTCTTCAGTTGCCTTGAAGCATAGGCAATGACCCTTCCGCTTTGCATCAATACACAATCCAACCCTTTGTGAGAGGCATCACTATAAAGCTGAAATCCATCCGTCCCTGAAGGAATGGTAAGCACTGGAGCAGTCATCAAATACTGTTTCAATCTCTGAAAAGCCTCTTCACATTGATTTGTCCATACAAATTTCACTGCCTTTTGGGTCAATCTAGATAATGGCATAGCTATTCGAGAAAACCCCTCAACAAATCTTCTATAATAACCAGCTAAACCCAAAAAGCTCCTGATCTCCGTCACAGTAGTGGGTCGTGGCCAATCTGCTATAGCTTGTACCTTGTGCTGATCCACAGAGATCTCTCCATTGCTAATCACATGACCCAAAAAGTTCACACTTTTCAACCAAAACTCACATTTGGAGAACTTAGCATACAAATCATTATCTTTTAAGATATACAATACTGACCTTAAATGATTTGCATGCATCCTTTCATCTGGGGAGTAAACAAGTATGTCATCTATGAATACAATCACGAATAGATCTAAAGAATCCTTAAAGATTCTATTCATGAGATCCATAAACACTGCAGGGGCATTTGTTAAGCCAAAAGGCATCACTGTAAACTCAAAATGCCCGTATCTAGTGTTGAATGCTGTCTTTGCTATGTCTTCTTTTTGACCTTGAGTTGATAGTATCCCGATCTCAAGTCTATCTTAGAAAATACAGAGGCACCCTCCAACTAATCAAACAAATCATCAATTCTCGGAAGAGGGTATTTATTCTTTATAGTCAACTTTTTCAATTCTCTGTAGTCTATGCAAAGCCTTAAACTTCCATCCTTCTTCTTCACAAAGAGCACATGAGCACCCCAAGGAGAAGTGCTAGGCCTAATGAATCCTTTATTAAGCAACTCTTCCAATTGTTCTTTCAGTTCCTTCAGCTCTTTTATGGCCATCCTATAAGGGGCTTTAGCAACAGGATCTGCTCCACTAACTAGTTCAATGGTGAAATCAATCTCCCTGCTTGGAGGCATTCCAGGTAAATCATCTGCGAACACTTCTGGATACTCTTGCACAATAGGTATCTCCTCTAATCTTCTCTCTTCTTTCTTCTCCTCCTTAACATAAGCTAGAAAACCTTCATTACCCTTCCTCAACAATTTGTATGCCACCAAAGAAGAGATTATCATAGAAGTTATGCCTCTCTTCCCTATGAATTTAAATTCTTTCTCCCCGGGCATACAAAATTTAAGTTCCTTCTTATTACAGTCTATGGTCACAAAGTGACTAGACAACCAATCCATACCTAGAATCACATCAAATTCCGTTAAAGGCAATACCATAAGATCTGCTCCCAAATTTTTATCACCAATAACCAACTCCACATGACACTCCTTGTTGGTTTCCAACTGACTCCTATTGGACATCAAAACTGATAAGGGTTTGAGCATACATGAGGAAGACAAACCAACAGACTTAATAAACTCCTCTGAAATGAAAGAATGCGATGCTCCCGTATCAAACAACACCTTAATAGGCTTGTTACATACAAAGATTGTTCCTAAATATCATGCATGTAACATAACATAAAGCTCATCTTACTCATAAATCATAAAGGAATTTTTGACATTAAATAAAGTCCATACCTGTGATAACATCAGGAGAGTCTTTTGCTTCTTGTGGGGATAGACCATAAACCCTCGACTGAGCAGGTTGTCGAGCTTGGCCTTGACTTGGAGTTGATGCAGTAGACTGCACCATCCTAGGCCTTCCAACTGTCCTCTGAGGAGCACTACCTGTTCTGGCCTCTGGAGTAGACTTTTGTCCCAAGGTAGGGTAAGACTTTGCCATATGTCCTGGTTGATGGCACCAAAAACATGTATTGGTGCCAGAAAGGCACTCTCCCCTATGAGCCCTTCCACACTTATTACACAGAACAGAAGGAGTGCTGCTCTCTGAAGTGTTGGGCTTGGGCTTCTTCCAATTAGGCCTTCCAGAATGAAAAGATTTGGCAGGCCTTGATCTATCTTCATTCTTCCTCTTCTGGAAGTCTCTCCTCCTCTGAGTACTCTGATAATCCAGCTCAATCTTCCATGCTCTATCAACTAATGTAGGGTAATCTTCAATACCCAAAGGAACCAATGGCTGTCTTATGCTATCCCTCAAGCCACAAAGGAAGCGGTGACATTTCTCTTCTGCATTAGGGATTAGATGGGAGGCATACCTAGAAAGCATCGTGAATTCAGCCTCATACTCTGTAATGGTCTTATCTCCCTGCATCAGTCTATTAAATTTATCTTGCATTGACCTCCTAGCAGTCATTGGTACATACCAATCTCTAAACACTTTGACAAACTCCTCCCATGTTATCTGGTTGCTAGGTCTCCCACCAAAAGTTCCTTCCAACTGACTTTTCCACCATCTTTCTGTTTCCCCATTAAAAGCATATGCAGCTAAGGCAACTCTTCTATCCTGAGGGCATAGCATTCCCTCCAAAATCTTCTCAACTTTCATTAACCAATCCTCTGCTTCTATAGCTCCACCTCCCACAAATGATGGTGGCTTCATATCTTGGAATAATTTTAAGTTCTTATCCATAACAGTGCCTCCACTACCTCCAGCTTGAGTTTGAGTATTCCTTATCATCTGTGTCATAGCCGCCATCATTTGAGTGAAAGAATCCAAGGTAGCATTAATGCTACTACCTTGAGGCTCTACTATTGTTGGCAACACCCTCCTGACCTCTCCAGTGTTGCCATTAGTGGCATCAGGTTCAGGTTCCTCAGCCCTGAAACATAAGTTAACAAAACAATCTAAGCATTAAATAACACAAGCACCTTACACCTATCCTAACCCATAAGATCATCCTATTGGCTCTTTCATGAAAATCAATATCCTCAAATCCTTTGCTCTGATACCACTCTTGTCACGACCCGGCCCAATTAGCTCGCAAATGCGAGGCGGGAACAGAGATCGGACATAAGGAAGATAAAAGAAATTTTACAAGACAATTAACATAACTCCAAAATGAAGCATCAACATAAAGAAAGAGCCACTAAAATCTCCAAACATAAACTTTTTCTTTTCTTTCATTCAAAATAATCACCAATAGATGGATTTAGCATTAAGTTTACAAAAAGATACAAAAGGGGATCCATAAGTATAACATTTTCCTTTTACATTCTAATTCTAATCTTTCACTACAAAACATCAAAACACAAAAGAACCTGCCGCCCGTCGTCTCCCTACGACGGTAGGTGCGCGGTGGTTGGTCGGCCATTTACCCCTTCCTAGGTTCTCCTGAAAAGTATTCCCACAACGAGGGTGAATCTTATACTTAATAGGTAAGAATGGAAATTCAATTAAACTTAAAATCAAGAGAGAAAACTATAACATGCTTTGAGTAATTTAGCAAAAGAATCATCGATCATAAACAAGTTGTGCTCAATGAAAAGCATACATTTACCTCAACTTTCAAATGCATATTCCTTCCATAACCTTTCCTTTCTTTTTTTTTTTTTAAAAACCATGCCTCAAGGGATAATCTCATTTGCATGTAACATGTGTATGAAACATTCATAATAGTTTAATATACATATAACTATAACACCCGTCTCAGGAGTATCACTTGTACTGATCAGGTACATATAAATTGGCCATTTCCTTTTCCATTAGTTCATAGGAACCATCCTTTTCCATGGCTCATAAAAGCCTCCTTTTCCATGGCTCATAAGAGCCTCCTTTTCCATGTGATACTCCCACGTCAACATGCACATACATTTAGTATTTATATAACCATAAGAAATGCTTTAAATAAACCATTCATGAATTAAACAAGTGTATGTTTTCATATGAATGTGTATGCTTGCTATGCTCATGTCATTTGCATGTAAATGAAAAACATGTGTAGTACAAGTAAAGAAAAGAATATGAGGATCATTCATGAGTTGTCCATTTGCATAAAGTGAAAATCTTTGCCTTTGCTTTGAGTATCCATGAACATTTACAAAGAAGCAAGAGTCATAAAAATATATCATAATAAGCATGAAGGAATTTACCATTTCTATGTAAATGCAATGAAAGAAATGTTAGCTATTATTTATAAAAACTTCCATTCCACCTACCTCAATCCGTGTCCCCCTTTCGTTTGTCCAATCAACTCTTTCCCTCCACACAAATTTATATCTAAAAGAAATAATTAAAGAAAAACATTAGTGACTAATTCCTACACAATAGACTAAACCTTAATTCTAAAATAAATAAAAGAGTCTTTTCTATGTTTTATTTAAGTTCTAAAACAAACCCTTCCCATAATTCATGAAATCTCTCAACCCATTTTCTCACATTAAAAGTTTAGGCAAAATCCTTAGATTCTAAGCATACAACACCCTTCCTTACCTTCAAAACATCATTAAAATAAATTCAATTTTCGGAATTAAAAAAGTCAAAAATTAGAAAATATTGTTTTTCATGCAAAATCCATGTATTTGCTTTTAAAATCCTCCCAACAACCTATGAAAACCATGGGGATAAAAAATATCATAATTGGGGAAAAAACCCTAAATCCCTAAACTCAAAATTTTCGTTGTTCATTCAATATTTTTCAATTAGAAGCCTTCTTAGGTTAATAGGAACTTCATTTGTGAAGACATTTCCAAAGAAACAATTTTTGAGTAAAACTCTAATTTCCAAAAATTTCATACTTTAACAAAAATACTTCACATTAGGGTTTAAAAACTCCCCCTAACCCTTCCCTAAACTTTTCTCAAAGGAACCCTAAAGAAAAACTCAAGTTTTCCTAAAACCCTAATTTCATTTTTTAGAGAAAACTCAAGGAAGAGGAAAGGAAACATTAGCAAACCACTTACCTTAGCCTTCCTTACAAGTTCCCTTCAATTTCCGTCGAGAATCGTCGCTGGAAACCACCCCTAGGAAAGCCGGCGTCGCCGCCTACCCGCGGTGTCCCCTTCTCCTCTCGTGTTCGGTCCGCAAGCATGAATGGGGACCGAAATATTTCGGTCCCCTATTTAGAGTGGAGGCCTCATACTAAAAACCTAAAGTCCCAATTACCCTCACTTAAACATCCTCTCTACCCATAAGGCATGAGGGGTAAAGTTGTCATTAAAAACATTTCGGTAATTTTAACTCCTAAAACACTTAAAATCTGATATGTGTTCTATACACCAAAACGATCAGAATTTTGCGCTCTATTTTCTAAAATTATTCCCGTCGAATTCCGACAACCTCGAATTTTTCACTTAAAACTCGTCGCGGCGCTTTAAAAAGCTTGCGAAGCCTAAAACGGCATTTTCGGGTTTTACATGCTTTCTCACAAACACAAACAAAAGGCCACCGCTTTCCCTCTCATCTTCGTCAACCGCACACAGGAGTCCAGATGAAGATGCCCTTGGCTCCGATCCACACGATTGGCCTGTGATTTCGCGCTTAGACCTAGCTTCCAGTCCTGTGTCCGACCGGCCACACACACCTGCTACTTACTTCTGTGACCAAGCCCCGACCCAATCCAATGCCCGGTGTCCCGCGCGCTCTCATCAATTCCTGTCTGTTCCCACCTCCCGTGTGTGACCCGTAGCTCTCACTCATGCACGCTAACGTGGCCTGCTTCCGATTCTGGCCTGCTTCCACTACCTGATTTCCTTCCCTTCACAGTTAGTGCAATTTCACATTGCCGAATATACAAAGGTGTTTCCGCAAGATTGTTGATTCGCCTCCTATTTAACAGCTTATGAATACAATTTTGATAGAGAGACATATTTTTATGTAAATCTATATAAAATATGTATATTAATAATAATAAGGTAAAGCAAGCAAGTATTTGTCCAATCTGAAGACCCTATGCTGTCGATCTTTGATCCAGGTGGGATGAATTTCATTTCAAAGACCCGCGTTGTTGATCTTTAATCCAGGTAGTGGAAGTTTTGTTTACCTCAAACCAACAACCTAATCGCGTCATGAGCCCTACTTACACACGCCCTCGCGACTCATGTCTCCTTGACGTTACTGTAGCAGCCAACACCTCTACTCATATAAAAATAACAAAGAAAATGAATAGAAGGATTGACGCTCACTGGCAATTGGAAGATTCGGAACATCCTAGCTCTCTCGCTTTCAGTGCTAAAGACATGAAGCCACAACTAACCTTCCTCTCTATGGAGGCTGGACACACAAAACCCAGTTATCCCAATCCCTCTCTCACTTATGTCCGTCCCCTAGATGCAACCAGGAATCTAAGCCATCTCCAGCTCGTCCCGCAGTCCTCACCCGCACCTGTCCTGGTTGTTCCCTCCCATCCGCACTTTGCTGCACGAATGCGTCCTCCTTCCCGTCCACCTTCAGCGATCAAGCACGAGCCCCATCTCCCTTGTCTCGATTCCGCCCGTCTGGCACCCGCCTTCTTGTTTCAAACAATGAGTAAAAGGGGGAGGATATGTATATAATAATAAGAATAATAATTATTATTATCATAATAATAATAATTATTATCATAATTGTAATAAAAAATCGGAGACATCACAATTAAGAATGCAAATAACATGACCCTTAGAGCTTAAAAGATATAAACATCTATCTGGGGCAGTTTTCGTTTGGGGACAAGAGAGGAGTGAAAGGAAAAATGAAAGTTGTGCTCGAGGTCATAAGTTGCGAGTCACGTGAGAGGAGCAAAGGGAAAAACGAATCATTAATGCTTTTCATGTGTCCAGAAAAAGATGTTTGTTGATTCTCTGGATTAATAAGTAACTTTAAAAGGAAGAATTATAAAAATTAGAGCAGGTTTCATCGTTGGCGAACTTGTTGCTTTGTTAGGCCACTTAAACAATCAACTTTAAGTCCCTTTAGACTTTCAGTTTTAGCTTTAGCCAAATCCTTTAGAGGAGATCTCTCGTTCTTGTTGAAAGTCATTCCTCCCTCTCTCTTTCAATATTTTACCACATTAGTCTCTCTCTCTACAGCCGAAGCATTGCATGGTTCGAGTAGAAGGTGGAGTGAAGACTTGAAATGGAAAAAGCGTGTAATAAATAAAATGAAAGCTGACAAGGGGTTGTAAGCGGTTTTTTGTTTTTTTAAAATTGACACGGTTCCAATGATAAACATATAAACTATTTTATCCCCGATGATGGCCGTGTTGAATGTTTCTCAACCGAAGGGGATCCTACCTTTTCAAATGCTCCTAAATTTCCACAAAATACAAAAACATAAATGGATACCCAAAAAAATTCGATGATGACCGTGTTGACAGAAAATCTCAAACAAAGGGGTCCCCAAATATTCAAAATACCTCCTAAATGCACATGAGAATCCAAAACTCCAAAAATCATGAAATTCAAAATATTTAAAATCGAAATTGAATTATCAAACGTTTAAATCAAAATTCATCTATCATTCGCATTAGTTTGCCGAGGTGGAAAATTTTAAATATCACTTCAGCAACGAAGAGCTAGTATATAGTCGAGAATATCATTATGATTCATTCTCAAACAGTCTCTTGCCAGCGGTTTTGCCTCCAAAGACGTCATAGATGAACGGTTATGACTGAGGCCCTCTATACTGGGTGGTTTGCTGCCAAATGACGCAACTAAATTATGGTCATGGCTAGAGCCCGTATTCTTCCTATTAACACTAAATTCTTGATATATGAATCAATAGGATATAATCGATAGGGCACAAAACCCTTTGTCAGATAAGGTGGATTCAAATTTGTCCCCTTAGACAAATATTCACCTCAGGTTTACAAAGTTCCCTTGGACGTAGCAACCTATGGCTGCCGATAAGGATCCTTCTGTTAGGTTAGGTCGACTACCTCCTCTGACTAAGTAGACTAAGGACCATGATGACCTGGGACAACAGAACCATGAGATCTTAATCGGGTTCATCATCTCTTTAAGTGCAAGGTGGTGAATTTCTGATTTTAAATATTAAATTTTCAAATACATAAACCATGCTGCCACTATACACCATATACCATATATCTCTATGTATCTGATTGACGAGTAGCCTTAATTACAAGTTCTCTCTCGTTATCGGGAGGAGTAGTTAACTATAAGGGTTTGTGCCTATAGGAAACCATAACTCAGATCTAAAGTCCTCGCAAAATGAGGGCAAAATATTTGGACAGTGTCTTATTTACAAACCCAACTGCCTTCTGAAAATTTACTCCGAAACTTAATCCGTTAAAACTCTCCTGAAAGCAGGGGAGACCGGTGCGTGAATTTTCAAACCCCACAATAATAAAGAGCAAAAAAACCCTAAGTTTTCTATCAAAATGAGTTTGCTTGTGTTTGAACTTGGTAAACAATATTTCATGTTGCAAGCACATTTTAAAATGTTGAAAAAACTTGGGAGCATAGTTATAATATGACATCTAAGTGCTGTTTAAGGTGAGGGCATTGGTTGCGTTTCATGTAATTGGTGCATCCTTTGAACATTTCACATGCGGGAAGACAACTTTCCCACTTGGCCATGTGCTTGAAACTTAGGTCCAGTGGCAAGAATCCCTGGCTGACATGCCAATTAGTGCTTAAATGGAAGATATGGGATATGTAGTTGGAACGAAGATAATGATTATATGATAATATCTTTGGGTAGGTGTCAATCTTCTTGATTACTTCTTCAGAAAAGCAAACCCATCATCAATTTTGAGAGTTGAGAAGATATTGACAATGCCTCTTCTTTGATGGTGGTTCTACCTTTTACTAATTTTTTTATGAAAGACTTCTTAACGCCATGTTGAACATACTAATTGATTTTATGCTAACTTTTGCTGTATTTCCTACTATTTCAGTTAGCACAGAAAGAACTGCAGAAGATCAATATGTACAAGGCCCCTAGAGATAAACTTGTCTGTATTCTCAATTGTTGTAGAGTTATCAACA
Organism: Dendrobium nobile; assembly: GCA_022539455.1. Classification (NCBI taxonomy): domain Eukaryota; kingdom Viridiplantae; phylum Streptophyta; class Magnoliopsida; order Asparagales; family Orchidaceae; genus Dendrobium; species Dendrobium nobile. Next base: position 44,091 of record JAGYWB010000049.1, on the reverse strand, counting down.
ACTTACTGTTAAATGTTTCCATTGCCTCAAATGCAAATCCTCCTGGAGCAGATGAGTTTCTTCCAGTCCTCATATATGTTACTATAAAGGCAAGCTCAAATTTTGTACAATCACATTTTATGCAGAGTAAAAATGAGTTTTTTTTTTTTTTTTCTCATTGTCATTTTTTTGAGTGTCTAACTTCTTAAATTGCTACTGCATAACTTGCTGTTCTCAATTATGTCACCCTTGTAGCTCTTCATGTCCTAATTGTAGGCATTGTAAATTTATGATTTTAATCTTGATAGCTATGTATTTGTTAACTCTGAATCGGAAGCTATGGTAAATATTGATGTGGTACGCAAAGTTTAAAATATATGTTCATGTATCAGAAGATACGAATAATGCTATATAAGGATATTAAAAGGGCTTAACAAAAACTTATCAAACTAACGTGATCATCTATTTAGATAAGTTTTAGTTTATCATGTAGAGTACTTAGTTTGACTTTAATGTTGATTATAAATTGTAAAAGGAATCATTATTTCTCCTTTTCGGTAAGACATAAGCTTGAAATTAGAGGCACGGCTGATCATACCATGCGCTACATTTCATTTATTACCCATGCCTTACCTTTTGTTAAAACTGTTTATGACATCGATTGCCATTAGCTGGTAGAATGGTGAAATGCTACAATTTCTCATAATTTCACCAAATCAAAAAAATTTAGAAATAGCTGGAAATCATGGTGGAACTATGAATATAACAGTGAGAAACTGAACAAATTGTTTTTTTGACTCTCACCCCACCTATCCCCTCTGAATGATCACCAGTATTAGCTAGCCTGCAAATGAACGAAGCAGGGAGTATTTGATTGATTATCAAATGCATGGTGTGGAACTTCTCTTATTTATTTATTTATTTATTTTTGACTCCCTTCTTCCTGTGACTTGTAGGGGTTGCATTTCTTCATTTATTAATTTATCTTGAGACAGTTATCCATCTCTTTTAAGTTTATTGTTTGCTTTGTCCATATGTTTTGACATTATCTTTTTCAATTGACTTGTTGATTTTTCTTCAATGCTATTATGATGTCATCGATATCATCCAGGCAAACCCTCCGCAGCTTCACTCAAATCTTGTATACATACAACGGTACAGACGCAAAACTCGTTTGGTCGCCGAAGCAGCTTACTTCTTTACAAACATTCTATCTGCAGAATCATTTGTATGGAACCTTAATGGGGAGTCTCTTTCAATGGAGGAAACTGAGTTTCAGAAGAAAATGGAGTCAGCTCGTGCGCAACTATTGGGTTTATCAACAGACACCATTCATCACAGGAATAAAACAACAGAGAATGTCACAGAGCGCATAACAGATGGATCAAAATCTCAAGGCGAGGCAGTCTATGCTTCCAAGGAGAACAGGGATCCAGGTAGGGCTCAATTGATTGCAAGCAGACCTTCCATATCGGATTTAGAGAAGAAAGGGGTTGCTGAACTTTTGAAGGATGGTGAATTAACCGAAAATTTCAAAGAGTACCCGTACTTGTATGCAAATGCAGGTGATCTCACAGTTGATGATGTTGAAAGTTTACTCAGTTGCTATAAAAAATTAGTTCTCAAGTATGTATGTCTTTCCAAGGGAATGGGTATAAGTGCCCCCTATATTGGGGAACCAAACTCTCAATTAGATGAGAAGCTGGAAAATGCTAGCGGTTTATTTGAGGTTTCAAAAGGAAAAGTCAGCAATGGAAAGTATAGCGGGTCAAGAACAACAAATGATACTTCAACTATTACAGCAGATGATGTTGCATTTAAATTAACTCTACATGAAACTGATTCGCAGAAAGATGATGCAGCAACGGAGGAAATAAACAATATAAAGGATCTTAGATCAGGAACCGTAGATGACAATTCTAATGATAACACTACTATAGCAGTTGATGACGTTGAACCCAAGGTTGATGACCCTGTTGCTCATACAAGTACCAAATGAGCAGAGGTGTTTGATTAGCACCTGTTTTTAATATAGTTCGTGAAAACCATACTTGTTACAGCACAATAATGGCTTCATAGTTCACCTATTCTAGACCATGAAAGCAGCACATAGTTTCAAGAGTAGGCAAAACTGAAAGAAGAATTGAATAAGCGGTCTCACATATTCATGTTATCAAGTAGAAGCTTGGCTTGCTGCTTCCGAACACTCTGTGTTCGTCATTTTAGGCTTCTTTTGGGACGGCTTTCTCACTGCTTCTTAAAACAAATTTTTAGTTCAAAAATTAAAACTTTTGAACTTGAAAGCTGTTTTAAGAAGCAATAAAAAAGCCGTCCCAAATGAAGCCTTAGTCTTGAGTGAAAACAATGGTTTGTACTATAGTTCTCCGTGTTTTCAATGAGCTGGTATGTTTTGTTAGTTTGCATTCTAGTTATTTCCATCCAACTTTCATTGAAGAAGCTTTTGAAAGTCCTTGCGACTAGTAACCAACTTTCTATGTTAATTACAATCGAGAGCTTGTGAACTACTTGTTCAAAATGCTGAATGGAAATCAGAATTTGTTATGAAGACTGGAACTAGCCTTATTATGCTTGATTGCTTAATGTTTTCTAAAAGGTTTGTAAAACAGCATTCCTGTGATTGCATAATCAATGCATGTTTTTGCAACTTCAGAAGGCTTTCAAAAGCAATTTAAGCGATTTTTAGTTTAGTTTTATTAGTAAAACAGCATTTCTGTTCTTGTTTAGTCAAGTATTAGAAGTGTAAAGAAAAAAAAAAGCATTTGTATGGAGGATTTGAAATCACCAAAATGTCTATTTTTTATTAATTCAACAAATTTCTATGATGACCTCAACTTATCATGATAGATGTTAAGGATTAGATTATTGAGAAGCACTTACATTGATCTTTATTGGAAAAAAGTCATCATCATATATACCTATTTCATTGATAGAGGCGGAGTCAGCTTTAGTTCTCAGGGAACAAGTTGTAAACTTATAAAATAATAAAAATATATATGAGTGCAGAAATAATTTATTTTGCACATAATCGTTTTTTGCAGACTTGTTTGTTAGTGTTAGAAAAGTTAAACATAATCGGATGAAAATAGCAGGAGGACAAGAGGCTTTTCAGATTTTGGAGGGTCAAATTGTGTGAAAAAAAGATAGGCTAGGAGCAAAAATTAAAATTACTATACTAAGAGTTTTTATTTTTTGAAGGGCCAATTGCTCCTCCTCAGCAGTACATAGTTCCGCCCTAGTTAATTGACTAAAAGATTTAATAGATCGCCCAAAATGGACAACCCTCTTCCTGCATGAGTATATTTATACACTGCTGCATAGTAGAATGTTTCACCTGATGTTCATGAAGTCAATGATATTTTTATATTGTTTGAGAAGGCAGATTCGCACAAATAGCATAGAATTTGAATTTTGTTTCAAATTCACCAAACTAAAGAGAGAGGATGAAAGAGCCAAGAGTCTTCTGACCCTTTTCATTTATTAATCTATCTGAACACAACTTATTCTTGTCTAGGAGCTCTAACTATTATAACAATAACATAAGATCTAAGGTCTACGGGTCTATATGTGGATGTGATTCAAAGTGTTATCATATATCATGGTAGTAACATAGAAGGGTTTAGGGGTGTCAATTTCGGGTCACGGGTCTGGTTCGACCTGAACCCGAAATTGACCCGGCAGTATTCGGGTCAACCCTAACCCGACCCACTTCGGGTCCGGGTCAACCCGACACGACCCGAATGACCCGTTTCCAACAAAAAATTGATAGTTTTTGGGTCAAAAACGGGTCTATATCCTCTTTTTTGGGTCAATATCTGGTCAATCTCGAGTTGCTGGGTCAAAATCGGGGTTTCTGGTCAAAATTGGATCAATTTCGGGTCAAAGAGTTAACTCGAACACGACCCAATTTTTGAAACGGGTTGAAATGTTGAACCCGGTTGGGTCGGGTTCGGGTTGACCCTAACCCGAAATTTTCGGATCTGGTTCGAATCGGATTTTCGGGTCGTGTTAAATATTGACACCCCTATAAGGGTTGGTTGCATTCCATTATTTTGAGCAATAAACCATCATCAATACTCCGGAAAGACCTTAATTATACTTTTTCCTTGCCAAGTACGCATGCAAAACTTTTGAGTCTAGGTGTGATTTCACTAGTCCCATGAAGCTTTAGGAGAACTCTTATAGAGTTTTAGGTTGTACCGGAGGTGCTCTCTTTTTTTTTTTGGATATGTAGACTACTTAAGGCAAATTTACACATCATCACATACATAAGATTTGAACCTGTCATCTTGGTTGATAGTCAAATCTCCTAACCAACATACTAAGGTGAGCTACATAGTTACCTTATCAACACCTGTGAGACATGACACCTATGATCCAACCCTCTGTTCCTCCTACAAGAAAGAGTGGTTCAAGCTTTTTGTTGGGCGCGACTAGTTAGGAGTTACTACTACCCCATCCCCAAAGTCATGAATCCAGATGATTGTTAAAAGAGAAGATGAACTAACAATGTAGTTCTCGTCGCCAACCATTCAATCTCGTCTTATTCCCTCTAGCTACGACATACATGATTTTGAGGCTTTTTCATATTAATGGAAGTCCTCTAATTCTATTAGGAGAAGCTTGATACATACTATAAGAAGGCGCACCCCCAATCTATTTTGGAGTCGCTTTTATGCCCACTCCCAGACTTACGCTCACTCCCAGACTTACGGAGAGTAGAGTCAAGATGATAGTCATAACCCTACATTTAGAGGAATTTATAACTACGTGGACCAAACTTATGAATAAAATAAGGATGTTAAGTCAAAAGGATTTTCAGTGCCGTTAGAGCAACTATCAAAGGAATGGATATTTTAATGATGTTCATTATGAAAAGAATGGAAAGAAAGAAGATAACATGTCATTTTAAATTAGGTTCACATATTTTAATGATACTTATAAATTTTTTTTTTTAATTAAAAAATTATTTTAAAAACAGTAAAAACAAACTGTCTTAAATGAAGCCTCTAAATTAATTTCATGTTTTAAAAGGAATTTGAAATTGACTAAAATTAATTTCAAGCCAATTTAGAGAGCTTTGATTAAAGAACTTAAAAATATACTTTAAAATATGAATTTAAAAATTTTAGAAGTATTTTTCTAGAGATTGAAATTGTTTAAGCTTTGTAAAAAAAAGAGTCGCATCAATGGCTATAAAATTATCAAAAAATAATAATAATTTTAAAATCTTTCAAAACATGAAATTTAGCCTATTTGATCTGAGAACAGCTCAAGTCAATTCAAAACATAAAATATATATATAATAAATGCAATTATAGATATTAAATATAATTTTTAATTAACATTTTATTAATTAAAAAAGAGCTCGTCTATTAAAATAATTCTTAATTTATGTATATTAAATAGGTTTCATTTGTTTTATTTTCAGTCTTAATTTATAAAAATAGCTTAATATTTTATTTAGAGATATACAATTAAATTTGATAGATCTATTATGTTGCTTATATTTTTTTTAATAAAAAATTCCTTTTAAAAAATTAGAGTGGCTCCAAAGAAAGATGAAATTAGAAAACATTCTTAATGATTTGGTCACATAAAATTTTGACCTCCACGATTTGATAAGGGAATAAATATATTAAATTCAGCCTGTATTTAAAAAAAAAAGTAAAAATAGATCTAAAAAAATTTAATTAGAATATCAAAACTAATCTTATTTTTAATAAATTTAAATAAAAATTTGACTCATTCAATGCATAAAAACTTTATGATGTACAAAAAAACTTTTCACTTTTAATCAAAAAATAAAATAATAAGTCACAAAATTTAAAAGAGCCATATCAGAAGGTATCTTATTATTTTAAATTTTAGTGAATCATCTCCCATTAAACATATTTTTCTTACATTTTAATTATAATTTTATTATCACACCTACTTTGCTCAATTCCCAACCAAAAACTTCATGGTTGTGAATCTTTGTATACTCCTCTAATATGGCCTCATCTCTTCAGTGGGGTAAAGCAAACATGAGCCCGATGTTTGTGGATGGCCTCGCTAGATTCTGCTAAAGGATCAATTACACAGCCAAGCGCTCAGATAGATACCCCCATTTCAAAAAAAAAAAATCATACTATATTAACTCATATGTGAGAATAAATAAATATAAATTCAATTTATAATTGCAAAAAAATAAAAGTTAAACCTACTAAGTAACGGTACAATGGCTTCTTTCAAATTTCCAGAGCTTTAAAGTAACTACTTTACCCCTACGAAAAGCACCTAATTTCAAAAACAACTTAAACAAATCAATAAAATGAAAATAAATAATAAAAAAAAAAAACATAAACAAATCAATAGATACTGGAATTCAGTAAACTATTTAACCAAAACAAAATTCCAAACCCTAACCCTACAGAATTCAACATCAATCTTCATACAAAAAAAGAAGGATAATGGTGAGGTCTTCCCTCTATTATTATCAGATCAAATATAAAAACTGAAATAACAGAATGCTCTTCAACTCACAGTGGCAAATGGTTGACTTGAACCTCACATTACAAGATAACAAGACTGATCTCAAAAAAAAAAAAAAAAAAGAGGGTATGGTTCAACTCGTGCATAATTGAGAGCCAAATACCAGTAATATGTACAATGTGAGGATACTATGTAGCCATCTCTGTTGCTACTGAACCCATATCATATAGCTCAATGGTTTAAACTACCATACAATACCTACAAAAATGCCAAAAAAACAAACAAAAAAAGATTACCTGTACTTCTGTAGCCTATTGTACAGCTACAGGAGCCAAGTTGCTTCATATGCCCTTTAAACAGGCAATCGACCAAGCAGAAACTGCACGATGGATTAATGAAATCTACTCATATTCTGTACAATTCTCTCAGCTATACAATCTTGCTTCAAAACTTTCTGAACAATGGCAGAATCGTCTAAATTATAAATAGTAAACTGGACAAACCGTTACTCCGACTCTGCTTTTTTCTTTGACAGGATATGCTCAAGAATCCACAAACCTTCGATGAACTAGACATCAGGAACTGCCACAGAGGTCTCGATGACTAGAACTGAATAACCATTCAATGATCTGAATAATCAACTGTGTTTCTCACAGGTTATCCACCAGGTTCTTGCCGTTCACAAGACTCAGAATCATGTGCTGCTGAACCATCCTTTTGAAGAGAATCAACAGGAACATATACAAAACCTTTAGGAAGTCTCAGGTTTTGCAAGGATGCTTGATAGGAAGTCATAACCTTTTCCTTTGGAAGACTTTTTATGTCCTATAGAACTAAGAGAGCAAGAATCAGTACAATGCAGAAACGGTTAGTGTTTAAATGCATAAGCATTCAATAATTACCTTCCTATCTTTAGATCTTGTTTCTCCACCATCTGCTGCATTTGAAGCACGAGAAGTTGGTCTTTGAGGAAGTTTTTTGCCAGCGAAGACAATCCTATCAGCTATCTTCCTTTTATTTGATAGCTGAGATGTGGAGCTATCGTCAGTTTTTCTATCAACGTCCATCAGAAGCCTGGAAGATTGCCTTCCATGGATAGTACTACTATCAACGGTCATGTCGTCACGCCTTTGAAATGTTCCACTACAGGATGGATTGTCTATAGAAGTGGTGGCAGATTCTGAACTAATACCAAGTGCGAAGGAGCTACGAACCATGGCTGAGAAGGCAACACAATCCCTCCTTGAAGCAAGTATCCCATGTGAGCAAACCACCAAATCTCTCTGACAAAAGAGAACCAAACGTTAGAAACACACATGAATGGTTAGAGCCGCATATGGCTTAGAAAAAGAAATTTACTGGTTGAATTGCATCCAGTAAAAATACAACACTAAATGGTTCTTATCAAAATGTCAAAACTTCAAAGTAAATTTAAGCAAAAGAGTAAAAAATAAGATAAATTGCAAAATGTTACATGCGTTCAATAAGCTCAATTTAAGCCTATCAAAAAGGAAATAGTCTAGTTGTGACGAAAGAATCATTAGGTTGATCAATAAAAGTTTTATGAGAGGGTTAGTAGGTTTGAATAGGTATTATGTTAATTCATTTAAAGGGTCAATTAATTCATAATTCCTTCGCGAATCAGTCCCATGGAATCCCAAAGGGAAGCTACAGATGAGAATAGAATTAACGCAAAGGTTAATGATCACAAGTAACTGTTGTCCCAAAATCTAGTGCAATTAGTATTTCAATTGATGCTTTCACTCAAATGATCGCAGTAGTAACTTAACTAATCCAAGATTCTAGGCCCAATATAGTGGAGGTAGCATTGCTACAACAAATAAATACTTAAAACTTATTTTGAGACATGCGACCACCATTTTTTAAGTTGAAGAGCCTGTCAACGCTGAGAACTAGTTGATCCGTATTGAGAAGATACTTCATGGTATGTTCTGCCCAATGGAAAAAAAAAGAAGAATTGCCTACCTACCACCTTTGCAGGTCAGTCTCAAGACAAATCTACATGTTGAACCGACTCTCAAATTTAGATGGTTGTCTAATTGTGCTCTTTCTACAAAATAGCAAATGCATGACAAATTTATAAGGTTGGAGCAAGGTGATCAGTCAATCTTGTAGTACGATTCAGAATTTAATAATCTTACAAGGTTTGTGCCTCAAATAATGTTTTAATGCAGGCGAAATGTATCACTAATTTTTATGTGGACTAAGGGGCACAATTAGGCAACCATTGGTTTCCATGGGAAACAAAGATTACTAAGAACTTAAAAAGAATGTTAGGAAAGTTGAAATTGATTTTCAAACCACTTCGGAGCACAAGAATTTGCACTAAAAGAGAAAGCATTGAGGCGAATGAGCAGGCTACTTAGATAGCAGGCTCCACTTGGAAAAAGACAGTCCAATACTAGCAAAGTTAGTAGAGATGTTTCTAGTAATACTATGAGAACTTGTGTTAAGTGTGGGAAGTTGCATCAAGGAGAAAGTCTTTTGGGTTCCAATGTATGCTATACGTGTTGCCAACTAGGGCAGCAAATAAGGAATCCACCCAACTTTGCTCAGAAATGTTAAATGAAAATTTTTTAATAAAGGATCTATTAAATAGCAGAAGATGACTAAGTATGATGCACTGACTCTTAGTAAGAATCAACCAAAGAAAGAATGTATAACACCGAGTATATATTACAACTCGGCAGGAGTCTTAAGGAACCTACTAACGTGAATAGACATACAATTTTTCATTAAAGATAAAAATTGTTGAAGTGTTGCTATTACAAGTGCATATTAATTTGTTGTTAATAAATACTGAATTGAAATATCTTGCTTTACTACTTTAGAAATGCACTTTATAAAATCACCCGTGCCTAACCAATCCAAGTTCAAATTATTACACAAAAATATTAAGGGGTAACAATGTTTAGGTTGATCTCATGATAATATTTAGTGAATATATTAGATTATATAATTGTAACTAGTAATAATATGTAAAATTTCGTGAACTAAATTTTTAAGGTGGGGAGATTGTAAAGATGTACAATTTTATTTAGTTGATTAAAATATTAATTAATTAAAATACTATCGATGTTTAAGACTTAATAGAGTGATTGAAACCAAATTTATGTGAAATAGATTAATTTCTCAAAAAAATATTTATGTATAAAATACAATTTTGAGAGTTAAAATTTTAATTAATTAGCAAATTATAAATAGGTCAAAAAAAATGAAATGAAGTGTTCGGTCCGTTCAATTGAAATTGAATCGACCCAAATGAGTCATTTACACGCCTTTAAAAGACGAGAAAGCATTTTGGGAGGCAACAAACCAAGTGTGGGCGAGACCTGGTCCAAGAGTGAGAGGAAGATTGTGTGAGAGGGAAAGGGCGAGGTAGATTAAGTTGAGACATATGCTCGTGCATGCACACGCGAGATAGAGAGAGAAATAGCAAAGGAGGAAAGCATAGTTGCACTCAAGCATGCAAGTGGCCAAGCCCTGGGATTGAAATTGCGGGTTTGGGTTGATTTTACGAACGAGGAAGAAAGTTTTAGAGCTTCCTTTTCATCGTCTTCTTCAATTGAATGGTAAACTCGAAAATATCAATTCTATAACTCAGATGAAATTCATTCTACCCTAAGTTCTACGTCATTTAGATCAATGCATACAAACTCACAAGGATTAGTAAGGGTTTTTGCAAGGTTTTTTTCCTCCCGCTTTCTTCCAGCAAAAAAGGTAAAACCTAACCAAAAGCTTTTCAAAGGTATGATTAAGATGAAATTAGCTTGAGTTAGTCTTCAACTCAAGATTTTTCCTCAATTCAAATGATGCGTGTTAATAAATAAGAACCTATTAAGGACTTAATGTGTAAGGTCTGGATTGTTGTTTAATTATTTGTATACTACAACAACATCATCAACCAAAATTTAAACTCAACTTGTTTTGACCCCCCCTGCCTACATCAGACTCCCCTACTTGAAAAACTCATCTCCCGATGAGTTGCCTATTGCTTTCTTCCTAGGAGGCGAAGACGGTGCATCCAGCTCTTGAATTTTTGCTTCAAATTTCTTCTTGCTCTTTCTCGAACTGTTTTTGAAGATACTTCTTCCTTTTCTCGTATTTCTCATCACATAAGAACATGTGATATTGAAGTTTATATAGTTTGTCTTGTAGTGGATCTGTTGAATCTCCTTCAGTTGAAATCAATCTATCCATTGGAAGAGGGACTTCAATTTCTTCTGGCTTGCCTTCTTCCACTGGATCACTATTTTTGTTTTTTCCATTTTTTCTAAAAAGACTCAACAAGAAACTTAGACTCAAAGAAAGAAAGACTCAACCTAAAGAAACCTAGACTCACTCACAACAACTACTATGACTCACCAAGACACACAAAACTTGCTCTGATACAAAATTTGATGTAATCAAAAGTAAGCAAAAAAATTAGGAGGTCCCTAATTTTTTTGCTAGAAAATCAAGACCTTACTAGGATAAAGAAATTACAAGAAATAGACAAAATAAGAGATAACACAACTTTTTTATAATAAAAAGACTTACAAACTTATGACTCTTACAAACTTGACACAATCACAAATTAAAGACACAACGACTTTCCTAAACTTGCTTTGCTTTGAGAAGAAGGATACATGTGGAAGGGTACTTGCAGAGAGATAAAAGAGATTAGAAGTCGAGACGGAAGGGAGACAAGCTCACAAGCTTTCTCAAAGAGTAGAAGAAGAAGTGGACAAAGCTCTCAAGCTTTTCGAAAAAACCTCTCAGGTTTTTGTCCCAAATCATCATATTATCTTTTTAAAACATGCAAATCAGCCCCTATTTATAAGCAAGAAAGGAATACAAACAGCCACTAAAACACATTAATATTTTAATTAAAAACAGGAAAATGAATGGCCAACAGCCACAAAACAAATCCTAAACGGTGCAGCAAAAAATTGAGAAAAGAAATCCACGGAACCAAGCAAGGAACCGCAGAACCGAGCAGCCCAGCACGGAACCGAGGAGCCAACCGCCAAAACCAAAGGGGCAAAGGCACGGGAATTCTTCCCAGCACAGGAAACCAGCAGCCAACCGTGGGAACCAATGGGCCAAGGCATAGGAAAGTCACCCAGCACAGGAAACCAAACAACCATCCACGGGAACCCAAAGGACAAAGGCACGGGAAAACAGCAGCACAAGAAAACAAATAAACAAGAGGAGAAGAGGCAAGTGAAGAAATCAAAGAGACAAAATGAACCAAATAAAGATAATTTATGACCTGAATTTAGTAGGAAAGCATTTATGAGCTGAAACATAAGTAGAAGAAGCTCATTAATGAGCTGTTTTTAGAAGCTCACCAAAATTTAAACCCCCCCCCCCCCCTTGCCTACATCAAGCACTAAGCTTGAAGATTGTTAAATCCTAGCCATCCTTTGACACTTGATCTCATAGCCAGGATGGAAATCCGTGGGAGGCTCACCTAGATCACACTGGTCTTTATTAAATCCTTGTCATCCCTTGACACTTGATCCCATAGCCGGGAAGGGAATCTGTGATAGGGGTGTCAAATATTGACCCGACCCTAACCAGACCTAAAAAATCCGGGTTAGGGTTGACCCGTTTAATAAACGGGTAAGGTTCGGGTTTCAATTTTCGACCCGTTTTAAAAACGTGTCGAGTCCAGGTCAACCTGGTAACCCGAAATTGACCCGTTTAAGACCTTAATGCGATCAAATCTGACTCGTGATAGCTCCACTCGTTTTAATTTTTCCCGCGTGTGGGAGGCGACCTCAGGTTGCATGGGAGGGAATCAAGGGATTGGACTTCCGTCACGTCGCCTGCCGCCTGTAGTCCTAGCTAGCCGTCCGCGTCAGGCTAGGCTTAGCTAGCCATCTTCCATCCCCGCATGAGTCCATGACCGCACGTGGCAAGACGCGAAGTTTCGCCAGTCTGGTCCTCCGTGGTTTACAATCCGCCTGGCGCCTGCACTCACACGTCTCACGCCGCCGCCCTCCGGCCATCACACACGACTCACCCCGCCAGCCATCACATGCGTAATGCGTTCTCCCAGGTCCAAGCTAGCCATCGGCGTCAGGATGCTCAGGTTCGGGAAATCCAGATCAGTTCAGGTTCGCGGGTCAGGTCGGATCAACCCGGCAACCCGCGCGGGTCGGGTCCGGGTTGTATGTCCTGACCCGTCAAGCTAAACAGTTCGGGTCAACCCGTTTATGCTCGGGTCAATTCGGGTTGGACCCGAACCCGACCCGTTGACCCGAATTGACACCCCTAATCTATGAGGGGCTCACCTGGATCATGCTGATCTCCTTCCATATTTGGGTAGCTAGTTTAGGAAGGATTATATTAGGGCAATTATGCATGAATATGTAATTATTCATTTTTTTTATAAAGATATATTGTATAGATCTATAAATAGGAATACTTTTATACAATAAATCAAGCTTTTCCCTCTCCGATTCTCTGAATTTTACATAGTATCAGAGCCTTCATTGTCGCTGTCGGAATTCTGAGTTTTTTGTATTGTCTTGCCTTCATTTTCAGCCTTCCCTTGTTGTTGTTATACCTATCTATAACCAACACAGCTTTCATTGTTGTTCTGCTTGATATAGCCTTCATCGTTATCCTTTGCCGCCACAATGTTTGAAGCAAATTCCTCCCAAATCTTTGACCAAATGGAAAACTCTATAGTAAACCAAGGAAGAAGAGATATCCAAAATATACAACATTCCTATCCCTTAAATGCAAAGAAATATTCAAAGTGGTCTCAATTTGTGAGGACCTATTTGAAGCAGAAAAGAAAGATGACCACCTCCTTGGGGTAGCACCAAAAGGAAAAAAAAAATTCTAATTTTTGGGCATGGAATGAAGCAGACTCCACGATCATGTCATGGCTGTGAAATTCCATAACTCCAGAAATTAGTGATACTTTCATGTTCTTATCTACTGCAAAAGACATGAATGCCACCGGACAAACTTTCTCAAAAGCTCGGGATGATGCACAAATCATCGAAATTAAAGTCAAAGTGAGAAGCAAAAAATAAGGAAGCAAGATCATGACTGAATATGTCACTCTACTTCAAAGATTGTGGCAAGAACTTGATCACTATAGATGCATTGAGACCAAGTGTCCAAAAGATGATGTTATCCTAAAAAGCTTTATTGAGAAAGATAGAGTTCATGACTTTCTTGTTGGATTAAATACGGAGTTTGACCAAGTTAGAGTTCAGATCCTTGGCAAAGAGGAGACACCTTCACTAAATGAGACAATTTCTCTCATTCGTGCTAAGGAAAGCCGACGAGGGGTAATGTTGGAACCAAAGGTTCCTGAAGGTTTAACAATGGTGATAGCCAAAGAAGCGTCATAGAAGAAAAGAGGTAAGGATTTCTCAAAACCTAAAGACAAAGACTCACTTTGGTGTAGCTATTGCAAGAAATCAAGACACACAAATGATACATGCTGGAAGTTACATGAAAAGCCCCCAAATAAAGAGAGGATTCAAAGAAGTGGACAAAATGGAACATCACAAGCTAACACTACGACAAGTCAGCCCAACCCAGAAACACAATCCAACTTCAAAGAGTTCAAAAATGAAGATATTGATAAGCTAAAACAAATCCAGATATCTCTTAAAAAATCACCTACATCTTCTTCTCTTGCACTTTCAAGTTTCTTATATCCAATGGATAAAGTGTCTATAGAAATTATTTGAAAGGTGTATGGATCATTGACTCAGAAGTCACAGATCATATGACACACTCCACTTTCAAGTTTCTTATATCCATTGGATAAAGTGTCTATAGAAATTATTTGAAAGGTATATAGATCATTGATTCAGGAGCCACAAATCATATGACACACTCCACTACCCACTTCATCAACTACACTCCTTGCCTGAATGATAAGAAAATTATCATTGTTGGTGGTTCTCTTACCACAATAGAAGGCCAAGGAGACATACCCTTATCTCCCTCCCCCACTCTCAAAAATGCGCTCCATGTATCTCAATTATCCACAACCTAATTTCCATACAAAAACTTATCAGTGATCATAATTATCAAGCCCTATTTTACTCTACTTGTTGTTTATTTCAGGACCAGGCATCAGGGAAGAATATTGGACTTGCTAAGAAGAGATATGGATTGTAATACCTAGAAGAGGTGAACAAATATTAACAAAATGGATATTCTATGTTATCCATATTTAATAAAAAATCTATTATTTGACTTCACCATTTTAAATTAGGACATCCATCTTTTGATGTCTTAAAAAATATGTACCCAAAACTTTTTATAAGTTGGAAAATAATATTTTCATTGTGAAACCTACTGAGTAAGTCAAGCATAAATGAGTTTCTTTTCCACAAAAAAATGAGAGATGTCATACCCCTTATGATGCACCGACACGGCACTTAAAGAGGGTATGCAGTGTCGGACACGTGTCGGACTCGGACACGCGTCGGACACGGCATGGACACATGTCCGACACGGCATTGGAGTGTCACAATTTAAAAAATTAAAATTAAAATCGGACATGCGTGTTCGATTATTAAATGAGGTATCGCTATGTACATGCTCGGTATTGCTAGGTACATGCTCGATATCGCTCAGTACATGCTCGGTACCGCTCGATACATGCTCGGTACCGCTCGATACATGCTCGGTACTGCTCAACATATGCTCGATACCGCTCAATATATGCTCGGTACCGCTCAGTACATGCTCGGTACTGCTCAATATATGCTCGGTACTTCTAGGAACATGCTCGGTACCGCTCAGTATCGCTAGGTACATGCTCGGTACTGCTAGGTACATGCTCGGTACCGCTCATTACCGCTAGGTACATTCTCGGTACCGCTAGGTACATGCTCGGTACCGCTCAGTCATTGCTCGGTACTGCTAGGTACATGCTCGGTACCACTCAGTATCTTCCCATACAACAACTTAGAACGGTAGAACCCCGCCAGGGGGCAGCGCCCCCTTGGACCCTCGGCAGACCGGTATATTGTTGTATTCATGTTGTCTTATTATTAGGATATTTTGATTTCACTTCATATCAATTTAATTTGATGTATTCATATGTATGATTGGTTTGTTAGCAAAATGAGCTTTGCAGCTGGCGGGGGTGGATTAGGTGAAGGTTCAAAAGAGCCATTTGTCCACGCCGTGTCCTATATTTTTAAAAATTATTATATATTATATTAAAAAATTATTATGCCGCATCCACGCCGCACCCGTGTCCTATATTTTTAAAAATTGTCGTTCCCCGTGTCCGTGTCGCCGTGTCCGTGTCAGTGCATCATAGCATACCCCCTTCTACCTTATTCGTAGTGATATACGAGGGCCCTATAAAAATTCTTAACATCTCAGGATACTGATGGTTTGTATCCTTCATTGATGACTACACTAAACTCTCTTGGCTCTTTCTCCTCAAAAGCAAATTCGATGTTAGCACAATCCTCCCCATTTTTCACACCATGATTCAGAATCAATACGGGGTGAAAATAAGAAAATTTTGTACCACAATGCCAAAGATTACATTAACCAAATCGTATCCTCCTACTTTCAAAAGGAGGATATTATTCATTAGTCTTCCTGCATACCCCATAACAAGAAAGAGTTGCAAAAAGAAAAAATGGCTAACTTCTTGCCTCCACCCGTGCATTTCAATTATGTCATAATGTACTCAAATCCTACTAAGAGAAAGCCCTTCTGACTGCCACATATGTCATAAAATGACTACCCTCAACAACCTTGGGACTAAAACCACCAATTAATATTCTATCCTCTTGTTACCCTGAATTTTGAACCAATAACAACCTCACACCCAGAATCTTTGGATGTGCAGCCTGTTCACATTTACAGTGAAAATAGAGGAAAATTAAATCCAAGAGCACTCAAATGTATCTTTGTCGATTGAGTATCTTTGTCGAATATTCATCAACAAAGAAAGGTTATCAGTGTTATCACCCCTCCAACAACAAAACCCTTGTATCCGTTGACATTACTTTTGACGAACAAAAAAATTAATTCACAACCTCGTCTTTAGGGGGAGATTGAAACTGAGGAAGATGATGAAAGTGAGTTTACCCTCTAGACCTTCTAGCTCCACCTCAAACCAATCAACCTAAACCTGAAATCAAAGCCAAAAAAATCGAGGACAAAGCTATTGTGGATGACATGAGATATGGAAAAGTATATTCCAGTCGTCCAATTCCAAAGTATGCTCCGAAGGACCAGAGCATATCCAAGAATCTAAACCATCTTCTGAAATTGAGGCAAACACAAGTCACAAAAAAAAACCTCACGTGCATCTCATAACAAACTTTGTATCCTTCAATAACTTCACACCTTTACACAAATTTTCTGGTCATACTAAATGCTATTCATATTCTTAATAATATTCCTGAAGTTTTATCTGATGAAAATTGAAAAAGTGCCATGAAAGATGAAATACAGGCTTTGGAGAAGAACAATACCTGAGAAATCATCGATCTACCTGTAGGAAAATGATCAGTCGGTTCCAAATGGGTGTTCTTTGTGAAATATAAAGCTGATGATACATTAGAAAAGTATTAAGGTATTATTGGTAATTGTTGACCCCTATATCTCAAACCACGCACAAAAGGAACCCAAATTGCCAAATTTAACGACGTGCGTGTTGATGCGACACATCACTTGAAGGGTTAAAAGACCTCCAATTGTCGAACGGACAACGAATGACGTCGAGGCCCCTCGCAGTCAAATCGGACGAGATCGATACGGAGGGGCGACCGATACACAAAATTGACGATGACCGATACCCAAATAATGCCCGATCGCACAACGGACTTCATTGTTGCGTACGGAGCATCAACAATACCCAAAATACACTACCAATTTGCTGAAAGAAAATTATGTGGCGAAATTGACATGCAAAACGAGAAATTTAGCACCCGAGGTCGCCCAAATGGCATTCGATCGCAAAACGGACTTCGTCGTTGCGTTCAGAACGTCGTCAATACCTAAAATGCACTATCAATCGGCCCAAAAAAATTTGCCGTGAAATTGACATGTAAAACGAGAAATTTAGCACACTACATTACCTAAATGACGTCCGATCTCAAAACAGACTCCGCCGTTGCGTCCGGAACAACAACAAATACCTCAGATGTACTATCAATTTGTCGAATTAAAATTTTTGTGGAGAAATCGACAAGCAAAATGGGGCAATCGGCACACAAATCAAGAACAACACAGAAATATAAGCGATTTTTGGGCTAATTACGTGATGTCTGCCATTTTGAATTAACGTATTAATGACATATCATTAATATAGTTTCTTAAGTTTATAAAGTTTTAACAAAGCCAGGTTGCCAAATAGGAAAAACAAGTCACACCCATCAAAAGCTCAATTGAATATTACCTTGCTTTGTCAAATTCGTGTCACTTCCGTCGCAGTTGGCCTTGTCTCGATCGCAGCTCCTTACTCTTCGTTAAAACGAGAAGCGTATGAGAGCCTCTCCTTCGGTTTTTGAGCATACACACAAGCTCCCCCTCACAACCACACTTCCTTGCTCTGCGATCTCCACTGCTTAAACCAGTCTAAAAAGCCTCCGACGACTTCCTAAACATCCGATCAATCTCCTTCCCTCCATTTCTCTCGCTTCTCCCACCTCCGTCCACACACCACGGTTCCAAACAGCAGCTACACCTCCATCTTCTCCTTGCTGAACTAAACCGCAGCTTTTCCCACACTTTTCCTTCCCAGATCATTGCTCCCTCAGGCTAACCAAACCTACAGCCGGAATCCAGCTCCTCCTGAAGCCTGCTGGTCTCCAACCTTCAGAAAAAAAGACTCTGCCGAGCCCTTCATGCCTCAACTTCCAATCACGTGCAAGATTCCTAACCGAAGACCTCAACTCCACCTCAGCCAAACGCCTCTACTAGCATCCTATTTTATAACTTTCAGCAAGGATCTACTTCAGATTTCAAATCCCACGTTATTTTTTTTTGAAACCTGCTCCTGACACCAAGGCTGAACGACCTGCAGCCTTTTCCATCTTTAAGCACAGTGCCCGCAACAAAGTCCTCTTCAAAACTGTAGCCTTCTCTTTTCCATTAATTACTTGCTGCCACACCCGTTTTTTTATCAGCCACACACAAAAAGACAAAAGAAAAGGAAATTTCCCTCCCTTGTTCACACAAAACAGCAGCCAACTTCACTCAAGGCCTAAATCCCACTCAAACAGCAAACCATACCTATTCATCTCCTACAGCCCATCAAGGATCAAAGGCCCAACAGAGCTCTTGTAACCCAACACAACAGCTCACACCAAATCTATAGCAAAGCATTCAAACAACCCATCAGAGCCCACTGTTCCAACCCATACTAAATCCCACCCAGACTTTAGCCCATTTTTCTTTGTTTATGTTAATCTTTCTAGTTAGCTAAGCTAACTTTATCATCTAAGAAATACTAGTGAATTGTTAACATCATGATTGTTGATTGAATTCCAACACATACATGCATATATGGAAGTATCTAAAAAAAATGATGATGACGAGGAAAGTAAAAACAAGTCCAACAAAAAGAGAAAATAAGTTTTCTTTTAGCATTGGTTGTTAGTATGATTAGTGTTGTAGCATTAATTAGTATCGACATTCACTAATGTTATTGACTATTTGCATTGACCATTACTATCATCAACACTAATGTATACATGTATGTGTGAGCAAGTGTGTGTGTTTATTTGTTTAGATACATATGCATATGTCTAAAAAAAAAGAGGGGAGAAGGTGAGATGATAAAAAAAAAAGAAGGGGGAAAGAGAAGAAAATAAAAAATGAGAGAGAAAGAGGGGAAGCATCCAAAAAAAAGAGAGAAAATGAAAATACAAAAAAAGAGGTTTTGTATATTTTTGTCTTCGCCACCGTCACATCCCTCGTCACGCAGGTATAATGTTTCTAAAACTCAAAGCCTCATTTCGGGGTTCGCGGCATACCAAAAAACCTTCTATATAGGATTTTATTAGTGTGGTGGGATGATAACCCGATACAACGTCTACAACGAGGCAAGGGGTTATTTATAAGTACTCTTGAGCAGGGGAATCCAACTATCATGTAAAATAGGTATTTTTGAAGACCTCATACACACCTTTATAGGCGTGGTGGGAATGAAGACTACAGCCACGGTGTCTACGGACATCTACCATACATGCTTTTATTAGCGTGGTGGGAATGACCAGACTCCTGTAGTTTCCCCTAAATGGGGGAGACGCCGAGAGGATGCCAAAATTTCATCTGAAAACACAGAGGATTTGCACAAAAAAAGAAGGGATTTGGACTATAATTTGAACTTGATTTAAACATGACTTGAATATGAAATTTAAATCAAACTTGATCAAATGATGTTGGACTTGAACTTGATTAAACAAAATGACTCAAGTGAACCATGACTCGAGCAATTTGAACACAAGCAAAAGAGCTTGCAACTTGACAATAGGGGACCAAACTTGTAAACTTTTGGACAAACAGGGAACATTATTTGGACATTGATTTGAACATCAAATGAACTAAAACTCAAACTTGAATAGATAAGCAAAAGACTTGATGCAAACTTGATTAAAATAAGCATTGAATGATGACATTAAAATAAAATGAATTTGAACTTCAGAGAATGACATTGAATCAGACTTCATCTAAATGAAAACACAATCAAATGACACATGATCAATAAGGAATTTCATTTAACATGGAAAATTGAGATGCAAATGAATATATACAAGACTTATGGATCAATGGATTTATAAGTTGTCATTCATTCATATGAATGGGAAACTTGTGTTAAACATAATGCCAAGCAATTGACACAGTGTATGTTGAAATTATCATCCATAAACAAATTCATTGCGAATTACAAGTCGTTTTTGAAGGCAATGAGCAGATGAAGGCATGATCACATGTTTGAAATCAAGGACGTGAGATTTTCAATCAACATTGAAGAATCATCATGTTAGCTCAAATGTTCGTCGCTTACGAAGAACAACAAGCGTGCAAGAAAATGCAATCGCCTACACAAGATCAAGAACTTCGAACATGAAATGTTCGCGATCAACAACATGGGACTTTTGACTAATGTTGACGGTGTCATCATATAAATTCAAATGCAAGCATCAATGAACAAATAGGAGACTCATCACATGCAAGGGGCAACAACCAACATATGATAGTGAATGCAGTAGATTCCCTATGAACATGGGTGGAAAATATACCACAGATGTAATAACCTCCGTACGGTCAATCTTAGCTTGGAAATAAGTACATTGTACCTTTACAAGCGATGACAATTGACATATAACGAATGTGGATATATGTCGGCAAAAACAGAAGACTTTTCACATGCCTACAATGGTCCACCTATAAGTGACGACGATCAACATACATGAAGAAATTGATAGTGAAATGCAACTCGACCAGTGGTCAATGACAAATCGTAGATGAGCGCATTGACTTGTATATTACAAAGATGACAGGTCTCTGGCGCATATGGAAACTCATGAGAAGTGCTATTTGCAAGCAATGATATATGATCCTTTGTATAAAGAACAGTATACCTATAAGTGGCAATTATCAATTGACAAGCAAGCATACTTGTTCTCTCATGAATAACGATAATGGACAAGCTACAAATATGAAAATCTCCCTACGAATGACGTCAACTGTCTTGCAACTATACATAGTAGTCCTTACGAACGTTAGAAGATGCGCAAGTAAATGCGACAGTCCACCAATCAAGCACATCAATTTCCTGCAAGCAGAAGGGTTCAATGACACTGCGGGAGACCTATACCACAATCAATATGTCTATTACAACCAGAAGGATTTAACATACAGCGACAATGTGACACATCTAGATGCGTTCAAGTGAATGTCAAAATACAATGCATCGCGTCCACTAGAGTTAATGATCAATATTTGACAAATAAGCTGTTAAAGAGTAATGTAAAGCTTGTTGGCCTAAACTCACAATCACAAATAGAAAGTATACTTGTTATTCCAATCATCAATTATTTTAGGAACGGATATCTTGCATGATTCTACCGAAAGGCCCGAGGTGCCTTCAATTGCCATAGTTATTAATTCGAGGCAGTGGCAACTGACTCTAAAGAACAGGACATCATTAAGGAAACAGTCATCCAAGGTTTAAATGATTGATTATTTATTTAAGCCAACAAAAAAAAATGATGATGACGGCATAATTAGGAAGTCGCTTATTGATTCCTATACAAGCTCTGGGAAGAGAAAGCCAGATCAAATCATCATTTTTAAAGATGGAGTGAGTGAGTCTCAGCTCAACCAGGAGGACTACATTAGGTTTGAGCTTCTATGAGCTATTGTAGAATACTCGACGGATATTCCAAAAGTACCCCCCACACAGACACTGCAATATATATATGCACAAACACAAAGAAATGCATGTGCAATTGTATAACCGTATGGGCCCCGACAAGCATGATATGGGTATACACGTGATGTCTAGAGATGTTGCGTAGGTCAATAAATGAACCACAATTTGAGCTCAATCCTTCTATATGGATAGATAAAAATCGACACGACCCGAATTGTCAAACAGATATACGGTCAATGTATCGACCGAAATATCTGTTTTATACGTTTATATTAGGCCTTTAAGATCTATTACAAAAGAAGCTCATCTAATAAAATCATGCATCCGCATGGGCCCCCAAGAGCGTGTTGTAGGTACATACGTGACGTCTGAGAATATTGCGCGAGTCAATAAGTGAATCTCAGTTTGAGCCCGATCCTTCTATGTGGCTAGATAGGAGTTGACGCGGCTCGAACTATCAAACAAATTTAAGGTCAAGGTGTCGATCGGAATTTCTATTTTATGCGTTCATATTAGGTCTTCAAGATCTATAACAAAAAAAATTCATTAACAAATATAAACACTGCGAAAGACCCAATCCTCTGTCGACAAGTAGACAAGGTTGACCAGGCCCAATCAACAAAATGAAATTCCCCATAATACCCCGATGGCTGTGTTGACAGGAAATCTCAACCGAAGGGGTTAATTCCAATATGTCAAAATTTCACCTAAATACACATCAAACATTCAAAATTCCAAAGATTCCAAAACTCCAAATATTTAAAATGGAAATTAAACCATCAAAACATTTAAAACAAAACCAATCCATCCTCCGCAACAGTTTGCTGAAATGGACAAATTTTAAACTACTTCAGCTCACAAAGAGCTAATGTCAGATCGAGAATATCACTATGATTCATTCTCAAAGTCTCCTACCAGAAAGGACGTGGCACATGTCCTCTAACTGACGATTTTGCCGCCAAATGACACCTCAGGATAAACTGTTATGACCGGGGCCCTCTAAACTGGGTGGTTTGCCGCAAAATGGCACCACTAAATTACGGTTATGGCCAAATGGCACCCAATTGGATCAAATCTTTGAGACATGAATCAATATGATATAATTGATAGGGCACAAAGCCCTCTGTTAGCTAAGGTGGATTCAAATTTGTCCCCTTAGACAAACATTCAACTCAGGTCTATAAGGTACCCTTGGACGAAGCAACCCATGGCTGCCGACAAGGATCCTTCTGTCAGGTTGGGTCGACTACCTCCTCTGTCTAAGTAAACTAGGGACGACAGAACCATGGGATCTTGATCGGGTCCATCACCCATTCCCCCACCATTCGCTTTAAATGCAAGATGGTGAAATTTCAAATTATAAATATTGAACTTTTCAAATACCCAAACCCATGTTGCTACTATATGTCGAATATCATGTATCTACATATACGATATATTCACTCGACGACTAGCCTTAATCGAAAGTTCTCTCTCGTGATCGGGAGGGGTAATTAACCATAGGGGCTTGCGCCTATAGGAAACCAGAACTCAGATCTAAAGCTCTCGCAAAATGAGGGTGAAATCTCTGAGTGTCTTATATGCAAACCTAATCTATCTTCCCAAAACTTACCCGGAACTTAATCCGTTAAAATTCCCCCAAAAAGTAAGGTTGAGGCTAATTTTTCGAAGCCCACAGTAACGAAAGAGTACATTCAGACGTATGTGATTAATTACCTAAAAACTTTTGCACCTGTAGCCAAGATGAACATCATGAGGACCCTGCTCTCACTAGCGGCTAATTATAATTGGCATCTTGAATAGCTGGATATCAAAAATGTATTTCTACATAGGGACTTGGAAGAAGAAATATTTATGGAGATTCCACCAGGATTCAAGGAGAAATCAAGAGGTGACAAAGTGTGCAGGTTAAAAAAATGCTCTATATGGGCTAAAGCAATCACCTAGAGCTTGGTTTGGAAGATTCTCAAAAGTTATGCTACTCTATGGATATCGACAAAACCAAGATGACCAAACATTATTCTTCAAACACTCAGACTCAGAGGTAGTCACAATTTTATTAGTTTATGTCGATGATATCATCATGACTGGAAATAATGAAAATGAAAAATTGATTCTAAGAAAATATCTTGCCAAGGAATGTGAGATCAAAGAACTCGGTAGATTAAAATATTTCCTTGTAATTAAAATGGCTGTTCCAAAAAAATGAATCTGCATTTCACAACAGAAATATATTAATGATCATCTTAAAGAAATAGGTAAACTAGCTTGTAAATTGACACTAACACCAGTAGAACTATATCTCAAATTGGGGGAAGTTAAAGAAGATCCAGACGTAAATAAGGGATCTTACCAAAGACATATGAGAAAATTGATCTACCTTTCCCACACCAGAGCAGATATCTATGATGCACCACCATGCCTCTTAAAGAGGGTATGAAGTGTCGGACACGGTCACGCGTCGGACACGGCATGGACACATGTCCGACATGGCATTGGAGTGTCGCAATTTAAAAAATTAAAATTAAAATTGGACACGCGTGTTAGACATGCGTGTCTGGTTATTAAATAATAAAATCGTTCGTTCTATTTAGCCTTTTCCGCGAACTAGAAGCCCTATTTTTCTGATCCATGAAAGAATCTTCTAAGGCGGACCGGGAGAGCTCGCAGACGACGCCAAACGGAGCCTGCTGCCTTCGCCTCCCGTTCCTTCATCATATCTGCTCGAGCCGAGGCCAAGCAGAGCTCGTCTTTCCCATTCCTGTGTGATTTCTGCGATCATCTGAGGCAAACTCGCAATCAAGGCCAAATAGAGCACCTTTTGCATGCAAGAGAGCCAAGACCTGTAAGTGGATTTCGCCATCTCTTCTCTTCATTGTTGAAAAGCCTAATGTACATGCTCAGTACCGCTCAGTACATGCTCGGTGCTGCTCAATATATGCTCGGTACAGCTAAGTTCATGCTCGATACCGCTCAGTACATGCTCGGTACCGCTCAGTACATGCTCGGTACTGCTCAATATATGCTCGGTACTGCTAAGTACATACTCGATACCACTCGGTATCTTCCCATACAAACAACTTACAAACTTTAAAAACAAACAGAACTTCAAAATTACTCTTCAAAATATTCCATACAAAATGAACTTCAAAACAGGTCGAACCCCGCCAGGGGGCAGCGCCCCCTTGGACCCCGACAAATCGGTATATTATTGTATTCATGTTGTCTTATTATTTGGATATTTTGATTTCACTTCATATCAATTTAATTTAATATATTCATATGTATGATTGGTTTGTTAGCAAATGAGCTCTGCTGCTGGCGGGAGTGGATTAGGTGAAGGTTCAAAAGAGCCATCTGTAGAAACTGATAAGCTGGTATGGATTCATGTTACAAAGTTAGGAAAAACATTTGAAGGAGGAGGGAATGTGTCATTCAAATGCAATTATTGTGGTGGCACCTATAAAGGATCTTATTCTAGGGTGAAGGCACATCTACTTAAAATTTCTGTCCATGGAATAAAAATGTGTCCTAAGATTACTACATCACAGTTGATTGAAATGAACAGACTAGTTGATGAAGCTGAATCTAGGATCCAAAGGACACTCCCTAAAGTGATACCTTTGCCATCTATTCATGGCTCATCCCACACTTCTTCCTCATCTGTGAGAGTTGATCAAGCTTTATCATTTAGAAGTGAAGGATATGAAACAAAGAAAAGAAAATGAGTTGCCAGTAGTCCTCTAGAGAAGGCTTTTAATTTGCAGCAACGAGAGGAATTGGATGGAGAAATAGCAAAGATGTTTTTTTCAGCGGGACTTCCTTTAAATCTTGCAAGGAATCCTCATTATAAAAATGCATTCATTTTTGCATGTAACAACAACCTCGCAGGATATGTTCCACCTGGCTACAATGCATTAAGATCAAAATTATTGGAAAGAGAAAGAGCACATATTGAGACATTGCTTGAACCAACAAAAGGAGTGCGGAAAGAAAAAGGTGTTAGTTTGGTATGTGATGGTTGGACAGATCCTCAAAGAAGACCCCTTATTAATTTCATGGCCGTTACAGAGAATTATTCAATGTTCATTAAAGCAGTGAATTGTGAAGGAGAATACAAGGATAAAAATTTTATTGCCGATTTGATTAAAGAGGTGATAGTCATGATTGGGCCTTCAAATGTTGTGCAGGTTATTACAGATAATGCACCGGTGTGTAGAGGTGCAGGATTATTGGTGGAGCAAACTTATCCCCATATATTTTGGACATCCTGTGTTGTGCACACTTTAAATCTTATTCTAAAAAATATTTGTGCAACAAAGAAGATAGAGGCTAATGAAATCATATATGCTGAATGTCATTGGATAACAGTGGTTGCAGATGATGTTGTTCTGATCAGAAATTTTATTATAAACCATTCGATGAGACTTTTAATGTTTAATGATTTCTCCCACTTGAAAATGTTAGCTGTTGCTGAAACTCGTTTTGCCTCAGTAATAATCATGTTGAGAAGATTCAAACAAATTAAAAATGTTCTTCAATCTATGGTGATTAATGAGAAGTGGTCTTGCTATCGAGAAGATAATGTTGAGAAGGCAAGATATGTTGAAGAAAAGGTCTTAGATGATTTGTGGTGGGATAATGTAGACTACATTTTGATTTTCACTGATCCAATTTATGATATGTTGAGAGAGGCTGACACAGATAAATCATGCCTACATTTGATTTATGAGATGTGGGACTCTATGTTAGCAAAAGTGAAAGAAATTATATACAGACATGAAAGAAAGTCACATGATGAAGACTCAAGTTTTTGGAGCATTGTCTATACCATTCTTGAATATAGGTGGAGCAAAAGCAACACATATTTGTATTGTTTGGCTCATTCATTAAATCCAAGGTATATTTATATTCATCTTTTAAATTAATTTAAATTTGTTGGTAAATGAACAGATTTTATATGTTTTGTATTATTTGAAGGCATTCAAGTAAAGAATAGCTTCAAGAAGACCCTCAACGTGTCTCACCACAAAAAAAATTAGAAGTTTCAAATATGAGAAAGATATGCGTGAAAACATATTTCCCAAATGAGGATAGAAGAAAAATTAATATAGAACTTGCAAAGTTCTTTGGATATTTAAAGGATTTTGGTGATCAAGAATCTTTGGTTGATAGATGGAGGATGCATTCAAAAATGTGGTGGTTGATTCATGAAGCTTCAGCACCGCTTCTTCAAACAATAGCAATAAAACTTCTTGGTCAAGTATCATCCTCTTCCTGTTGTGAGAGAAATTGGAGTACATACTCATTTATTCAATCAATGAAGAGAAATAAAATAACTCCACAACGTGCTGAAGATTTAGTTTATGTGCATGCAAATCTTCGTCTTCTATCAAGAAAAACCCCACTTTATATGACAGGTGATAGCAAGATGTGGATGTTGCTGGAGATGGGTTCGAGCGCCTTGATGATATGGGATTATTGGAGGTTGCAAATCTTTCTTTAGATGAACCAGAGTTGGAAGCAATGATGATGATATTGAAGGCCAAAGACCAACATCTGAATCTATTTCTATCATTCCCTCTATTGAGTAGTTGAACCTTCATGTTATACTAAATGATTTTTTGCTTATATTTTGGTGGTTGTATTAGACATTTTGTACTAAACATCTTTATGTTATAAGCTAAATAAGTTATCATGAAATTGATTTATTATTACTTGTCATTTTTACTATAATGTCACCTTAATTTCTATATATTATATTAAAAAATTATTATGCCGTGTCCACGCCGCACTCTTGTCCTATATTTTTAAAAATTGTCGTGTCCCGTGTCCGTGTCGCCGTGTCCGTGTCGGTGCATCATAGGCAGATATAACATTTGGTGTAAGCATTGTTAGCCAATTCATACAAAATCCAAAGCAAACTTACATGCAAGATGTAGACAAAATACTGCATTACCTTAAAGGGAATCCAAGTAAAGGGATTCTCTTCAGAAGAGACTGTGGAATAATCTCATAAGCATATACTAATGCATATTACACAGTATCACCAATATATAGACGATCTACCTCATGAAACATAATGTGATGGCAAGGTCTAGTGTAGAAGCAGAGTATAGAGCTATGACCTTGGGAATATGTGAGCTACTATGGATTAAGATGATTTTAGAAGACCTAAGAATCAAATGCGAAGAACCCATGAAGCTACACCATGACAACAAATCAATAATAAGCAAAACTCACAATCCAGTTCAGCATCACAAGACCAAGCACAAAGAAGTGGACAAATATTTCATAAAGGAGAAATTAGACAATGGTCTTACATGTTTCTACCATGTCAGCATAACAAAACCAAGCACAAAGAAGTGGACAAATATTTCATAAAGGAGAAATTAGAGAGTGGTCTTACATGTATCTACCATGTCCCATCAAAAGATCAGCTTGCAGACATTCTAACTAAAGAAATTGATAACTCTACCTTCTTGGGACTGATTACTAAGCTGGGAATGACAGATCTATATTCCACAGCTTGAGGTTAAATACCAACCGTCTCTTGACACTTGATCCCATAGCCAGGATGGAAATTTATGGGAGGCTCACCTAAATCATGTCGATCTTTGTTAAATCTCAACCATCCCTTGACACTTGATACCACGGCCAGGATGGGAATCCATGGGAGGGTCACTTGGATCATGTTGATCTCCTTCCACATTTGGGTGGTTGATTAGGAAGGATTATATTAGGACAATTATGCATGATTCTGTAATTATTTGTTTCTTTATTAAAATATCTTATATAGATCTATAAATAAGGATGACTTCATGCAATAAAATCAAGCTTTTCTCTATCTAGTTCTCTGAATTTAACAAAGATAAAAAATTGATCATGTGCTTTTGAAGTGTAAAACCATAAAAGAACCAAAAACATATCAAGATAGTCAAAGTTTAGGAAGATTGCAAATGGAAAATAATATAAATATAAGTTTTTCGGGAATGAAGAAATCGTTATTAGAGGCGTTGCATGGGGAACATAAAAATAATAATATGACGCACAATCGCAAAAAAATATAGAAATAGAGAATGAATAAGAGAATAAACACTGAGCAAAATTTAAATTCAAAAGCAACAACGTGGTTGCACGGGAATGCTTATTTTCTGTGGTCAAAACTCAAAACGTGTGGGTCCCGTGTAATGCACTAGCCAAAAAATTGATGCAGTTCCAAACTATGAGGTGCAGAGTTTGGACAATATTTTCCAGCCACAAGGACAGATGATGGAACATGCATTTATCCTAGCATACGTGCTCTAAAAAATCATAATGACCATCAAAGAATCTACTCGAATATTTGGGCATGAACATGATACAACCACAGTTGAAGTAACATTGAACAGGGCTTGAGTAACCGTCTACCATCCAATTTCAGAAATGCAAGATGCGACTGAAAAGTATTATAGCTCTTGAACTGCCTCAGTTTGGACAATAATCTCAACCTCTTTTGAACTAGCTTTTTTAAGTCAGTACAATAAAAAAATAAATTGTTTCATTCGGAAGCAATATTTTGCATAAACAACCTACTAACATTTAAAGTTATTAATAGATCATTATTTTTAGTTATACCGACAAGACCTAACAATGAATTTTCTTATATAATCTCATTATTTCATCAAGATTAAAATAAATGAAAACATCAGTTTAACCCCAAGGAGTACGTTTTATACTGATAGTTTTTTAAATTGTCCAAAAACTTTTATTACAACAATATCATGACAAATGTTACTAACTATTTGACGGTATTTGTAAGGTCAGCCAGACTGGGGAAGGAACTGGGTTACGATTTCAGCTACAGAAACTAGGACAGCTTTATAGTAAGTGCATTTATGCAGCCCAAACAGATGTGGAAAAAAAAAATGAAGCTTCCTTATGAATGCTGACAATCGAGCATATACCGACCATAAGCTTAAAAAAAATCACTTAAAGGCTTAAGCTTGAATCACCTTAACAAGTTTAGAAATTTAAGACAACCAAAAATCAGTTATTAAACAAAAACAAATACAATAACCAAAGATGTTTCTGTCAATAAAATATACAACCTGAAACAAAAAAGGTACTAAGTGGTAAAAGGGGAAGGCCCTAACTTATCTTCTCATACATCTTCTATCTTAAATCACAATCAATGAGGGATAAATAATGGCCTACAACTGTAATATTTAGCTAACAAAAGTAATAAAGACCATGTCTGAAAATACAAAATGATTCAGAAAATAGCTATCAATTTATGCAGCAAAGACAAACAACTTTACAAAAGTGTACCTTTATTTTCTCCCTTCTAATAATTCGCTCACAAAGAAGGCGTACTTTCTCTAGGTCAACCTGTAAAAGAATTTCAATGTTATGTAAACCAATGGGTAGATCTTCAATATACAGCAATATTTTTAATGGCATATGTAGGGCATGGGCAACTTAAAAACAATGTACAAAAACATTGGCATCATACCCAAAGAGGCTTTATTTGAAGTAATAACATAACTATAAGAAAAAGCAATTGTAACAAATGTTTCAGAAATAAAATTTTCCTAGGCAACTTCAAATTTGATGCCCCTGAATGGTTCCCAACTACATGAATTGCTAATTATAAACATTGCAATAGTTAAAAATGGTGTTCATGACAATCAAAAATATTTTTTTCAATATGATTTGTTTTATTTATCTCAAATAACGGTGAAATTTCATATTGAGAAAATAATTATAGCATGCAGGTATTCTCCTCAAAAACCTGCCACCAATGGCTCAGAAGTGATTTTTTTTAATAGCAGCTAGAAATAATAATGAGTTCAGACTTACCCTCACTTGCTTTATATTCTTAAGCTCCTCAGCACCATGCTGACTATCAACCTAGAAATAAATATGAAAACAGAATAAGATAAACATACAAGGCAGCAACACCACAAAAGTGATGTACAACATAATATTCCAGCGATACAAATTATATATTATTTTGGAATTAATTACACAAATGATATTAAGAAATCACACGAAAATAAAAAACCAAGGTTAGGACTGATTATTGCATTGTAGGAGGGGAGTTGGAAGGGTACCTTTTCTCTCTGTTCCACGCTATGTTTTTCACAATAGGCCTTGTGCTGGAACCTGCCACCAATAGCTTTTATGTTCATGAATAAGCCAGCACTTCTAGCACAGGTTGGATGAAATTTAGCCTGGCAATGTCCATAGCTACACTGCATAGAATGAAAAAAAGAAACAAAATGCACATATCCATATGAGGTAAACAATCAATTTACAAATTATATTCACAGAGACAGATTACAAACCTTAAGGCACAGACCAAGTCTGTTATGACATATACAACAAGTATTTATGTCCTTTTCCTTCGAAAGAGCATCCTGCAGAACAGGATCAAACAGCATAGGTCAGGAAAGGTAAAATTTGATGCAACATCATAGGATATAAAATGAATCATTAGAAAAAAAAAAAAACAGGACGAAGCACAAAATGATCACCATTCCCCCGACCAGATTTTGCTGGCCCCTTTTGTATGTTGATTCCAGCAACCACTACAAGAAGATATAGACATGACAACTCTAGAAAAAGAATATCTTTAAGAATAATGACCTAATAATTGGAGTAATGAGAATGAAAAAAAGGGTAAAATGAAATAAGCTTGAAATACCTCAGCACAGAAGGCATGAACCCATTCCCCATTTGTTGACTTGCGGAATGCACCAATAACACCACTGCATAAACTACACTGGGCTCTAGAACAAGTCTTTTCACTGCTACCCAATTGTTGATTCCCAGGACTTGCCTGTAAAGATGTATCCTCGCAAAACTCACATCGCCATGGACCAGCGGGATCTTTAAGCCTCCGATAGCAATCCAAGTGAACAGCAACCTGCTAGTGTTTCAATGAACAATCAATACCAGAGGGAAAATAGCAATGTATAAGGAAGAATGAATCACACGGAAATGTACACCACCTTGCAGCTAGAACAAACAAAAATACGGTTCACTATTGTCTCAGCCCGCCAACAAACATCACAGAACAATATATTTTCCTTCGCAAAATCTGGAAACTTTAAGTCACCAGAATGCTTATCTGATGAAACTTTAGAAACAAAAGACCTTGAAATAGTTTCCTTTGGACGTGGCACCGGTGGAGAATATGTTGTTGCTCTCCTAGAGGCCGTACTACCATAAAGAGGATTCTGCTGAAGAGCCAAAGAGAATACACACTCATAAGCAAATTATGGGTAGTGTTGCTAACATATGAAAAAGAAAAGTTAAAAAAATAATATTAGAAGAAATCATATGATTCACATTTTCAAGATAATTTGTTGAAAAATATGAGAAGAGAAATAGATATTTTCCCATTCACATAGGTAAGAGATGTATAATATATGAGAAACCTAGCCCAATTTGTAGGCCTAGATTTAGAAATAAACTAAGAGCAACAATCAACCATAACCAGCTCTAAGGAGGGAAAAAACAGGAAATCTATTAAACCTAATATATAAAATTAATGTGATGGGTGCTAAATTCAATTGATTCTAAGTTAAGAAATCGTGGCACATGACAACACCTAGGGCAGAATTTCGGAAGGCATATGCATTTGCCAGCCTGTAGAAGGGAGGCTCCACACTTGACAGCTTATAGGCAAGAGGACAGTAGGGAAAATCAGGCATAGGTGCAGTGACCAGTTGAAAAAGCAAGTGCTTGCAGCTAGCTGGCAGAAAGAATGGTGAAGGATTGAAAGCAGGTAGGATATTTGCCAACTAGCGCCTCCTAATATTAAGTTTGGCTTCTTTCAGAAGCCTCAAAATTTCTTAAGGTGCTATAGATGATCCTCATAACTATTTTTGTACACAAAAATGTAGATATGAATTTATCTAAAAAGGGCACAATACCACATTCATCAATCTTATGAAGGTAGTTGGCACATTGAAAAGTCCAAATTGCATCACCGGACATTCATATAATTCCTATCTTATTTAGAAGGCAATCTTCGACTAGTGATAGTAGCATTTCAATTCTAGCTTGGAGACGTACTTATTTGGCTTTAGTTGATCAATCAATTCCTCAACTAGTGGTAATGGATAGTAGTTCTTGATGGTAATCATGCTTAGTGCTATGTAATCAGCGCAATTCCACCATTCTTCTTCAACTTAAGTATCATTGATGATCCACATGATAATTGCCCATCCTAATTGCTCTCTACCCTATTAGTTCTACCACCTAATGCCAAATCTACTCAAATTTCAGTGAAATGGCAAACCATGCTCCACGGCTCTCATGGCTAACAAACCTTTCACTTCCTAGAAAAAGGACAGAAGACTCCTACAATATAAGGTTAACTTGCTTACCTTGAGAAAGGCCAGCCGCAGAGAAAACAAAAGCTAATTTTATCTAATTTTGCAGACATATCAAGGCCAAGCGCACAAGAAACAAAGGCAAGTTCATCTAATCTATCATATCACATGAGTAGTACAAAACCAAGATTGAAAATAACCATCTTTTTTTTTTAATTGAAGATAACAAGATCAGCATTAAAGAAAGTAATAGCTATGGAAACAATGCGAGGAAAATCATTTTAGCAAGTTAAACTATTATGATTGTCTACAATAGGTAACTTCATGCTTCCATTAGTATGGATTGCCACAGGTCAAATGACACATATCAAAGAGGCATGATCTTGAAGGTGACCACGTTAATGCTATCACTCCATGGTTGCAAACTTGAGGATAAACTATTGGTCATCCTTGTATCATACAATCGTCTTGAATCATGCCAATGAGTAACAATTTGGATGGGATATAATTTGCAAATTTAATATGTTGTTCAGTACCTCAAAAACCATGTTTTTTTATTCCCATATCGAAGATAAAGAAAGCTAAAACAATCTTGGCCTATACATATAGCTTAAGGAGCTCATACTTAGCCTCATCTCGCTAGCAAGCATGAGCTAAAGAAGGAGACTTTTGTTGTTCCCTTCTTCTGAACCACTTCTAGAGTTG
The DNA here is from genome assembly GCA_022539455.1 of Dendrobium nobile. Classification (NCBI taxonomy): domain Eukaryota; kingdom Viridiplantae; phylum Streptophyta; class Magnoliopsida; order Asparagales; family Orchidaceae; genus Dendrobium; species Dendrobium nobile. The sequence goes on along the minus strand of JAGYWB010000049.1, from coordinate 10,191 downwards.
TCCTTCTAGTTGTATAGCCTATATCAGTAATTGTTCCTACTGTCCAATAGGTTGTTCTGGTTTTTATTTCTATTTGGAGTGAAATAAGAGTTATTCCGAAGGTGTAGCTTACTATTTTTATAAGGCAGATTGCTATTCAATTACATTGGCAGGTTATGGTAGCTACTATACTTGTTGCAAATCCCTTTATTTTGCTGATTTCTGCATTTTTTTCTTCTGAATGGCTTCTTATGCGCAATTAAAGATAGTGTGAGATTCGACTGTCATACCCCACCAATCTACAATCTTTTTGCATATTTCACAATGGTCTACTTTGGCCTCAATTATGAGTGGAGCTTCCAACACTTTCCCTTCACATAGCCATAGTGCTGGCAATGTGTATAAAAAAAAACATTCATTGTTTTGTTGTCCTTGATTGCATTTTCCTTTATCTTGTTAATTGCAGTTGCCCTTGTCCTTATGATGGTTGTTCTTTCACTAGTCATTGGATGATTTTTGGCTTTTATGCCCATTGAATAGGCACCAATTTCTTCAATCAAGGCAATTCGGAACAACTCTGATTCCTAGTGTAGGTTTTCATATAGCTCTGCAATAAACTTCATTGGGATTTTCAAAACCCTAACTATATGCAAGAATCAAGAGTGAACTAAAATTCAAAATTCAAAACCATTTCCTGAAAAGCAGGATAAACCTATTCTTAAGCCTAACATATTGAAAACGAGTAAGCGAATCAGAACAAGAGATAATAATTAAAATTCTACAGGATCAAACAGACCAACAGACCACCCTCAGGCCAAATCGACCAGCCCCAGGGAGACCAACCTTGCCACCCTGGGATGCTTGTTGCCAATCTACTTCCTTAGTTAGCGGCCAACTTGATGGCTAGCTATTTTTTCCTCATAAGGTGGTTCTCCATTGTCGTCGATCCAATGGCTAACTAGTCCATATTCACCTAGATCAATGCCAAATGTTTCAAAGATGTTAAAGCTATGATTCACTAATCAATTTGAACATGTATTCATGTTACCTTAGGTCTATTCCTTCTTCCTAATTCTCTAACACTACTTATATCAAGATGCTTAATTTGTGCATTTTTTACACCATTTGATGTACATATCCAAAACATGGAAATTTATTTTCAATATTATTATCTTCAATACATATCCAAATGCTGCTAGTAGTATAATCAATTTTCAATTTAACCTTTTAAGTTTAGTCAAACGTCCATTTTAATATGCTCATTTTTGTCTAATTGAACTAAGCTGACAGATTTTTTTTTTTGGTCAAACACTCGAATCAATATAATTTCTTCCGCCTAATTGTAATTTTATAAAATTTATCTTTTGAGACTCAATGATATCCTCTTATCATATAATACTCATAAGAGACTCATCATTTTAACATTTCATACTTAACTATAAGAGTTATAATATTATCAATATCTCTATATTCTTTTGTATAATATATCCAAAATACTAAAACATATCACATCTAGGTATCCTTTTAACTTCTAATAATATTAGTTGATACTTTTCAAGATCACCACTAAATTTGTATTTAATATATTCAAGCTTTATTCCATAATTCTAAGCCTTTTATCTTCAATTTTTTTTTATTATTTTATTCTTTTATTTCTTTTAACAGATATCTCATCAATTAAATTATGTTATTAAAAAAACATAAATTAAATAATTTACTTTGAGCAATATTTATAAGTATCACCATAACCAATGTAAGAAAATAAGGACTCAATGTTACTTTAATAAAATCTAACAATAGTTGTAATCCTCTAGTAATTGGAAACTCTTCGATCACCTCAAAATTACGTCTACTAAATTCATCATCATATTTTAATGCAATTTCTGCATTTCTTCAAAAAAAAAAAAATCCATCATCATGATAAATTTAATAACATCAAAATATCAACAATAACAACAACATCAAGCCTTTGCCCCACAACGTGGGGTCAGCTACATGAATCTTTTTTCTCCATTGTGCCCTATTAAACGTCAAATTCTCGTTTAAATCTAATAAAGAAAGGTCATTCCTAATATTTTCTAACCAAGTCATTTTAGGTCTGCCTCTACCTTTCTTAACATAAGTCAAATCTAATAGCTCTACTCTCCTAACCGGATCATCGGGAGACCGCCGTTTTATGTGACCAAACCATCTAAGGAGACTCTCTAATCTTATCTTCTGCTGGAGCTACTCCAACCTTTTCATGTATATGCTCATTTCGTATCCTATCTCTAAGGGTAAAGCCACTCATCCACCTAAGCATCCTCATCTCTGCCACACTTAACTTAGTATTATGCTTCACTTTTAATGGCCAACATTCGGCAGCATAAAGCATTGCAGGTCTCACCACCATCTTATAGAATTTTCCCTCAAGTTTGAGGGGTACTTTTCTATCACACAACAAGCCCAATGCATTCCTCCACTTCAACCAACCAACTTGAATTATGTTGATAATATCCCCATCTATTTCACCATCACTCTGAACAATAGATCCAAGGTATCTAAAACGTGTACTCTTACTAATAACTTGATCGCCCAAAGTCAAAATCCCCTCACTGGGTCTAACTACTAAAATTACACTCCATATATTTAGTTTTAGATCTACTCAAGCGAAAACCTTTAGACTCTAAGGTTGACCTCATAATTCAAGTTTACCTTCAACTCCCTCTCTAGTCTTATCAATGAGAAGAATATCATCAGCAAAGAGCATACACCAAGGTAAATCCTCTTGCAAATGTCTAGTGAGAACATCCATGACTAAAGCAAAAAGATATGGACTTAAGGCTGATCCTTGATGTAATCCAACTGAAATAGGAAAATACTTGGTCAAACCACCTTGTGTTTGAACACAAGTAATAGCTCCTGCATATCTTTAATGATTTGAATATAAGCATTATTAACTCCATTATTTTCAAGAATTCTTCATAGCACTTCTCTTGGAACTTTATCATATGCTTTCTCTAAATCAATATATATCATATGTAGATCCTCCTAATTCTCTCTATATTTCTCCATCAAACCTCTCAATAAATGTATGGCTTCCATAGTAAGACCTACCCGGCATGAATCCAAATTGATTTTGAGAAACATTAGTATCACGCCGCAACCTACGCTCCATAACTCGCTTCCATAGTTTTAAAGTATGACGCATTAACTTAATTCCTCTATAATTCGCACACTCATGTGCATCACCTTTATTCCTAAAAATAGGAAACATCAAAATATCATTGATACAAATCTTTCTTCCTTAGTGTACCAAATCAATCATAATGGTAACCAATCATATGCTTTTACAAGAACAATAAAAATCATATAGAAATATTTTCCGCACTCTATAGTTTTCCAGTTTCGTCTTAACATTATTTTCATAATAGATTTTACTGGCACAAAACTAAATTGGTTTTCCAAAACTAATATATTTTTCAAAGTCTAAATTACTTTATTCTCTTATAGTTTATTATTAAGAAATGGACCAAAATCATCCATCGACTCTTTAAAATGAGACATTTTTATCCTAATATTCAATGTTAGAGTTAAAAGTGTTAAATGTACGGGTATTTTGATTATTTTTTAATTAAATATTTATTCAATATAATTTTTTAAGTAATTATAATTTTCTAAAAAAAGTATTAAACGTTTCTTTAATAAAAAAATTAATAATAATTTTAGTTTTAATTCCAAAAAATTTAGTCATATTTTATAAAAAATGATTGATAAAAATATGTTTAACTAAGTTAAAAATAACATCTATTTGCAATTGATTTCTCTAAATCAATAAATATCATCTTTTATAAAATATGACTAAAATTTTTTAAATTAAAATTAAAATTATTATTATTATTACTTTATTAAAGAAACTTTAAATAAATTTTTTTAGAAAAATTATAATTACTTGAAAATTATATTTGATAAATATTTAATTAAAAATGACTAAAATACTCTAACATTTAACACCATTAACTCCAACATTGAATGTTAGGATAAAAAATGTTACATTTTAAAGATTGAGGGACAAAATTGGTCTATAAAAAGAGTTGGGGACTAATTTGATCTCTCACAAAGAGTTGAGAGATCATTTTAGTCATTTTCTCTTTTCTTATATGAATACAACAACAACAAGAACAACATCAAGCCCTTATTCCATTACAAGGAGTCGGCTACATAAATTTTTTTCTCCATTGTGTCCTATTAAAAGTCAAATTCTCATTGAAATCTAATAAAGAAACGTCATTCCTAATATTTTCTAACCAAGTCTTTTTAGGTCTGCCTCTAACTTTCTTAACACAAGTCAAATCTAATAACTCTACTCTCCTAACCGGATCATCGGGAGGCCGCCGTTTTATGTGACCAAACCATCTAAGGCGACTCTCTCTAATCTTATCTTCTGCTTGAGCTACTCCAACTTTTTCACATATATGCTCATTTCGTATCCTATCTCTAAGGGTAAAGCCACTCATCCACCTGAGCATCCTCATATCTGCCACACTTAACTTAGTATTATGCTTCTCTTTTAATGGCCAACATTCGGCACCATAAAGCATTGCAGGCCTCACCACCATCTTATAGAATTTTCCCTTAAGTTTGAGGGGTACTTTTCTATCACACAACAAGCCCGATGCATTCCTCCACTTCAATCATCCAACTTGAATTCTGCTGATAATATCCCCATCTATTTCACCAGCACTTTGAACAATAGATCCAAGGTATCTAAAACGTGTACTGTTATTAATGACTTGATCGCCCAAAGTCGCAATCCCCTCACTAGGTCTATTACTACTAAAATTACACTCCATATATTCCGTTTTAGATATACTCAAGCAAAAACCTTTAGACTCTACGGTTGACCTCCATAATTCAAGTTTACCTTCAACTCCCTCTCTAGTCTTATCAACAAGAAGAATATCATCAGCAAAAAGCATACACCAAGGCACATCCTCTTGCAAATGTTTAGTGAGAACATCCATGACTAAAGCAAAAAGATATGGGCTTAAGGTTGATCCTTGATGTAACCCAACCGAAATAGGGAAATACTTAGTCAAACCACCTTGTGTTTGAACACAAGTAATAGGTCATGCATACATATCTTTAATGATTTGAATATAAGCATTATTAACTCCATTATTTTCAAGAACTCTCCATAGCACTTCTCTTGGAACTTTATCATATGCTTTTTCAAAATCAATAAATATCATATGTAAATCCTCCTTATTTTCTCTATATTTCTTCATCAAATCTCTTAATAAATGTATGACTTCCATAGTCGACCTACCCGGCATGAATCCAAATTGATTTTGAGAAACATTAGTATCACGCCGCAACTTATGCTCCATAACTCGCTCCCATAGTTTTAAAGTATGACATATTAACTTAATTCCTCTATAATTCGCACAATCTTATGCATCACCTTTATTCTTAAAAATAGGAATTAACACACTCATTCTCCACTCATCTAACATCTTTTTAGTCTTCAAAATAGTATTAAAAAGTTTAGTAAGCCAAGAAATTCCTTCATCTCCTAAGCATTTCCACACTTCCATTGGAATATCATCATGTCCAACACCTTTTCCACCCTTCATTTTCTTTAAAGCATTTCTAACTTCGGTTTTACTGATACGTCGATAAAAACAGAAATCTTTATTTTCATTTAGGGTGCTAAGGTCACTACAGTCAATCTTATTTTCACAATATTCATTAAAAAGTTTAGCAAAATATCTCATCCACCTTTCTTGAATATCATCTTCTAAGAAAAATATTTTTTGATCTTCATCCTTAATACACTTCGCTTGAACTAAATCCTTACTACTCCTATCTATTTATTTGGCTAACTTATACATATATTTTTCTCCCTCCTTAGTATCTAATCTATTATATAAATCACTAAAAGCTAAGGTCTTTGCATCGCATATTGCTTTCTTAGATTCCTTACGGGACTCTTTATATCTTTCCCAATTATCAGAATTTTTAAAATTAAACTAATTTTTATAACAAATCTTCTTATTTTTAATCTTTTCTTTCACATTTGCATTCCACCACCAACTATTTTTAATATTAGGAGATTTTCCCTTTGATACTCCAAGCACATCTTTTGCAATATTCTTAATATTACTATCCACTTTTTCCCACATAATATTACCATCCTCATGTACAGACAAAATCTTAATATCTAAAATCTTACTCTCAAAAATATTTTTATTAATATTCTTTAAATGCCCCCATCTAATTCTAGAAAATCGTTTTACTTTATTTTTTATTCTTGCCCCTTTATCTTAAAGTATAAAACTAATAATCAATGATGGGTACATAAATTTTCACTCGGAATAACTTTACAATCTTTGCAATCTAAATGATCTAATTATCTTATAAGAAAATAGTAAATCTGAGTTGTATTATATCCATTTTTATAAGTGATGAGATGCTCATTCTTTTTCTTAAATAAGATATTAGCAATTAAAAAATCATAAGCTAAACAAAAATCTAAGATGGTCTTGCCACCTTCAATTGTCATTCCAAACTCATGGCCACCATGAATGCTTTTAAAATCTACTTCTCTACCAACATGTCCATTTAAATCTCCTCCAGTAAAAACTCTTTTTCAAGAGGTATCTTTTGTATTAATTCTTCTAAGTCATTCCAAAAATTTAATTTAGAACTCATATCCAAACCTACTTGAGGAGCATAAGCATTTATAATATTAACAATCTTAGCATCAACAACAATAAGCTATAATTCTATCTCCAATCCTATTAATTTTTATAACATTATCCTTCAAACTCTTATCTATAATAACACCTACACAATTTCTAATACGACTCCTACCCGAATACCAAAGTTTAAATCCTAAATGATCAATTTCCTTAGTCTTCTCTCCAACCCATTTAGTTTCCTGAATGCACAAAATATTTAACTTCCTATGAATCATAATATATATTATTCCATTAATTTTCCTATAAGGGAACCTATATTCCAAGTTCCTATCCTAATTTTAGTTTCATGGACCAGCTTCTTTGCCCACATCCGTCCTTGATGTGGAAACCCTTGCCTATTTAATACTGCACCCGGATGAGGTGCAGCGGCCCTTGCACACTTGTCACTGTATTCAGGCCATACAGCGCGTCGCTTCCAGGGGACACCCTAGCATTAACACAATTTCTTAAAGGATTCATCTCATTATTATTCGACAAGTTTTACGCTGACTGTTGACTACCTAACACAACCCTCCTCTTTTCTCATCTAGGACTTGGGACCTGACAACGGCAGTGTTTTTCTTATACGAATAATAACTTTAATTCCTCTATAATTAACACAATCTTCAATATATGCTTTGTGAACCAAACCACTGTAGTATCCCTATAACTAGCCAAATCTCACAAGGTGTATTCTTTGATCTAAACATTTAACTTTATGTAGATTCATTATAGGCTCATAGCTAATTCACTTTATAAGATTAATATGTAACATATCAATATATTTTATTCATTTTGTTCTTCCAAGTATTGTTTTTTCTTAAAACCCTCATTTGATAATTTCTTTAAGTAGTAATCCATTTTTCATTGAAGTCCTTGTATAACTAAAAGCATACTATGCCAGCTTCTAATGAATCTAACATGATCAAAAATCGGATCCATGATCTCTTGACTTATTTAGCTATTCTAAAGTTTTTTCTTCTTGCTATCAAACATATTATATAAATCATAACAAATTGCAACTTTTATTTTGCTCACTACATGCTTTGTATGTCTTCTAGTTCTCTTATAATGAATGTAACTCTCGCTAGTATAAAGGAACATTTTCCCTCTAATAATTTTTGTATATCCTCAGTCCAAAAAAAAGTCCTTAAATGAATATAAATTTTTTTTCTAGACTCTCCTCAGACTTCTAACTAAATAATTTTATTTTATCTCTCTTGGTAACATATCTTAGAAAACTAATAATTTCTTTTCTTTAAATTCCATCACTTTATACCCAAAAAAATTATGACTATAAAAAACATAAAAAAAATTTAGCCGATTTCCATTATGTGAAGCTTCACTCAACCACCAAATAAATCATGGTAAAAAAGAAACATGTAGAATTTATTGCCGTGCATCCACCTTAATATCTAGTACCAACTATAGATCACATGTTCTAGGGAATGAAGTAGAGATCATTTCCATATATGTGCGAAATAGCAATATAATTCATATATAAGGTTAGAAAAATATTTAAAACCTGTTGACTCGAACTAACTCCATCAAATGCATCTTTACGTAGCATAGAGTTCCTCGAAGAGGCAGCAGCAGCAGTTGCTGCAGCAAGAATCGCTTGAGCTTCTTTATGACGTCTCTCTTTCCTTCCTTTTTTCTTCGCTTCTTTAACTTCACAAATATATTGATTGACAAGTACCATATCCCATCTTTTTCTCCTGAATGCATCAAGCTCTTGAGAAAGATGGTTGATCATCCTATTAATCAACTCTTCTGCATAAAAAAGGGATCATTAATATCATAACATATAAAATATATCAAACAAAAAATATTGTTGAATCATACGTAAAAGGAATTAAACAAGCTCAAGTTTAAGAATTTTATGAACATACATATATAGGAGAACGTCAGTTGCAGCCATGATACTATTAAAAACAATTTTATCAAAAAAATATAGGTAATTGCATGCTAGAAATGGAAGGTGGAAGGTGTAAGGTATGAAGCTATGATTAACAGTCCAACTAGTTGTAATTGGCAGATAGCAAAATACATATAACATACATACAACATCTCGAATTAGGTGGATGTAATGCTTTTAGTACAAACAATCTATTTTCTCGTCAGGTTTGATTAACGATCAAATATTCATAAAAATTTATCAAAATGGATTATCAAGTTATTCTTAGGTTGTAAATCAATGCCAACGATCTTGATGTTGCATTTGAAGGTAATATTACAGAAAAATGTGTGGAGAATGTAATTTTCCACATAAAATGATAGAATGATGATACCTATTTTTTTTGGTGATAGAAACATATCCTACATACTTTAATCAATGGTGTATGGTGCATGCCAAATCTTTCTTTTTTTTTTTTTTGGCTCGTGGATAGTTATAAATTTAAACCTACATTGATAGCAAGAGAAATCCTTCATGCAATTGACGTCAAATCTCAAACCCAAGACCTATGCCCTAAAAACTAGAAAGCCTATCCATTGAGCCAGGTCCTTTCAATAGTAGTTAAAAATAAAAATTAGACATTTCTCCTATGAGAAAAATGAATATTCTCCGCCTAATTTTATTTTTAGTCTGCTGCTTTAAGTAATCTTTAAACACAAAATCATACCATTGATAGTGATATACAATTTGAAAAACAATGAGTCAAATTTCATCAAATTTCATAATCTTTTTAAAATTCATCGAGCATGTGGACAAATTGTGAATTTTCCTTTTAAAATTCAAGCTTTACCCATATATTTCATCAAGTAAAACTGCTTAATATATGCTAAGTACAATAATAAACTCATGTATTTAACCCCAATCCATTCAAAAGTCTCTATACTTTGAAATTCTAATAACATTCTCATTTAATTGTAGCCATGATTAAGAAAACTTCCATTTGATTGATTGATAATTAAATGATCTTTAAAATTCATAAAACAAGGCATAAAACTACTTCCAATGATGTTGAACATAGTAGATGGCTTTGATTTTGCATTTAAAGGCCACAATATTGAAATTAAATTGGGTAGAGAATGATGATTCTATTCATAAGAGGAGAAAAATCCATCCCTTCACTAATATACATATGATAAATATTTATGAACCTAAGATGCATACTTGAAAAACATGAAATGAAAAGAAACTGTTTAAGAGCTTAAAGCACAACTTCTCACAGCTAGGAAACTTGAGGGCAAAACTGAATGAATAAGAAAGACGCCTGACCACATGAATGCTTGATTGAAGCAACCCTATCAAGTAAACAGTTTTGCAAGTACAGCAACTCTCCTTCAATTTCATCTGTAGGTGAAATATCCCAAGACCTGCATATTTTTAACCTTTGCCAATTGGTCCAAATTTGCTGCAATGGATGGACAACCCTCAACAGTCTTGGTTTCAGTGGTTTTCAATCTATCTGCACAAACCTGCGGAGGCCCTCGCTGGCACCTCGGAGGCCATTCAAATGTACTAAGAAGTGCTCAAATAAAGTGT
>JAGYWB010000048.1:87500-92482 GCA_022539455.1 Dendrobium nobile | reverse complement strand
CACATCTTCGGCACAGTGTGGACAACTACAACACCCCACCCCTTTGCTTTTTGGCATCGAGTTGGCATGTTTGGGAACTCATGTGTGCATGCACAAGTACAGAATATGCAATTATATGGCAAAAAAAAATTTTAAGCTTTTTCGGCCATTTTGAACTACGGGGGCATTTTTTGGGTTATTAGCCTTGTCTGCCTTTTAGAGGGGTAGGCTAAACATACAGCAGAGTAACAAACTCTGTCGCAGAACTCGATTATCATGCGAGGGATGACACTTGCCATCGATTGTCGGATTCGATGGTTGTTCGACTGGCCCAAACTCGGCTACCTTACGTGCATGGCGGGAGCTTGCCGTCCACATCTTTACTACGATCCTTTGGTTATCGCCTGTCGTAGGAGTGCTTACTCTTCGATACTGGGTGGTGCCTTTGGGCTTAGTGATGTGGAAGTGCTTGACACCGTATTGGCACATGAGTTGTCGTATGCTCTGCTTCGATTGATTGGTGGTTACTTTGTGTGGCCAACATCAATGTAGCAGTCCTTTCACTTGTTACATGTGCCTTCAATTGTTGGTTATGAAAAAAAGAGGTGACATGCTGCCCGTGCCTTCGATTGTTGGTTGCGAAAAAATATTCAGATGTGCCAAGTTACACATCATAATTGTGTCCCTCAAATCCAGCGTGACATTGGCCCTTAGTTGGAATTGCAAGTGTGCCTCGGCCCTTCTTGCCAATATTTCGAGACCCTGCTTGCCAACGTGCCCACGGCTTATGTATTTTGATGCATACGGGCCTCGGCCCTTCTTGCCAATAATTCGAGACCCTGCTTGCCAACGTGCCCACGGCTTAAGTATTTTGATGCATACGGGAATAAATGTATCCGCTAATAAATGAAGTGACAAGTCGCTTGTGCCTACGATACGATTATTGGTTGCGAAAGAATAATCAGGCTTGCGACGGTTCGTGCAGCCTGCGTGTGGAAGCCAAGGCTAGCAGCCTGCGGAGGCCCTGGCTGGCAGCTTGCGGAGGCTATGGCTGGTTGCCTGCGGAGGCCATGGTTGGCTGCCTGCGGATGTCCTGGCTGGCTGCGTGCGGAGGCCATGGCTGGCTGCCTGCGGAGGCCCTGGCTGGCTGCCTGCGGAGGCCATGGCTAGCAGCCTGCGGAGGCGCTGGCTGGCAGCGGCCTGCGGAGGCCCTGGCTGACAGCCTGCGGAGGCCATGGCTAGCAGCCTGCGAAGGCCCTGGCTGGCAGCGGCCTGCGGAGGCCCTGGCTGGCGGCCTGCGGAGGCCCTGGCTGGCAGCATGCGGAGAACCTGGCTGGCAGCCTGCGGAGGACCTGGCTGGCAGCGGCCTGCGGAGGCCCTGGCTGGCAGCGGCATGCGGAGGCCCTGGCTGGCAGCCTGCGGAGGCCCTGGCTGGCAGCGGCCTGCGGAGGCCCTGGCTGCAAGCCTGCGGAGGCCCTGGCTGGCAACCTGCGGAGGCCATGGCTGGCAGCCTGCGGAGGCCCTCGCTGGCAGCCTGCGGAGGCCATTCAAATGTACTAAGAAGTGCTCAAATAAGTGCTTTTTGGCATCGAGTTGGCATGTTGGGAACTCATGTGTGCATGCACAAGCAGAATATGCAATTATATGGCAAAAAAAAATTTAAGCTTTTTCGGCCATTTTGAACTACGGGGGCATTTTTGGGGTTATTAGCCTTGTCTGCCTTTTAGAGGGGTAGGCTAAACATACAGCAGAGTAACAAAACTCTGTCGCAGAACTCGATTATCATGCGAGGGATGACACTTGCCATCGATTGTCGGATTCGATGGTTGTTCGACTGGCCCAAACTCAGCTACCTTACGTGCATGGCGGGAGCTTGCCGTCCACATCTTTACTACGATCCTTTGGTTCGCCTGTCGTAGGAGTGCTTACTCTTCGATACTGGGTGGTGCCTTTGGGCTTAGTGATGTGGAAGTGCTTGACACCGTATTGGCACATGAGTTGTCGTATGCTCTGCTTCGATTGATTGGTGGTTACTTTGTGTGGCCAACCATCAATGTAGCAGTCCTTTCACTTGTTACATGTGCCTTCAATTGTTGGTTATGAAAAAAAGAGGTGACATGCTGCCCGTGCCTTCGATTGTTGGTTGCGAAAAAATATTCAGATGTGCCAAGTTACACATCATAATTGTGTCCCTCAAATCCAGCGTGACATTGGCCCTTAGTTGGAATTGCAAGTGTGCCTCGGCCCTTCTTGCCAATATTTCGAGACCCTGCTTGCCAACGTGCCCACGGCTTATGTATTTTGATGCATACGGGCCTCGGCCCTTCTTGCCAATAATTCGAGACCCTGCTTGCCAACGTGCCCACGGCTTAAGTATTTTGATGCATACGGGAATAAATGTATCCGCTAATAAATGAAGTGACAAGTCGCTTGTGCCTACGATACGATTATTGGTTGCGAAAGAATAATCAGGCTTGCGACGGTTCGTGCAGCCTGCGTGTGGAAGCCAAGGCTAGCAGCCTGCGGAGGCCCTGGCTGGCAGCTTGCGGAGGCTATGGCTGGTTGCCTGCGGAGGCCATGGTTGGCTGCCTGCGGATGTCCTGGCTGGCTGCGTGCGGAGGCCATGGCTGGCTGCCTGCGGAGGCCCTGGCTGGCTGCCTGCGGAGGCCATGGCTAGCAGCCTGCGGAGGCGCTGGCTGGCAGCGGCCTGCGGAGGCCCTGGCTGACAGCCTGCGGAGGCCATGGCTAGCAGCCTGCGAAGGCCCTGGCTGGCAGCGGCCTGCGGAGGCCCTGGTTGGCATTATTGGAGTATATGCTTTATGTCGCTTGCCATTTTACATCTTTTCTGGATGTTCAACTGGCTCAAACTCAGCTTCGAGATGGCATGAGGGGATCTCGTTTGTGCATTTAAATGTAAAATGTGGGAATGTTATGCAAAAAAAAAATGTAAGCTTTTTCGGCCTTTTTGAACTACCGGGGCATTTTTCGTGTTATTAGCCTTGTTTGTCTTTTAGAGGGAAGTTGACGTGCAAAAGTGAAGAAAAATTTTCCTCAAAGAAGTTGAATTGCTCGTAAGGGATGAAACTCTTGCCTCGATTGTTGGATGCGGAAGATTAAATTGATATGCGGAGGCCCTGGCTGGCAACTTGCGAAGGCTATGGCTGGTTGCCTGCGGAGGCCATGGTAAGCAGCCTGCGGAGGCCATGGCTGGCTGCCTGTGGAGGCCCTGGCTGGCTGCCTGCGGAGGCCATGGCTAGCAGCCTGCGGAGGCGCTGGCTGGCAGCAGCCTGCGGAGGCGCTGGCTGGCAGCAGCCTGCGGAGGCCTTGGCTGACAGCCTGCGGAGGCCATGGCAAGCAGCCTTCGGAGGCCCTAGCAAGCAGCGGCCTGCGGAGGCCCTGGCTGATAGCCTGCGGAGGCCATGGCTAGCAGCCTGCGGTGGCCCTGGCTGCGGCATTATTGGAGTATATGCTTTATGTCGCTTGCCATTTTACATCTTTTCTGGATGTTCAACTGGCTCAAACTCAGCTTCGAGATGGCATGACGGGATCTCGTATGTGCATTTAAATGTAAAATGTGGGAATGTTATGCAAAAAAAAAATGTAAGCTTTTTCGGCCTTTTTGAACTACCGGGGCATTTTTCGTGTTATTAGCCTTGTTTGCCTTTTAGAGGGAAGTTGACGTGCAAAAGTGAAGAAAAATTTTCCTCAAAGAAGTTGAATTGCTCGTAAGGGATGAAACTCTTGCCTCGATTGTTGGATGCGGAAGATTAAATTGATATGCGGAGGCCCTGGCTGGCACCTTGCGAAGGCTATGGCTGGTTGCCTGCGGAGGCAATGGTTGGCTGCCTGCAGATGTCCTGGCTGGCTGCGTGCGGAGGCCGTGGCTGGCTGCCTGCGGAGGCCCTGGCTGGCTGCCTGCGGAGGCCATGGCTAGCAGCCTGCGGAGGCCTTGGCTGACAGCCTGCGGAGGCCTTGGCTGACAGCCTGCGGAGGCCATGGCTAGCAGCCTGTGGAGGCCCTGGCTGGCAGCCTGCGGAGGCCCTGGCTGTGGCATTATTGGAGTATATGCTTTATGTCGCTTGCCATTTTACATCTTTTCTGGATGTTCAACTGGCTCAAACTCAGCTTCGAGATGGCATGACGGGATCTCGTATGTGCATTTAAATGTAAAATGTGGGAATGTTATGCAAAAAAAAAATGTAAGCTTTTTCGGCCTTTTTGAACTACCGGGGCATTTTTCGTGTTATTAGCCTTGTTTGTCTTTTAGAGGGAAGTTGACGTGCAAAAGTGAAGAAAAATTTTCCTCAAAGAAGTTGAATTGCTCGTAAGGGATGAAACTCTTGCCTCGATTGTTGGATGCGGAAGATTAAATTGATATGCGGAGGCCCTGGCTGGCAACTTGCGAAGGCTATGGCTGGTTGCCTGCGGAGGCAATGGTTGGCTGCCTGCAGATGTCCTGGCTGGCTGCGTGCGGAGGCCGTGGCTGGCTGCCTGCGGAGGCCCTGGCTGGCTGCCTGCGGAGGCCATGGCTAGCAGCCTGCGGAGGCCTTGGCTGACAGCCTGCGGAGGCCTTGGCTGACAGCCTGCGGAGGCCATGGCAAGCAGCCTTCGGAGGCCCTAGCAAGCAGCGGCCTGCGGAGGCCCTGGCTGATAGCCTGCGGAGGCCATGGCTAGCAGCCTGCGGTGGCCCTGGCTGTGGCATTATTGGAGTATATGCTTTATGTCGCTTGCCATTTTACATCTTTTCTGGATGTTCAACTGGCTCAAACTCAGCTTCGAGATGGCATGACGGGATCTCGTATGTGCATTTAAATGTAAAATGTGGGAATGTTATGCAAAAAAAAAATGTAAGCTTTTTCGGCCTTTTTGAACTACCGGGGCATTTTTCGTGTTATTAGCCTTGTTTGTCTTTTAGAGGGAAGTTGACGTGCAAAAGTGAAGAAAAATTTTCCTCAAAGAAGTTGAATTGCTCGTAAGGGATGAAACTCTTGCCTCGATTGTTG
>JAGYWB010000048.1:67500-77500 GCA_022539455.1 Dendrobium nobile | reverse complement strand
GCTGCCTGCGGATGTCCTGGCTGGCTGCGTGCGGAGGCCATGGCTGGCTGCCTGCGGAGGCCCTGGCTGGCTGCCTGCGGAGGCCATGGCTAGCAGCCTGCGGAGGCGCTGGCTGGCAGCGGCCTGCGGAGGCCCTGGCTGACAGCCTGCGGAGGCCATGGCTAGCAGCCTGCGAAGGCCCTGGCTGGCAGCGGCCTGCGGAGGCCCTGGCTGGCGGCCTGCGGAGGCCCTGGCTGGCAGCATGCGGAGAACCTGGCTGGCAGCCTGCGGAGGACCTGGCTGGCAGCGGCCTGCGGAGGCCCTGGCTGGCAGCGGCATGCGGAGGCCCTGGCTGGCAGCCTGCGGAGGCCCTGGCTGGCAGCGGCCTGCGGAGGCCCTGGCTGCAAGCCTGCGGAGGCCCTGGCTGGCAACCTGCGGAGGCCATGGCTGGCAGCCTGCGGAGGCCCTCGCTGGCAGCCTGCGGAGGCCATTCAAATGTACTAAGAAGTGCTCAAATAAGTGCTTTTTGGCATCGAGTTGGCATGTTGGGAACTCATGTGTGCATGCACAAGCAGAATATGCAATTATATGGCAAAAAAAAATTTAAGCTTTTTCGGCCATTTTGAACTACGGGGGCATTTTTGGGGTTATTAGCCTTGTCTGCCTTTTAGAGGGGTAGGCTAAACATACAACAGAGTAACAAAACTCTGTCGCAGAACTCGATTATCATGCGAGGGATGACACTTGCCATCGATTGTCGGATTCGATGGTTGTTCGACTGGCCCAAACTCAGCTACCTTACGTGCATGGCGGGAGCTTGCCGTCCACATCTTTACTACGATCCTTTGGTTCGCCTGTCGTAGGAGTGCTTACTCTTCGATACTGGGTGGTGCCTTTGGGCTTAGTGATGTGGAAGTGCTTGACACCGTATTGGCACATGAGTTGTCGTATGCTCTGCTTCGATTGATTGGTGGTTACTTTGTGTGGCCAACCATCAATGTAGCAGTCCTTTCACTTGTTACATGTGCCTTCAATTGTTGGTTATGAAAAAAAGAGGTGACATGCTGCCCGTGCCTTCGATTGTTGGTTGCGAAAAAATATTCAGATGTGCCAAGTTACACATCATAATTGTGTCCCTCAAATCCAGCGTGACATTGGCCCTTAGTTGGAATTGCAAGTGTGCCTCGGCCCTTCTTGCCAATATTTCGAGACCCTGCTTGCCAACGTGCCCACGGCTTATGTATTTTGATGCATACGGGCCTCGGCCCTTCTTGCCAATAATTCGAGACCCTGCTTGCCAACGTGCCCACGGCTTAAGTATTTTGATGCATACGGGAATAAATGTATCCGCTAATAAATGAAGTGACAAGTCGCTTGTGCCTACGATACGATTATTGGTTGCGAAAGAATAATCAGGCTTGCGACGGTTCGTGCAGCCTGCGTGTGGAAGCCAAGGCTAGCAGCCTGCGGAGGCCCTGGCTGGCAGCTTGCGGAGGCTATGGCTGGTTGCCTGCGGAGGCCATGGTTGGCTGCCTGCGGATGTCCTGGCTGGCTGCGTGCGGAGGCCATGGCTGGCTGCCTGCGGAGGCCCTGGCTGGCTGCCTGCGGAGGCCATGGCTAGCAGCCTGCGGAGGCGCTGGCTGGCAGCGGCCTGCGGAGGCCCTGGCTGACAGCCTGCGGAGGCCATGGCTAGCAGCCTGCGAAGGCCCTGGCTGGCAGCGGCCTGCGGAGGCCCTGGCTGGCGGCCTGCGGAGGCCCTGGCTGGCAGCATGCGGAGAACCTGGCTGGCAGCCTGCGGAGGACCTGGCTGGCAGCGGCCTGCGGAGGCCCTGGCTGGCAGCGGCATGCGGAGGCCCTGGCTGGCAGCCTGCGGAGGCCCTGGCTGGCAGCGGCCTGCGGAGGCCCTGGCTGCAAGCCTGCGGAGGCCCTGGCTGGCAACCTGCGGAGGCCATGGCTGGCAGCCTGCGGAGGCCCTCGCTGGCAGCCTGCGGAGGCCATTCAAATGTACTAAGAAGTGCTCAAATAAGTGCTTTTTGGCATCGAGTTGGCATGTTGGGAACTCATGTGTGCATGCACAAGCAGAATATGCAATTATATGGCAAAAAAAAATTTAAGCTTTTTCGGCCATTTTGAACTACGGGGGCATTTTTGGGGTTATTAGCCTTGTCTGCCTTTTAGAGGGGTAGGCTAAACATACAACAGAGTAACAAAACTCTGTCGCAGAACTCGATTATCATGCGAGGGATGACACTTGCCATCGATTGTCGGATTCGATGGTTGTTCGACTGGCCCAAACTCAGCTACCTTACGTGCATGGCGGGAGCTTGCCGTCCACATCTTTACTACGATCCTTTGGTTCGCCTGTCGTAGGAGTGCTTACTCTTCGATACTGGGTGGTGCCTTTGGGCTTAGTGATGTGGAAGTGCTTGACACCGTATTGGCACATGAGTTGTCGTATGCTCTGCTTCGATTGATTGGTGGTTACTTTGTGTGGCCAACCATCAATGTAGCAGTCCTTTCACTTGTTACATGTGCCTTCAATTGTTGGTTATGAAAAAAAGAGGTGACATGCTGCCCGTGCCTTCGATTGTTGGTTGCGAAAAAATATTCAGATGTGCCAAGTTACACATCATAATTGTGTCCCTCAAATCCAGCGTGACATTGGCCCTTAGTTGGAATTGCAAGTGTGCCTCGGCCCTTCTTGCCAATATTTCGAGACCCTGCTTGCCAACGTGCCCACGGCTTATGTATTTTGATGCATACGGGCCTCGGCCCTTCTTGCCAATAATTCGAGACCCTGCTTGCCAACGTGCCCACGGCTTAAGTATTTTGATGCATACGGGAATAAATGTATCCGCTAATAAATGAAGTGACAAGTCGCTTGTGCCTACGATACGATTATTGGTTGCGAAAGAATAATCAGGCTTGCGACGGTTCGTGCAGCCTGCGTGTGGAAGCCAAGGCTAGCAGCCTGCGGAGGCCCTGGCTGGCAGCTTGCGGAGGCTATGGCTGGTTGCCTGCGGAGGCCATGGTTGGCTGCCTGCGGATGTCCTGGCTGGCTGCGTGCGGAGGCCATGGCTGGCTGCCTGCGGAGGCCCTGGCTGGCTGCCTGCGGAGGCCATGGCTAGCAGCCTGCGGAGGCGCTGGCTGGCAGCGGCCTGCGGAGGCCCTGGCTGACAGCCTGCGGAGGCCATGGCTAGCAGCCTGCGAAGGCCCTGGCTGGCAGCGGCCTGCGGAGGCCCTGGCTGGCGGCCTGCGGAGGCCCTGGCTGGCAGCATGCGGAGAACCTGGCTGGCAGCCTGCGGAGGACCTGGCTGGCAGCGGCCTGCGGAGGCCCTGGCTGGCAGCGGCATGCGGAGGCCCTGGCTGGCAGCCTGCGGAGGCCCTGGCTGGCAGCGGCCTGCGGAGGCCCTGGCTGCAAGCCTGCGGAGGCCCTGGCTGGCAACCTGCGGAGGCCATGGCTGGCAGCCTGCGGAGGCCCTCGCTGGCAGCCTGCGGAGGCCATTCAAATGTACTAAGAAGTGCTCAAATAAGTGCTTTTTGGCATCGAGTTGGCATGTTGGGAACTCATGTGTGCATGCACAAGCAGAATATGCAATTATATGGCAAAAAAAAATTTAAGCTTTTTCGGCCATTTTGAACTACGGGGGCATTTTTGGGGTTATTAGCCTTGTCTGCCTTTTAGAGGGGTAGGCTAAACATACAACAGAGTAACAAAACTCTGTCGCAGAACTCGATTATCATGCGAGGGATGACACTTGCCATCGATTGTCGGATTCGATGGTTGTTCGACTGGCCCAAACTCAGCTACCTTACGTGCATGGCGGGAGCTTGCCGTCCACATCTTTACTACGATCCTTTGGTTCGCCTGTCGTAGGAGTGCTTACTCTTCGATACTGGGTGGTGCCTTTGGGCTTAGTGATGTGGAAGTGCTTGACACCGTATTGGCACATGAGTTGTCGTATGCTCTGCTTCGATTGATTGGTGGTTACTTTGTGTGGCCAACCATCAATGTAGCAGTCCTTTCACTTGTTACATGTGCCTTCAATTGTTGGTTATGAAAAAAAGAGGTGACATGCTGCCCGTGCCTTCGATTGTTGGTTGCGAAAAAATATTCAGATGTGCCAAGTTACACATCATAATTGTGTCCCTCAAATCCAGCGTGACATTGGCCCTTAGTTGGAATTGCAAGTGTGCCTCGGCCCTTCTTGCCAATATTTCGAGACCCTGCTTGCCAACGTGCCCACGGCTTATGTATTTTGATGCATACGGGCCTCGGCCCTTCTTGCCAATAATTCGAGACCCTGCTTGCCAACGTGCCCACGGCTTAAGTATTTTGATGCATACGGGAATAAATGTATCCGCTAATAAATGAAGTGACAAGTCGCTTGTGCCTACGATACGATTATTGGTTGCGAAAGAATAATCAGGCTTGCGACGGTTCGTGCAGCCTGCGTGTGGAAGCCAAGGCTAGCAGCCTGCGGAGGCCCTGGCTGGCAGCTTGCGGAGGCTATGGCTGGTTGCCTGCGGAGGCCATGGTTGGCTGCCTGCGGATGTCCTGGCTGGCTGCGTGCGGAGGCCATGGCTGGCTGCCTGCGGAGGCCCTGGCTGGCTGCCTGCGGAGGCCATGGCTAGCAGCCTGCGGAGGCGCTGGCTGGCAGCGGCCTGCGGAGGCCCTGGCTGACAGCCTGCGGAGGCCATGGCTAGCAGCCTGCGAAGGCCCTGGCTGGCAGCGGCCTGCGGAGGCCCTGGCTGGCGGCCTGCGGAGGCCCTGGCTGGCAGCGGCCTGCGGAGGCCCTGGCTGGCAGCATGCGGAGAACCTGGCTGGCAGCCTGCGGAGGACCTGGCTGGCAGCGGCCTGCGGAGGCCCTGGCTGGCAGCGGCATGCGGAGGCCCTGGCTGGCAGCCTGCGGAGGCCCTGGCTGGCAGCGGCCTGCGGAGGCCCTGGCTGCAAGCCTGCGGAGGCCCTGGCTGGCAACCTGCGGAGGCCATGGCTGGCAGCCTGCGGAGGCCCTCGCTGGCAGCCTGCGGAGGCCATTCAAATGTACTAAGAAGTGCTCAAATAAGTGCTTTTTGGCATCGAGTTGGCATGTTGGGAACTCATGTGTGCATGCACAAGCAGAATATGCAATTATATGGCAAAAAAAAATTTAAGCTTTTTCGGCCATTTTGAACTACGGGGGCATTTTTGGGGTTATTAGCCTTGTCTGCCTTTTAGAGGGGTAGGCTAAACATACAACAGAGTAACAAAACTCTGTCGCAGAACTCGATTATCATGCGAGGGATGACACTTGCCATCGATTGTCGGATTCGATGGTTGTTCGACTGGCCCAAACTCAGCTACCTTACGTGCATGGCGGGAGCTTGCCGTCCACATCTTTACTACGATCCTTTGGTTCGCCTGTCGTAGGAGTGCTTACTCTTCGATACTGGGTGGTGCCTTTGGGCTTAGTGATGTGGAAGTGCTTGACACCGTATTGGCACATGAGTTGTCGTATGCTCTGCTTCGATTGATTGGTGGTTACTTTGTGTGGCCAACCATCAATGTAGCAGTCCTTTCACTTGTTACATGTGCCTTCAATTGTTGGTTATGAAAAAAAGAGGTGACATGCTGCCCGTGCCTTCGATTGTTGGTTGCGAAAAAATATTCAGATGTGCCAAGTTACACATCATAATTGTGTCCCTCAAATCCAGCGTGACATTGGCCCTTAGTTGGAATTGCAAGTGTGCCTCGGCCCTTCTTGCCAATATTTCGAGACCCTGCTTGCCAACGTGCCCACGGCTTATGTATTTTGATGCATACGGGCCTCGGCCCTTCTTGCCAATAATTCGAGACCCTGCTTGCCAACGTGCCCACGGCTTAAGTATTTTGATGCATACGGGAATAAATGTATCCGCTAATAAATGAAGTGACAAGTCGCTTGTGCCTACGATACGATTATTGGTTGCGAAAGAATAATCAGGCTTGCGACGGTTCGTGCAGCCTGCGTGTGGAAGCCAAGGCTAGCAGCCTGCGGAGGCCCTGGCTGGCAGCTTGCGGAGGCTATGGCTGGTTGCCTGCGGAGGCCATGGTTGGCTGCCTGCGGATGTCCTGGCTGGCTGCGTGCGGAGGCCATGGCTGGCTGCCTGCGGAGGCCCTGGCTGGCTGCCTGCGGAGGCCATGGCTAGCAGCCTGCGGAGGCGCTGGCTGGCAGCGGCCTGCGGAGGCCCTGGCTGACAGCCTGCGGAGGCCATGGCTAGCAGCCTGCGAAGGCCCTGGCTGGCAGCGGCCTGCGGAGGCCCTGGCTGGCGGCCTGCGGAGGCCCTGGCTGGCAGCATGCGGAGAACCTGGCTGGCAGCCTGCGGAGGACCTGGCTGGCAGCGGCCTGCGGAGGCCCTGGCTGGCAGCGGCCTGCGGAGGCCCTGGCTGCAAGCCTGCGGAGGCCCTGGCTGGCAACCTGCGGAGGCCATGGCTGGCAGCCTGCGGAGGCCCTCGCTGGCAGCCTGCGGAGGCCATTCAAATGTACTAAGAAGTGCTCAAATAAGTGCTTTTTGGCATCGAGTTGGCATGTTGGGAACTCATGTGTGCATGCACAAGCAGAATATGCAATTATATGGCAAAAAAAAATTTAAGCTTTTTCGGCCATTTTGAACTACGGGGGCATTTTTGGGGTTATTAGCCTTGTCTGCCTTTTAGAGGGGTAGGCTAAACATACAACAGAGTAACAAAACTCTGTCGCAGAACTCGATTATCATGCGAGGGATGACACTTGCCATCGATTGTCGGATTCGATGGTTGTTCGACTGGCCCAAACTCAGCTACCTTACGTGCATGGCGGGAGCTTGCCGTCCACATCTTTACTACGATCCTTTGGTTCGCCTGTCGTAGGAGTGCTTACTCTTCGATACTGGGTGGTGCCTTTGGGCTTAGTGATGTGGAAGTGCTTGACACCGTATTGGCACATGAGTTGTCGTATGCTCTGCTTCGATTGATTGGTGGTTACTTTGTGTGGCCAACCATCAATGTAGCAGTCCTTTCACTTGTTACATGTGCCTTCAATTGTTGGTTATGAAAAAAAGAGGTGACATGCTGCCCGTGCCTTCGATTGTTGGTTGCGAAAAAATATTCAGATGTGCCAAGTTACACATCATAATTGTGTCCCTCAAATCCAGCGTGACATTGGCCCTTAGTTGGAATTGCAAGTGTGCCTCGGCCCTTCTTGCCAATATTTCGAGACCCTGCTTGCCAACGTGCCCACGGCTTATGTATTTTGATGCATACGGGCCTCGGCCCTTCTTGCCAATAATTCGAGACCCTGCTTGCCAACGTGCCCACGGCTTAAGTATTTTGATGCATACGGGAATAAATGTATCCGCTAATAAATGAAGTGACAAGTCGCTTGTGCCTACGATACGATTATTGGTTGCGAAAGAATAATCAGGCTTGCGACGGTTCGTGCAGCCTGCGTGTGGAAGCCAAGGCTAGCAGCCTGCGGAGGCCCTGGCTGGCAGCTTGCGGAGGCTATGGCTGGTTGCCTGCGGAGGCCATGGTTGGCTGCCTGCGGATGTCCTGGCTGGCTGCGTGCGGAGGCCATGGCTGGCTGCCTGCGGAGGCCCTGGCTGGCTGCCTGCGGAGGCCATGGCTAGCAGCCTGCGGAGGCGCTGGCTGGCAGCGGCCTGCGGAGGCCCTGGCTGACAGCCTGCGGAGGCCATGGCTAGCAGCCTGCGAAGGCCCTGGCTGGCAGCGGCCTGCGGAGGCCCTGGTTGGCATTATTGGAGTATATGCTTTATGTCGCTTGCCATTTTACATCTTTTCTGGATGTTCAACTGGCTCAAACTCAGCTTCGAGATGGCATGAGGGGATCTCGTTTGTGCATTTAAATGTAAAATGTGGGAATGTTATGCAAAAAAAAAATGTAAGCTTTTTCGGCTTTTTGAACTACCGGGGCATTTTTCGTGTTATTAGCCTTGTTTGTCTTTTAGAGGGAAGTTGACGTGCAAAAGTGAAGAAAAATTTTCCTCAAAGAAGTTGAATTGCTCGTAAGGGATGAAACTCTTGCCTCGATTGTTGGATGCGGAAGATTAAATTGATATGCGGAGGCCCTGGCTGGCAACTTGCGAAGGCTATGGCTGGTTGCCTGCGGAGGCCATGGTAAGCAGCCTGCGGAGGCCATGGCTGGCTGCCTGTGGAGGCCCTGGCTGGCTGCCTGCGGAGGCCATGGCTAGCAGCCTGCGGAGGCGCTGGCTGGCAGCAGCCTGCGGAGGCCTTGGCTGACAGCCTGCGGAGGCCATGGCAAGCAGCCTTCGGAGGCCCTAGCAAGCAGCGGCCTGCGGAGGCCCTGGCTGATTGCCTGCGGAGGCCATGGCTAGCAGCCTGCGGTGGCCCTGGCTGCGGCATTATTGGAGTATATGCTTTATGTCGCTTGCCATTTTACATCTTTTCTGGATGTTCAACTGGCTCAAACTCAGCTTCGAGATGGCATGACGGGATCTCGTATGTGCATTTAAATGTAAAATGTGGGAATGTTATGCAAAAAAAAAATGTAAGCTTTTTCGGCCTTTTTGAACTACCGGGGCATTTTTCGTGTTATTAGCCTTGTTTGCCTTTTAGAGGGAAGTTGACGTGCAAAAGTGAAGAAAAATTTTCCTCAAAGAAGTTGAATTGCTCGTAAGGGATGAAACTCTTGCCTCGATTGTTGGATGCGGAAGATTAAATTGATATGCGGAGGCCCTGGCTGGCAACTTGCGAAGGCTATGGCTGGTTGCCTGCGGAGGCCATGGTTGGCTGCCTGCAGATGTCCTGGCTAGCTGCGTGCGGAGGCCATGGCTTGCTGCCTGCGGAGGCCCTGGCTGGCTGCCTGCGGAGGCCATGGCTGGCAGCCTGCGAAGGCGCTGGCTGGCAGCGGTCTGCGGAGGCCTTGGCTGACAGCCTGCGGAGGCCATGGCTAGCAGCCTGTGGAGGCCCTGGCTGGTACCCTGCGGAGGCCTTGGCTATGGCATTATTGGAGTATATGCTTTATGTCGCTTGCCATTTTACATCTTTTCTGGATGTTCATCTGTTTCCAACTCAGCTTCGAGATGGCATGACGGGATCTCGTATGTGCATTTAAATGTAAAATGTGGGAATGTTATGCAAAAAAAAAATGTAAGCTTTTTTGGCCTTTTTGAACTACCGGGGCATTTTTCGTGTTATTAGCCTTGTTTGCCTTTTAGAGGGAAGTTGACGTGCAAAAGAGAAGAAAAATTTTCCTCAAAGAAGTTGAATTGCTCGTAAGGGATGAAACTCTTGCCTCGATTGTTGGATGCGGAAGATTAAATTGATATGCGGAGGCCCTGGCTGGCAACTTGCGAAGGCTATGGCTGGTTGCCTGCGGAGGCAATGGTTGGCTGCCTGCAGATGTCCTGGCTGGCTGCGTGCGGAGGCCGTGGCTGGCTGCCTGCGGAGGCCCTGGCTGGCTGCCTGCGGAGGCCATGGCTGACAGCCTGCGGAGGCCTTGGCTGACAGCCTGCGGAGGCCATGGCAAGCAGCCTTCGGAGGCCCTAGCAAGCAGCGGCCTGCGGAGGCCCTGGCTGATAGCCTGCGGAGGCCATGGCTAGCAGCCTGCGGTGGCCCTGGCTGTGGCATTATTGGAGTATATGCTTTTTGTCGCTTGCCATTTTACATCTTTTCTGGATGTTCAACTGGCTCAAACTCAGCTTCGAGATGGCATGACGGGATCTCGTATGTGCATTTAAATGTAAAATGTGGGAATGTTATGCAAAAAAAAATGTAAGCTTTTTCGGCCTTTTTGAACTACCGGGGCATTTTTCGTGTTATTAGCCTTGTTTGTCTTTTAGAGGGAAGTTGACGTGCAAAAGTGAAGAAAAATTTTCCTCAAAGAAGTTGAATTGCTCGTAAGGGATGAAACTCTTGCCTCGATTGTTGGATGCGGAAGATTAAATTGATATGCGGAGGCCCTGGCTGGCAACTTGCGAAGGCTATGGCTGGTTGCCTGCGGAGGCCATGGTTGGCTGCCTGCAGATGTCCTGGCTAGCTGCGTGC
>JAGYWB010000048.1:60000-62500 GCA_022539455.1 Dendrobium nobile | reverse complement strand
ACCTTAGGAATCAGGATGACAAGGGTTTCCTTCCAACTATGATGCATAACCCCCGTCGTAAAGAAATCTCTAATAGCCGAGAGGACCTCCTTCTGAACAATGTCCCAGTAGAAACGAAAGAAAGAGGCGGAGATGCCGTCCCGGCCCGGCGCCCGGTTTTTGCCCAGGCTGCGCACAGCCTCCCAGATTTCAGCATCCGAAACCTCCTCCACAAGAGCACCAAGATGCTGCTCTTGGAGTCTGTCCAAAGCACCAAACTTCGGCCAAGCCAGAAGGTCAGCAGCCCGATCTCTCCACTTAGCCCGAAAGAAATCCAAAAACACCTCCTGGATCCGATCCGGATCATACTCCAGACCCCCGCCGTCCATCTGAGTACACAGGATACGATTGTCCCTTCTACGACCAGTGGCAACCACATGAAAAAAGTGCGAGTTGGCATCACCTTCCTCAATCCAACGAACCTTAGCGCGTTGTCTCCACCACACAGTCAGGCGGTTCAGCGTGTCATTAAGTTCACCCACGGCTTTACGTAACTCCAGTTCTTGTACACCGCGTAGGCCATCCTCCGAGCAATCGGCAGCTTGCAATTCGAGAATCCGCCGCTCCGCATTAGCCTTTAGTTCGTTGAGGTTCCGCACCCGGTTTCGGCTCCAATAAAACAGTGCCCGAATAGTCCTCTGACACTTACGACCAAGCACCTCCGCTGGGGACCCAAAGTCAGCCCGGGTCCAATTTGTCCACACCACCCGCCAAGACGCGGGGAAGGTGGTCCAAAGATCCTCAAAACGGAACCACCTGTCCGACCTATTGGCCACAGAGGGCGAAAGGGTAAGAAGCAGCGGCGAGTGATCCGAGGCCACCCGACCCATGTGTCTCACCGTCGCAAACGGGGCTAGCTTGAGACCCTCCGAATTCAAAAGGCAGCGGTCCAACCGTACCCAGATGCGACTAGTACCATCCTTGTTATTGGACCACGTGTACTTAGGGCCCACGAACCCCAAGTCATGAAGATCCAGGTTGAGCATGAAGTCCAGCATCTCCTGAGTGCCCGCCGCGAAGCTGAATCTTTTACCCCCCTTCTTGTCGTCTTGGCTAAGACAACAGTTGAAGTCACCGCCAACCAGCAGCGGAATATCCGGGTTGCTGTGTCTCGCAATAGCTTCCCAAATATGACGCCGGAGGTGGTAATCCTTGTTGGCATAAACCACCGCCGTGGTCCACCGA
This sequence comes from Dendrobium nobile, assembly GCA_022539455.1. Taxonomy (NCBI): domain Eukaryota; kingdom Viridiplantae; phylum Streptophyta; class Magnoliopsida; order Asparagales; family Orchidaceae; genus Dendrobium; species Dendrobium nobile. The sequence continues at coordinate 61,276 of JAGYWB010000048.1, read as the reverse complement.
GCCCCGCTCGGTAGAGTGAGGTGCCCCACCACCACTTGGTCCGAAGTTTCAAGGACTTCAAAAAGCATGACATCCTTTCGCCAGAGCAAAAGGATACCCCCGGACTTGCCCCTCGCCGGATGGTGGAGAAAGTCCCACCCCGGGCCAATGAGTTTATCCACATCCCCTCGATCAAGACTTTCAATCTTGGTTTCCACAAGACCAATGAACCGCACCTCATTGTCACCAACCAGGTGACGCAGGTAGTTGCTCGTGTTTTTCTTCCGAGCCCCCCTGCAGTTCCAAAACATCGTTGTAGTCATTAGGCAACCATAGGGGAAGCGTCCCCGCCGACTGAGATTGAGTTGCCATCTTTCCTGCGCTTCCTAGGGGCCTCCTCAATTGGCCCCAACGCTTTTAATTCCTTGTCAAAATGAGCCTTCGAGGCCCCCAGTTTCGGTCTGGCCGGCCTTAATCCTGCCGAGAACAAGAGTGGTTCAGTGATCCCCGGCATCTTCTCCCCACGGCTGGGCCGGAAGTTCTCCTTCATTTGTCGAGCTTTGGGTTTTTTCACCACTTTCAAGTCCACTTGTCGCTGGGAATTCTCTCCAAGAGGCATATTGCTGTCTTCTTGTGGCTTCTTCAGCTGTCTTCGGCCTTTGCGAGGAGGAACCAAACTCCAAGGCCCAAATAATTTGTCATCATCACTAGCCTCCAAAATGGGACTTACCGTCCCGGCATCAGGACTAGACGGTGAGCAGGAGCCGGACTGTTCCGCACTCACCAAAACGGCCGAACGGGAATCCTTACCCAGACCCGAGGAACTAGACCCCGGGCAAGGCGTAATGGTACCCACCACCGTGGGGCTGCACGTTTCAATGCTCTTCCCACTTGGACCAGGGGTGTTATCAGCCCCATTTGGGGGCAATTTTCCCTTCGCAGCAGCCAGCGAACCGCCCGGCAGAGCCGCCGTCCCAGGAGTCAAAAGTGATGGGCAGTTGTCCTTGCGATGCCCCACACGGCCGCAGGCAAAACAAGACAAACCAAGTCCCTCATATTCCACACGCTGGTAGAATCGTCCCCTTCCGCCATCAATCCAGGTTCCGTGAAGGAGCTTCCGAGCAAGATCCATCTTGACGCAGACCCGGGCATATTCCCGTCGCCCACCAGCCCCTGTTTGGGCGTCAATCCACAGAGGCTCACCAAACATAGACGCAATGCGGATGATGTTCTCCGGGTCCCAAAACTGAAGAGGTAACTGTGGGAGGCGAATCCAAACTGGTGAGGACAGCCCCTC
>JAGYWB010000048.1:40000-52500 GCA_022539455.1 Dendrobium nobile | reverse complement strand
CGGAGCTATAATAGCCTAGAAAAATAAATTCGTTGGCGCGAAATAGATAAAGGGGGGTCAATGTGGTGGTTGTTATGCCCTAGAGGGCTTGCCCCAAGAAAAATTCATGGCCTGTTCGGTCAGTATTTCGAAGTTGGATATGACATGAGAAAGAAACTCGTTGGCACGCAAGAGAGAATAGGCGCTCCGTGCGGTCATTATTATGCCCCCGAGGGCTAGCCGTAAAACGCCAGGATGCCCGATCGAACATCGTGCCCGGGGCCTGGATAGCAGCGAGCTTGAGAGGTTGCTCGTGCGACATTTTTTTTATATAAATATCAAGACGCGCGCGCGCGTGCCGTGCCAAGTGCCAAGTGCCCAAGTGCCAAGTGCCACGCGCGCGCGTGCGTATGTGGAATAATGGCCCAGCAAGCCATCATTGGCTAAACATACAGCAGAGTAACAAACTCTGTCGCAGAACTCGATTATCATGCGAGGGATGACACTTGCCATCGATTGTCGGATTCGATGGTTGTTCGACTGGCCCAAACTCGGCTACCTTACGTGCATGGCGGGAGCTTGCCGTCCACATCTTTACTACGATCCTTTGGTTCGCCTGTCGTAGGAGTGCTTACTCTTCGATACTGGGTGGTGCCTTTGGGCTTAGTGATGTGGAAGTGCTTGACACCGTATTGGCACATGAGTTGTCGTATGCTCTGCTTCGATTGATTGGTGGTTACTTTGTGTGGCCAACCATCAATGTAGCAGTCCTTTCACTTGTTACATGTGCCTTCAATTGTTGGTTATGAAAAAAAGAGGTGACATGCTGCCCGTGCCTTCGATTGTTGGTTGCGAAAAAATATTCAGATGTGCCAAGTTACACATCATAATTGTGTCCCTCAAATCCAGCGTGACATTGGCCCTTAGTTGGAATTGCAAGTGTGCCTCGGCCCTTCTTGCCAATATTTCGAGACCCTGCTTGCCAACGTGCCCACGGCTTATGTATTTTGATGCATACGGGCCTCGGCCCTTCTTGCCAATAATTCGAGACCCTGCTTGCCAACGTGCCCACGGCTTAAGTATTTTGATGCATACGGGAATAAATGTATCCGCTAATAAATGAAGTGACAAGTCGCTTGTGCCTACGATACGATTATTGGTTGCGAAAGAATAATCAGGCTTGCGACGGTTCGTGCAGCCTGCGTGTGGAAGCCAAGGCTAGCAGCCTGCGGAGGCCCTGGCTGGCAGCTTGCGGAGGCTATGGCTGGTTGCCTGCGGAGGCCATGGTTGGCTGCCTGCGGATGTCCTGGCTGGCTGCGTGCGGAGGCCATGGCTGGCTGCCTGCGGAGGCCCTGGCTGGCTGCCTGCGGAGGCCATGGCTAGCAGCCTGCGGAGGCGCTGGCTGGCAGCGGCCTGCGGAGGCCCTGGCTGACAGCCTGCGGAGGCCATGGCTAGCAGCCTGCGAAGGCCCTGGCTGGCAGCGGCCTGCGGAGGCCCTGGCTGGCGGCCTGCGGAGGCCCTGGCTGGCAGCATGCGGAGAACCTGGCTGGCAGCCTGCGGAGGACCTGGCTGGCAGCGGCCTGCGGAGGCCCTGGCTGGCAGCGGCATGCGGAGGCCCTGGCTGGCAGCCTGCGGAGGCCCTGGCTGGCAGCGGCCTGCGGAGGCCCTGGCTGCAAGCCTGCGGAGGCCCTGGCTGGCAACCTGCGGAGGCCATGGCTGGCAGCCTGCGGAGGCCCTCGCTGGCAGCCTGCGGAGGCCATTCAAATGTACTAAGAAGTGCTCAAATAAGTGCTTTTTGGCATCGAGTTGGCATGTTGGGAACTCATGTGTGCATGCACAAGCAGAATATGCAATTATATGGCAAAAAAAAATTTAAGCTTTTTCGGCCATTTTGAACTACGGGGGCATTTTTGGGGTTATTAGCCTTGTCTGCCTTTTAGAGGGGTAGGCTAAACATACAACAGAGTAACAAAACTCTGTCGCAGAACTCGATTATCATGCGAGGGATGACACTTGCCATCGATTGTCGGATTCGATGGTTGTTCGACTGGCCCAAACTCAGCTACCTTACGTGCATGGCGGGAGCTTGCCGTCCACATCTTTACTACGATCCTTTGGTTCGCCTGTCGTAGGAGTGCTTACTCTTCGATACTGGGTGGTGCCTTTGGGCTTAGTGATGTGGAAGTGCTTGACACCGTATTGGCACATGAGTTGTCGTATGCTCTGCTTCGATTGATTGGTGGTTACTTTGTGTGGCCAACCATCAATGTAGCAGTCCTTTCACTTGTTACATGTGCCTTCAATTGTTGGTTATGAAAAAAAGAGGTGACATGCTGCCCGTGCCTTCGATTGTTGGTTGCGAAAAAATATTCAGATGTGCCAAGTTACACATCATAATTGTGTCCCTCAAATCCAGCGTGACATTGGCCCTTAGTTGGAATTGCAAGTGTGCCTCGGCCCTTCTTGCCAATATTTCGAGACCCTGCTTGCCAACGTGCCCACGGCTTATGTATTTTGATGCATACGGGCCTCGGCCCTTCTTGCCAATAATTCGAGACCCTGCTTGCCAACGTGCCCACGGCTTAAGTATTTTGATGCATACGGGAATAAATGTATCCGCTAATAAATGAAGTGACAAGTCGCTTGTGCCTACGATACGATTATTGGTTGCGAAAGAATAATCAGGCTTGCGACGGTTCGTGCAGCCTGCGTGTGGAAGCCAAGGCTAGCAGCCTGCGGAGGCCCTGGCTGGCAGCTTGCGGAGGCTATGGCTGGTTGCCTGCGGAGGCCATGGTTGGCTGCCTGCGGATGTCCTGGCTGGCTGCGTGCGGAGGCCATGGCTGGCTGCCTGCGGAGGCCCTGGCTGGCTGCCTGCGGAGGCCATGGCTAGCAGCCTGCGGAGGCGCTGGCTGGCAGCGGCCTGCGGAGGCCCTGGCTGACAGCCTGCGGAGGCCATGGCTAGCAGCCTGCGAAGGCCCTGGCTGGCAGCGGCCTGCGGAGGCCCTGGCTGGCGGCCTGCGGAGGCCCTGGCTGGCAGCATGCGGAGAACCTGGCTGGCAGCCTGCGGAGGACCTGGCTGGCAGCGGCCTGCGGAGGCCCTGGCTGGCAGCGGCATGCGGAGGCCCTGGCTGGCAGCCTGCGGAGGCCCTGGCTGGCAGCGGCCTGCGGAGGCCCTGGCTGCAAGCCTGCGGAGGCCCTGGCTGGCAACCTGCGGAGGCCATGGCTGGCAGCCTGCGGAGGCCCTCGCTGGCAGCCTGCGGAGGCCATTCAAATGTACTAAGAAGTGCTCAAATAAGTGCTTTTTGGCATCGAGTTGGCATGTTGGGAACTCATGTGTGCATGCACAAGCAGAATATGCAATTATATGGCAAAAAAAAATTTAAGCTTTTTCGGCCATTTTGAACTACGGGGGCATTTTTGGGGTTATTAGCCTTGTCTGCCTTTTAGAGGGGTAGGCTAAACATACAACAGAGTAACAAAACTCTGTCGCAGAACTCGATTATCATGCGAGGGATGACACTTGCCATCGATTGTCGGATTCGATGGTTGTTCGACTGGCCCAAACTCAGCTACCTTACGTGCATGGCGGGAGCTTGCCGTCCACATCTTTACTACGATCCTTTGGTTCGCCTGTCGTAGGAGTGCTTACTCTTCGATACTGGGTGGTGCCTTTGGGCTTAGTGATGTGGAAGTGCTTGACACCGTATTGGCACATGAGTTGTCGTATGCTCTGCTTCGATTGATTGGTGGTTACTTTGTGTGGCCAACCATCAATGTAGCAGTCCTTTCACTTGTTACATGTGCCTTCAATTGTTGGTTATGAAAAAAAGAGGTGACATGCTGCCCGTGCCTTCGATTGTTGGTTGCGAAAAAATATTCAGATGTGCCAAGTTACACATCATAATTGTGTCCCTCAAATCCAGCGTGACATTGGCCCTTAGTTGGAATTGCAAGTGTGCCTCGGCCCTTCTTGCCAATATTTCGAGACCCTGCTTGCCAACGTGCCCACGGCTTATGTATTTTGATGCATACGGGCCTCGGCCCTTCTTGCCAATAATTCGAGACCCTGCTTGCCAACGTGCCCACGGCTTAAGTATTTTGATGCATACGGGAATAAATGTATCCGCTAATAAATGAAGTGACAAGTCGCTTGTGCCTACGATACGATTATTGGTTGCGAAAGAATAATCAGGCTTGCGACGGTTCGTGCAGCCTGCGTGTGGAAGCCAAGGCTAGCAGCCTGCGGAGGCCCTGGCTGGCAGCTTGCGGAGGCTATGGCTGGTTGCCTGCGGAGGCCATGGTTGGCTGCCTGCGGATGTCCTGGCTGGCTGCGTGCGGAGGCCATGGCTGGCTGCCTGCGGAGGCCCTGGCTGGCTGCCTGCGGAGGCCATGGCTAGCAGCCTGCGGAGGCGCTGGCTGGCAGCGGCCTGCGGAGGCCCTGGCTGACAGCCTGCGGAGGCCATGGCTAGCAGCCTGCGAAGGCCCTGGCTGGCAGCGGCCTGCGGAGGCCCTGGCTGGCGGCCTGCGGAGGCCCTGGCTGGCAGCATGCGGAGAACCTGGCTGGCAGCCTGCGGAGGACCTGGCTGGCAGCGGCCTGCGGAGGCCCTGGCTGGCAGCGGCATGCGGAGGCCCTGGCTGGCAGCCTGCGGAGGCCCTGGCTGGCAGCGGCCTGCGGAGGCCCTGGCTGCAAGCCTGCGGAGGCCCTGGCTGGCAACCTGCGGAGGCCATGGCTGGCAGCCTGCGGAGGCCCTCGCTGGCAGCCTGCGGAGGCCATTCAAATGTACTAAGAAGTGCTCAAATAAGTGCTTTTTGGCATCGAGTTGGCATGTTGGGAACTCATGTGTGCATGCACAAGCAGAATATGCAATTATATGGCAAAAAAAAATTTAAGCTTTTTCGGCCATTTTGAACTACGGGGGCATTTTTGGGGTTATTAGCCTTGTCTGCCTTTTAGAGGGGTAGGCTAAACATACAACAGAGTAACAAAACTCTGTCGCAGAACTCGATTATCATGCGAGGGATGACACTTGCCATCGATTGTCGGATTCGATGGTTGTTCGACTGGCCCAAACTCAGCTACCTTACGTGCATGGCGGGAGCTTGCCGTCCACATCTTTACTACGATCCTTTGGTTCGCCTGTCGTAGGAGTGCTTACTCTTCGATACTGGGTGGTGCCTTTGGGCTTAGTGATGTGGAAGTGCTTGACACCGTATTGGCACATGAGTTGTCGTATGCTCTGCTTCGATTGATTGGTGGTTACTTTGTGTGGCCAACCATCAATGTAGCAGTCCTTTCACTTGTTACATGTGCCTTCAATTGTTGGTTATGAAAAAAAGAGGTGACATGCTGCCCGTGCCTTCGATTGTTGGTTGCGAAAAAATATTCAGATGTGCCAAGTTACACATCATAATTGTGTCCCTCAAATCCAGCGTGACATTGGCCCTTAGTTGGAATTGCAAGTGTGCCTCGGCCCTTCTTGCCAATATTTCGAGACCCTGCTTGCCAACGTGCCCACGGCTTATGTATTTTGATGCATACGGGCCTCGGCCCTTCTTGCCAATAATTCGAGACCCTGCTTGCCAACGTGCCCACGGCTTAAGTATTTTGATGCATACGGGAATAAATGTATCCGCTAATAAATGAAGTGACAAGTCGCTTGTGCCTACGATACGATTATTGGTTGCGAAAGAATAATCAGGCTTGCGACGGTTCGTGCAGCCTGCGTGTGGAAGCCAAGGCTAGCAGCCTGCGGAGGCCCTGGCTGGCAGCTTGCGGAGGCTATGGCTGGTTGCCTGCGGAGGCCATGGTTGGCTGCCTGCGGATGTCCTGGCTGGCTGCGTGCGGAGGCCATGGCTGGCTGCCTGCGGAGGCCCTGGCTGGCTGCCTGCGGAGGCCATGGCTAGCAGCCTGCGGAGGCGCTGGCTGGCAGCGGCCTGCGGAGGCCCTGGCTGACAGCCTGCGGAGGCCATGGCTAGCAGCCTGCGAAGGCCCTGGCTGGCAGCGGCCTGCGGAGGCCCTGGCTGGCGGCCTGCGGAGGCCCTGGCTGGCAGCATGCGGAGAACCTGGCTGGCAGCCTGCGGAGGACCTGGCTGGCAGCGGCCTGCGGAGGCCCTGGCTGGCAGCGGCATGCGGAGGCCCTGGCTGGCAGCCTGCGGAGGCCCTGGCTGGCAGCGGCCTGCGGAGGCCCTGGCTGCAAGCCTGCGGAGGCCCTGGCTGGCAACCTGCGGAGGCCATGGCTGGCAGCCTGCGGAGGCCCTCGCTGGCAGCCTGCGGAGGCCATTCAAATGTACTAAGAAGTGCTCAAATAAGTGCTTTTTGGCATCGAGTTGGCATGTTGGGAACTCATGTGTGCATGCACAAGCAGAATATGCAATTATATGGCAAAAAAAAATTTAAGCTTTTTCGGCCATTTTGAACTACGGGGGCATTTTTGGGGTTATTAGCCTTGTCTGCCTTTTAGAGGGGTAGGCTAAACATACAACAGAGTAACAAAACTCTGTCGCAGAACTCGATTATCATGCGAGGGATGACACTTGCCATCGATTGTCGGATTCGATGGTTGTTCGACTGGCCCAAACTCAGCTACCTTACGTGCATGGCGGGAGCTTGCCGTCCACATCTTTACTACGATCCTTTGGTTCGCCTGTCGTAGGAGTGCTTACTCTTCGATACTGGGTGGTGCCTTTGGGCTTAGTGATGTGGAAGTGCTTGACACCGTATTGGCACATGAGTTGTCGTATGCTCTGCTTCGATTGATTGGTGGTTACTTTGTGTGGCCAACCATCAATGTAGCAGTCCTTTCACTTGTTACATGTGCCTTCAATTGTTGGTTATGAAAAAAAGAGGTGACATGCTGCCCGTGCCTTCGATTGTTGGTTGCGAAAAAATATTCAGATGTGCCAAGTTACACATCATAATTGTGTCCCTCAAATCCAGCGTGACATTGGCCCTTAGTTGGAATTGCAAGTGTGCCTCGGCCCTTCTTGCCAATATTTCGAGACCCTGCTTGCCAACGTGCCCACGGCTTATGTATTTTGATGCATACGGGCCTCGGCCCTTCTTGCCAATAATTCGAGACCCTGCTTGCCAACGTGCCCACGGCTTAAGTATTTTGATGCATACGGGAATAAATGTATCCGCTAATAAATGAAGTGACAAGTCGCTTGTGCCTACGATACGATTATTGGTTGCGAAAGAATAATCAGGCTTGCGACGGTTCGTGCAGCCTGCGTGTGGAAGCCAAGGCTAGCAGCCTGCGGAGGCCCTGGCTGGCAGCTTGCGGAGGCTATGGCTGGTTGCCTGCGGAGGCCATGGTTGGCTGCCTGCGGATGTCCTGGCTGGCTGCGTGCGGAGGCCATGGCTGGCTGCCTGCGGAGGCCCTGGCTGGCTGCCTGCGGAGGCCATGGCTAGCAGCCTGCGGAGGCGCTGGCTGGCAGCGGCCTGCGGAGGCCCTGGCTGACAGCCTGCGGAGGCCATGGCTAGCAGCCTGCGAAGGCCCTGGCTGGCAGCGGCCTGCGGAGGCCCTGGCTGGCGGCCTGCGGAGGCCCTGGCTGGCAGCATGCGGAGAACCTGGCTGGCAGCCTGCGGAGGACCTGGCTGGCAGCGGCCTGCGGAGGCCCTGGCTGGCAGCGGCATGCGGAGGCCCTGGCTGGCAGCCTGCGGAGGCCCTGGCTGGCAGCGGCCTGCGGAGGCCCTGGCTGCAAGCCTGCGGAGGCCCTGGCTGGCAACCTGCGGAGGCCATGGCTGGCAGCCTGCGGAGGCCCTCGCTGGCAGCCTGCGGAGGCCATTCAAATGTACTAAGAAGTGCTCAAATAAGTGCTTTTTGGCATCGAGTTGGCATGTTGGGAACTCATGTGTGCATGCACAAGCAGAATATGCAATTATATGGCAAAAAAAAATTTAAGCTTTTTCGGCCATTTTGAACTACGGGGGCATTTTTGGGGTTATTAGCCTTGTCTGCCTTTTAGAGGGGTAGGCTAAACATACAACAGAGTAACAAAACTCTGTCGCAGAACTCGATTATCATGCGAGGGATGACACTTGCCATCGATTGTCGGATTCGATGGTTGTTCGACTGGCCCAAACTCAGCTACCTTACGTGCATGGCGGGAGCTTGCCGTCCACATCTTTACTACGATCCTTTGGTTCGCCTGTCGTAGGAGTGCTTACTCTTCGATACTGGGTGGTGCCTTTGGGCTTAGTGATGTGGAAGTGCTTGACACCGTATTGGCACATGAGTTGTCGTATGCTCTGCTTCGATTGATTGGTGGTTACTTTGTGTGGCCAACCATCAATGTAGCAGTCCTTTCACTTGTTACATGTGCCTTCAATTGTTGGTTATGAAAAAAAGAGGTGACATGCTGCCCGTGCCTTCGATTGTTGGTTGCGAAAAAATATTCAGATGTGCCAAGTTACACATCATAATTGTGTCCCTCAAATCCAGCGTGACATTGGCCCTTAGTTGGAATTGCAAGTGTGCCTCGGCCCTTCTTGCCAATATTTCGAGACCCTGCTTGCCAACGTGCCCACGGCTTATGTATTTTGATGCATACGGGCCTCGGCCCTTCTTGCCAATAATTCGAGACCCTGCTTGCCAACGTGCCCACGGCTTAAGTATTTTGATGCATACGGGAATAAATGTATCCGCTAATAAATGAAGTGACAAGTCGCTTGTGCCTACGATACGATTATTGGTTGCGAAAGAATAATCAGGCTTGCGACGGTTCGTGCAGCCTGCGTGTGGAAGCCAAGGCTAGCAGCCTGCGGAGGCCCTGGCTGGCAGCTTGCGGAGGCTATGGCTGGTTGCCTGCGGAGGCCATGGTTGGCTGCCTGCGGATGTCCTGGCTGGCTGCGTGCGGAGGCCATGGCTGGCTGCCTGCGGAGGCCCTGGCTGGCTGCCTGCGGAGGCCATGGCTAGCAGCCTGCGGAGGCGCTGGCTGGCAGCGGCCTGCGGAGGCCCTGGCTGACAGCCTGCGGAGGCCATGGCTAGCAGCCTGCGAAGGCCCTGGCTGGCAGCGGCCTGCGGAGGCCCTGGCTGGCGGCCTGCGGAGGCCCTGGCTGGCAGCATGCGGAGAACCTGGCTGGCAGCCTGCGGAGGACCTGGCTGGCAGCGGCCTGCGGAGGCCCTGGCTGGCAGCGGCATGCGGAGGCCCTGGCTGGCAGCCTGCGGAGGCCCTGGCTGGCAGCGGCCTGCGGAGGCCCTGGCTGCAAGCCTGCGGAGGCCCTGGCTGGCAACCTGCGGAGGCCATGGCTGGCAGCCTGCGGAGGCCCTCGCTGGCAGCCTGCGGAGGCCATTCAAATGTACTAAGAAGTGCTCAAATAAGTGCTTTTTGGCATCGAGTTGGCATGTTGGGAACTCATGTGTGCATGCACAAGCAGAATATGCAATTATATGGCAAAAAAAAATTTAAGCTTTTTCGGCCATTTTGAACTACGGGGGCATTTTTGGGGTTATTAGCCTTGTCTGCCTTTTAGAGGGGTAGGCTAAACATACAACAGAGTAACAAACTCTGTCGCAGAACTCGATTATCATGCGAGGGATGACACTTGCCATCGATTGTCGGATTCGATGGTTGTTCGACTGGCCCAAACTCAGCTACCTTACGTGCATGGCGGGAGCTTGCCGTCCACATCTTTACTACGATCCTTTGGTTCGCCTGTCGTAGGAGTGCTTACTCTTCGATACTGGGTGGTGCCTTTGGGCTTAGTGATGTGGAAGTGCTTGACACCGTATTGGCACATGAGTTGTCGTATGCTCTGCTTCGATTGATTGGTGGTTACTTTGTGTGGCCAACCATCAATGTAGCAGTCCTTTCACTTGTTACATGTGCCTTCAATTGTTGGTTATGAAAAAAAGAGGTGACATGCTGCCCGTGCCTTCGATTGTTGGTTGCGAAAAAATATTCAGATGTGCCAAGTTACACATCATAATTGTGTCCCTCAAATCCAGCGTGACATTGGCCCTTAGTTGGAATTGCAAGTGTGCCTCGGCCCTTCTTGCCAATATTTCGAGACCCTGCTTGCCAACGTGCCCACGGCTTATGTATTTTGATGCATACGGGCCTCGGCCCTTCTTGCCAATAATTCGAGACCCTGCTTGCCAACGTGCCCACGGCTTAAGTATTTTGATGCATACGGGAATAAATGTATCCGCTAATAAATGAAGTGACAAGTCGCTTGTGCCTACGATACGATTATTGGTTGCGAAAGAATAATCAGGCTTGCGACGGTTCGTGCAGCCTGCGTGTGGAAGCCAAGGCTAGCAGCCTGCGGAGGCCCTGGCTGGCAGCTTGCGGAGGCTATGGCTGGTTGCCTGCGGAGGCCATGGTTGGCTGCCTGCGGATGTCCTGGCTGGCTGCGTGCGGAGGCCATGGCTGGCTGCCTGCGGAGGCCCTGGCTGGCTGCCTGCGGAGGCCATGGCTAGCAGCCTGCGGAGGCGCTGGCTGGCAGCGGCCTGCGGAGGCCCTGGCTGACAGCCTGCGGAGGCCATGGCTAGCAGCCTGCGAAGGCCCTGGCTGGCAGCGGCCTGCGGAGGCCCTGGTTGGCATTATTGGAGTATATGCTTTATGTCGCTTGCCATTTTACATCTTTTCTGGATGTTCAACTGGCTCAAACTCAGCTTCGAGATGGCATGAGGGGATCTCGTTTGTGCATTTAAATGTAAAATGTGGGAATGTTATGCAAAAAAAAAATGTAAGCTTTTTCGGCCTTTTTGAACTACCGGGGCATTTTTCGTGTTATTAGCCTTGTTTGTCTTTTAGAGGGAAGTTGACGTGCAAAAGTGAAGAAAAATTTTCCTCAAAGAAGTTGAATTGCTCGTAAGGGATGAAACTCTTGCCTCGATTGTTGGATGCGGAAGATTAAATTGATATGCGGAGGCCCTGGCTGGCAACTTGCGAAGGCTATGGCTGGTTGCCTGCGGAGGCCATGGTAAGCAGCCTGCGGAGGCCATGGCTGGCTGCCTGCGGAGGCCCTGGCTGGCTGCCTGCGGAGGCCATGGCTAGCAGCCTGCGGAGGCGCTGGCTGGCAGCAGCCTGCGGAGGCCTTGGCTGACAGCCTGCGGAGGCCATGGCAAGCAGCCTTCGGAGGCCCTAGCAAGCAGCGGCCTGCGGAGGCCCTGGCTGATTGCCTGCGGAGGCCATGGCTAGCAGCCTGCGGTGGCCCTGGCTGCGGCATTATTGGAGTATATGCTTTATGTCGCTTGCCATTTTACATCTTTTCTGGATGTTCAACTGGCTCAAACTCAGCTTCGAGATGGCATGACGGGATCTCGTATGTGCATTTAAATGTAAAATGTGGGAATGTTATGCAAAAAAAAAATGTAAGCTTTTTCGGCCTTTTTGAACTACCGGGGCATTTTTCGTGTTATTAGCCTTGTTTGCCTTTTAGAGGGAAGTTGACGTGCAAAAGTGAAGAAAAATTTTCCTCAAAGAAGTTGAATTGCTCGTAAGGGATGAAACTCTTGCCTCGATTGTTGGATGCGGAAGATTAAATTGATATGCGGAGGCCCTGGCTGGCAACTTGCGAAGGCTATGGCTGGTTGCCTGCGGAGGCCATGGTTGGCTGCCTGCAGATGTCCTGGCTAGCTGCGTGCGGAGGCCATGGCTTGCTGCCTGCGGAGGCCCTGGCTGGCTGCCTGCGGAGGCCATGGCTGGCAGCCTGCGAAGGCGCTGGCTGGCAGCGGTCTGCGGAGGCCTTGGCTGACAGCCTGCGGAGGCCATGGCTAGCAGCCTGTGGAGGCCCTGGCTGGCAGCGGCGTGCGGAGGCCCTGGCTGGTACCCTGCGGAGGCCTTGGCTATGGCATTATTGGAGTATATGCTTTATGTCGCTTGCCATTTTACATCTTTTCTGGATGTTCATCTGTTTCCAACTCAGCTTCGAGATGGCATGATGGGATCTCGTTTGTGCATTTAAATGTAAAATGTTGGAATGTTATGCAAAAAAAAAAATGTAAGCTTTTTTGGCCTTTTTGAACTACCGGGGCATTTTTCGTGTTATTAGCCTTGTTTGCCTTTTAGAGGGAAATTGACGTGCAAAAGAGAAGAAAAATTTTCCTCAAAGAAGTTGAATTGCTCGTAAGGGATGAAACTCTTGCCTCGATTGTTGGATGCGGAAGATTAAATTGATATGCGGAGGCCCTGGCTGGCAACTTGCGAAGGCTATGGCTGGTTGCCTGCGGAGGCAATGGTTGGCTGCCTGCAGATGTCCTGGCTGGCTGCGTGCGGAGGCCGTGGCTGGCTGCCTGCGGAGGCCCTGGCTGGCTGCCTGCGGAGGCCATGGCTAGCAGCCTGCGGAGGCCTTGGCTGACAGCCTGCGGAGGCCTTGGCTGACAGCCTGCGGAGGCCATGGCAAGCAGCCTTCGGAGGCCCTAGCAAGCAGCGGCCTGCGGAGGCCCTGGCTGATAGCCTGCGGAGGCCATGGCTAGCAGCCTGCGGTGGCCCTGGCTGTGGCATTATTGGAGTATATGCTTTTTGTCGCTTGCCATTTTACATCTTTTCTGGATGTTCAACTGGCTCAAACT
>JAGYWB010000048.1:32500-35000 GCA_022539455.1 Dendrobium nobile | reverse complement strand
TTTAGGGAAGGAAATACATTGCATTACCCAGCATATGAACCGAGACGGGAAGCCCATTCGTGCCATCACTTGCTCGAGAGTATCCCAGGCCATGCAGTCGTAGGCCTGCTCCATATCGACCTTCAAGGCCATTAATCCCGCCGCCTTAGTGGAGTGTTGGAAAGTGCTTATCATTTCCTGCGCCAGTAACCCATGATTGGAGATGGAACGGCCGGGCACAAAGGCCCCTTGTTCCTCTCCAATGAGATCGGCAAGGATCGGCTTCATTCTGCAAACCAAAATCTTCGCGATGACCTTGTAAATAGACTGGCAAAGGCTAATCGGCCGGAATTTGGCCGGCGAGTCCGCGTTCCCCACCTTGGGGATGAGAATAATCAGAGTTTCCCGCCATTTGTTATTCATGGTATTAGTTTCAAAGAAATCTCGGATCGCCAAGAGCACATCATTCTTAATAATAGGCCAGTAGAACTTAAGGAACGAAGTAGAAATGCCATCACGACCCGGGGCTCTATTATTGCCCATGCTGTGAACCGCCGCCCACACCTCAGCCTCAGAAACATCAGCGGTAAGAATAGAGCCAAAATGACTAGGGAGACGATCATTTTCCTCGAAGTTGGGCCAATTCTCCAAACAAGCATTCCTATTGCGCCATTTATCTCGGAAGAAATCCATGAAAACCATTTTAATTGCAGCCGGGTCGGTCTCCAGCCGGTCATCCTCCACGGTTACCCCAACAATGCGGTTGTCACGCCGCCGGCCCGAAGCAGCCAAATGGAAAAAATGGGAATTGCCATCCCCCTCCTCCAGCCATCTGACCTTCGCACGTTGTCGCCACCAAATTGTGAGCCGGGCAAGAGTATCGTTAAGCTCACCAACACATTTCCGGAGCTCAGCCTCTAACTCCCCGCTCATGCCCGTAGAGCTGCAGTCCAGCTCCTGTAGCTCCAAAATCCGCCTCTCCAGCGTGCCCCGGAGAGCCGTGAGGTTCCGAAGGCGGCTCCGGCTCCAGTGCACCAAAGCACGCAGCGTGCGAGAGCATTTCCTGTCAAGAACCTCCGCCGGCGTGCCAGTGGTATTGCGGTTCCAATGCTGCCAAACCAGCCGCCAGGTAGCTGGATAAGTAGTCCAGACATCCTCAAATCTCGGCCACCAGTCCGTGTTGGATTTCTCCACCGAGCCAAGGGTCAAAAGCAGCGGCGTGTGATCAGACGCCACACGGCCCAAGT
This sequence comes from Dendrobium nobile, assembly GCA_022539455.1. Taxonomy (NCBI): domain Eukaryota; kingdom Viridiplantae; phylum Streptophyta; class Magnoliopsida; order Asparagales; family Orchidaceae; genus Dendrobium; species Dendrobium nobile. The sequence continues at coordinate 33,774 of JAGYWB010000048.1, read as the reverse complement.
GTCGCACCTTGGCTAATGGGGCACCCGACAGCCCCGCAGAATTCATGAGAACTCGATCCAGCCGAACCCAAATTCGGCTATTCCCCTCCTTATTATTAGTCCAGGTAAACCTCGGACCAACAAACCCGAGGTCATGCAAATCGTTATTCACCATGAACTCATTCATCTCAATTACCCCCGCCGAGAGGGTAACACGCTTACCACCTTTCTTCTCCGTCTGATTAAGGCAGCAGTTGAAGTCGCCCCCCACCAATGCAGGGGAATCTGCATTAATGTGCAAGCTAATAATCCGCCAAAGATCCCGACGCCTTAGGTAGTCTTTGTTGCCGTAGACCACCGCCACCGTAGACGTCTCGCAATTGGGGAGAGTCAAGTTGCCAATAACAACTTGATCATGAGCCTCTAAGATCGAAAAGGACACCAAGTCTTTCCGCCAAAGGGTAAGAATGCCTCCAGATTTGCCCACCGCGGGAAAATGGAAAAAATCCCATCTAGAGCCAATAAGGCGATCCACATCAGCTCTGTCCAGGGACTCCACTTTGGTCTCCACCAAGCCAATAAAGTGCACCTCATTGTCACTCACAAGGTGACGCAGGTAGTTGCCCGTGCACTTTTTCCGGGCCCCCCTGCAATTCCAGAAAAGTGTCGTAGACATTAAGCACCTATAGGGGAACCGTCCCCGCCGCTCGTAGGTGTAGATCCATCCTTCCGCCGCTTACGCGGTGCTTCTTCAATAGGCCCCAATGCCTTCAATTCTTTGTCAAAATGGGCCTTGGATGCGCCCAATTTAGGCCGAGCGAGTCGGACTCCAGCCGTGAACAATAGCGGCGGCGTCAAGCCCGGCCGCCGATCACCTTTACTAGGCCGGAAGTTTTCCTTCAGCCGAGTCTTGCGTGGTTCCTTAATTTCCGCCAGGTTGACCTGGCGCGGGATGTTCTCCCCCAGCGGCCCTACCGCATTTTGTTCCGGTTTCTTGGACTTTTTCTTGCCTTTCCTGGGAGGCACAAGGCTCCAAGGGCCAAATAACTTCTCATCCTCCGTGAGGTCCTTATCAACCTGTTCATCCAAGCCGCCCCCAGGTGTGGTGGAGGATTGGCATTCCGACCGCATTCCAACTCCCAAGCTAGACCCCGTCGAGGCAGGGGCCTGCCCAATGGGCCGAGGGTAAGGCATCGGAGTAATTCGGCCCACAACCTCAGCGCCACCAATCTCCGGCGCTTGAATTTTGCTTCCCGAGCTTGATCCGCCTTCCCCGCCTGACTGTATTGCAATTG
>JAGYWB010000048.1:7500-25000 GCA_022539455.1 Dendrobium nobile | reverse complement strand
GCTTGCCTAGTCCATGAGCCTCCCAACATCGGCTACCAAATGTACTTATAAGTACTAAATTTTAGTTGTTTGGGCTTCGAGATGGCTTGCGGGGATCTCGTCTGTGCATGTAAAAGTAAAAAAGCTTGGTTGTTATGCAAAAAAAAAATTGTAAGCTTTTTTGTTCTTTTAGAACTACCGGGGCATTTTTGGTGTTATTTGCCTTATTTGCCTTTTAGAGGAAAGTTGACATGCAACGAATTAACAAAATTTTCCTCGCAGAAATCGTGTTGCCTTACAAGTGGAAACCTTCATGCCCCAAGGGCGAGCCGAGATAAATTCATGGCATGAACAGGCGGTACATCGGAGCTATAATAGCCTAGAAAAATAAATTCGTTGGCGCGAAATAGATAAAGGGGGGTCAATGTGGTGGTTGTTATGCCCTAGAGGGCTTGCCCCAAGAAAAATTCATGGCCTGTTCGGTCAGTATTTCGAAGTTGGATATGACATGAGAAAGAAACTCGTTGGCACGCAAGAGAGAATAGGCGCTCCGTGCGGTCATTATTATGCCCCCGAGGGCTAGCCGTAAAACGCCAGGATGCCCGATCGAACATCGTGCCCGGGGCCTGGAAAGCAGCGAGCTTGAGAGGTTGCTCGTGCGACATTTTTTTTATATAAATATCAAGACGCGCGCGCGCGTGCCGTGCCAAGTGCCAAGTGCCCAAGTGCCAAGTGCCACGCGCGCGCGTGCGTATGTGGAATAATGGCCCAGCAAGCCATCATTGGCTAAACATACAGCAGAGTAACAAACTCTGTCGCAGAACTCGATTATCATGCGAGGGATGACACTTGCCATCGATTGTCGGATTCGATGGTTGTTCGACTGGCCCAAACTCGGCTACCTTACGTGCATGGCGGGAGCTTGCCGTCCACATCTTTACTACGATCCTTTGGTTCGCCTGTCGTAGGAGTGCTTACTCTTCGATACTGGGTGGTGCCTTTGGGCTTAGTGATGTGGAAGTGCTTGACACCGTATTGGCACATGAGTTGTCGTATGCTCTGCTTCGATTGATTGGTGGTTACTTTGTGTGGCCAACCATCAATGTAGCAGTCCTTTCACTTGTTACATGTGCCTTCAATTGTTGGTTATGAAAAAAAGAGGTGACATGCTGCCCGTGCCTTCGATTGTTGGTTGCGAAAAAATATTCAGATGTGCCAAGTTACACATCATAATTGTGTCCCTCAAATCCAGCGTGACATTGGCCCTTAGTTGGAATTGCAAGTGTGCCTCGGCCCTTCTTGCCAATATTTCGAGACCCTGCTTGCCAACGTGCCCACGGCTTATGTATTTTGATGCATACGGGCCTCGGCCCTTCTTGCCAATAATTCGAGACCCTGCTTGCCAACGTGCCCACGGCTTAAGTATTTTGATGCATACGGGAATAAATGTATCCGCTAATAAATGAAGTGACAAGTCGCTTGTGCCTACGATACGATTATTGGTTGCGAAAGAATAATCAGGCTTGCGACGGTTCGTGCAGCCTGCGTGTGGAAGCCAAGGCTAGCAGCCTGCGGAGGCCCTGGCTGGCAGCTTGCGGAGGCTATGGCTGGTTGCCTGCGGAGGCCATGGTTGGCTGCCTGCGGATGTCCTGGCTGGCTGCGTGCGGAGGCCATGGCTGGCTGCCTGCGGAGGCCCTGGCTGGCTGCCTGCGGAGGCCATGGCTAGCAGCCTGCGGAGGCGCTGGCTGGCAGCGGCCTGCGGAGGCCCTGGCTGACAGCCTGCGGAGGCCATGGCTAGCAGCCTGCGAAGGCCCTGGCTGGCAGCGGCCTGCGGAGGCCCTGGCTGGCGGCCTGCGGAGGCCCTGGCTGGCAGCATGCGGAGAACCTGGCTGGCAGCCTGCGGAGGACCTGGCTGGCAGCGGCCTGCGGAGGCCCTGGCTGGCAGCGGCATGCGGAGGCCCTGGCTGGCAGCCTGCGGAGGCCCTGGCTGGCAGCGGCCTGCGGAGGCCCTGGCTGCAAGCCTGCGGAGGCCCTGGCTGGCAACCTGCGGAGGCCATGGCTGGCAGCCTGCGGAGGCCCTCGCTGGCAGCCTGCGGAGGCCATTCAAATGTACTAAGAAGTGCTCAAATAAGTGCTTTTTGGCATCGAGTTGGCATGTTGGGAACTCATGTGTGCATGCACAAGCAGAATATGCAATTATATGGCAAAAAAAAATTTAAGCTTTTTCGGCCATTTTGAACTACGGGGGCATTTTTGGGGTTATTAGCCTTGTCTGCCTTTTAGAGGGGTAGGCTAAACATACAACAGAGTAACAAAACTCTGTCGCAGAACTCGATTATCATGCGAGGGATGACACTTGCCATCGATTGTCGGATTCGATGGTTGTTCGACTGGCCCAAACTCAGCTACCTTACGTGCATGGCGGGAGCTTGCCGTCCACATCTTTACTACGATCCTTTGGTTCGCCTGTCGTAGGAGTGCTTACTCTTCGATACTGGGTGGTGCCTTTGGGCTTAGTGATGTGGAAGTGCTTGACACCGTATTGGCACATGAGTTGTCGTATGCTCTGCTTCGATTGATTGGTGGTTACTTTGTGTGGCCAACCATCAATGTAGCAGTCCTTTCACTTGTTACATGTGCCTTCAATTGTTGGTTATGAAAAAAAGAGGTGACATGCTGCCCGTGCCTTCGATTGTTGGTTGCGAAAAAATATTCAGATGTGCCAAGTTACACATCATAATTGTGTCCCTCAAATCCAGCGTGACATTGGCCCTTAGTTGGAATTGCAAGTGTGCCTCGGCCCTTCTTGCCAATATTTCGAGACCCTGCTTGCCAACGTGCCCACGGCTTATGTATTTTGATGCATACGGGCCTCGGCCCTTCTTGCCAATAATTCGAGACCCTGCTTGCCAACGTGCCCACGGCTTAAGTATTTTGATGCATACGGGAATAAATGTATCCGCTAATAAATGAAGTGACAAGTCGCTTGTGCCTACGATACGATTATTGGTTGCGAAAGAATAATCAGGCTTGCGACGGTTCGTGCAGCCTGCGTGTGGAAGCCAAGGCTAGCAGCCTGCGGAGGCCCTGGCTGGCAGCTTGCGGAGGCTATGGCTGGTTGCCTGCGGAGGCCATGGTTGGCTGCCTGCGGATGTCCTGGCTGGCTGCGTGCGGAGGCCATGGCTGGCTGCCTGCGGAGGCCCTGGCTGGCTGCCTGCGGAGGCCATGGCTAGCAGCCTGCGGAGGCGCTGGCTGGCAGCGGCCTGCGGAGGCCCTGGCTGACAGCCTGCGGAGGCCATGGCTAGCAGCCTGCGAAGGCCCTGGCTGGCAGCGGCCTGCGGAGGCCCTGGCTGGCGGCCTGCGGAGGCCCTGGCTGGGAGCATGCGGAGAACCTGGCTGGCAGCCTGCGGAGGACCTGGCTGGCAGCGGCCTGCGGAGGCCCTGGCTGGCAGCGGCATGCGGAGGCCCTGGCTGGCAGCCTGCGGAGGCCCTGGCTGGCAGCGGCCTGCGGAGGCCCTGGCTGCAAGCCTGCGGAGGCCCTGGCTGGCAACCTGCGGAGGCCATGGCTGGCAGCCTGCGGAGGCCCTCGCTGGCAGCCTGCGGAGGCCATTCAAATGTACTAAGAAGTGCTCAAATAAGTGCTTTTTGGCATCGAGTTGGCATGTTGGGAACTCATGTGTGCATGCACAAGCAGAATATGCAATTATATGGCAAAAAAAAATTTAAGCTTTTTCGGCCATTTTGAACTACGGGGGCATTTTTGGGGTTATTAGCCTTGTCTGCCTTTTAGAGGGGTAGGCTAAACATACAACAGAGTAACAAAACTCTGTCGCAGAACTCGATTATCATGCGAGGGATGACACTTGCCATCGATTGTCGGATTCGATGGTTGTTCGACTGGCCCAAACTCAGCTACCTTACGTGCATGGCGGGAGCTTGCCGTCCACATCTTTACTACGATCCTTTGGTTCGCCTGTCGTAGGAGTGCTTACTCTTCGATACTGGGTGGTGCCTTTGGGCTTAGTGATGTGGAAGTGCTTGACACCGTATTGGCACATGAGTTGTCGTATGCTCTGCTTCGATTGATTGGTGGTTACTTTGTGTGGCCAACCATCAATGTAGCAGTCCTTTCACTTGTTACATGTGCCTTCAATTGTTGGTTATGAAAAAAAGAGGTGACATGCTGCCCGTGCCTTCGATTGTTGGTTGCGAAAAAATATTCAGATGTGCCAAGTTACACATCATAATTGTGTCCCTCAAATCCAGCGTGACATTGGCCCTTAGTTGGAATTGCAAGTGTGCCTCGGCCCTTCTTGCCAATATTTCGAGACCCTGCTTGCCAACGTGCCCACGGCTTATGTATTTTGATGCATACGGGCCTCGGCCCTTCTTGCCAATAATTCGAGACCCTGCTTGCCAACGTGCCCACGGCTTAAGTATTTTGATGCATACGGGAATAAATGTATCCGCTAATAAATGAAGTGACAAGTCGCTTGTGCCTACGATACGATTATTGGTTGCGAAAGAATAATCAGGCTTGCGACGGTTCGTGCAGCCTGCGTGTGGAAGCCAAGGCTAGCAGCCTGCGGAGGCCCTGGCTGGCAGCTTGCGGAGGCTATGGCTGGTTGCCTGCGGAGGCCATGGTTGGCTGCCTGCGGATGTCCTGGCTGGCTGCGTGCGGAGGCCATGGCTGGCTGCCTGCGGAGGCCCTGGCTGGCTGCCTGCGGAGGCCATGGCTAGCAGCCTGCGGAGGCGCTGGCTGGCAGCGGCCTGCGGAGGCCCTGGCTGACAGCCTGCGGAGGCCATGGCTAGCAGCCTGCGAAGGCCCTGGCTGGCAGCGGCCTGCGGAGGCCCTGGCTGGCGGCCTGCGGAGGCCCTGGCTGGCAGCATGCGGAGAACCTGGCTGGCAGCCTGCGGAGGACCTGGCTGGCAGCGGCCTGCGGAGGCCCTGGCTGGCAGCGGCATGCGGAGGCCCTGGCTGGCAGCCTGCGGAGGCCCTGGCTGGCAGCGGCCTGCGGAGGCCCTGGCTGCAAGCCTGCGGAGGCCCTGGCTGGCAACCTGCGGAGGCCATGGCTGGCAGCCTGCGGAGGCCCTCGCTGGCAGCCTGCGGAGGCCATTCAAATGTACTAAGAAGTGCTCAAATAAGTGCTTTTTGGCATCGAGTTGGCATGTTGGGAACTCATGTGTGCATGCACAAGCAGAATATGCAATTATATGGCAAAAAAAAATTTAAGCTTTTTCGGCCATTTTGAACTACGGGGGCATTTTTGGGGTTATTAGCCTTGTCTGCCTTTTAGAGGGGTAGGCTAAACATACAACAGAGTAACAAAACTCTGTCGCAGAACTCGATTATCATGCGAGGGATGACACTTGCCATCGATTGTCGGATTCGATGGTTGTTCGACTGGCCCAAACTCAGCTACCTTACGTGCATGGCGGGAGCTTGCCGTCCACATCTTTACTACGATCCTTTGGTTCGCCTGTCGTAGGAGTGCTTACTCTTCGATACTGGGTGGTGCCTTTGGGCTTAGTGATGTGGAAGTGCTTGACACCGTATTGGCACATGAGTTGTCGTATGCTCTGCTTCGATTGATTGGTGGTTACTTTGTGTGGCCAACCATCAATGTAGCAGTCCTTTCACTTGTTACATGTGCCTTCAATTGTTGGTTATGAAAAAAAGAGGTGACATGCTGCCCGTGCCTTCGATTGTTGGTTGCGAAAAAATATTCAGATGTGCCAAGTTACACATCATAATTGTGTCCCTCAAATCCAGCGTGACATTGGCCCTTAGTTGGAATTGCAAGTGTGCCTCGGCCCTTCTTGCCAATATTTCGAGACCCTGCTTGCCAACGTGCCCACGGCTTATGTATTTTGATGCATACGGGCCTCGGCCCTTCTTGCCAATAATTCGAGACCCTGCTTGCCAACGTGCCCACGGCTTAAGTATTTTGATGCATACGGGAATAAATGTATCCGCTAATAAATGAAGTGACAAGTCGCTTGTGCCTACGATACGATTATTGGTTGCGAAAGAATAATCAGGCTTGCGACGGTTCGTGCAGCCTGCGTGTGGAAGCCAAGGCTAGCAGCCTGCGGAGGCCCTGGCTGGCAGCTTGCGGAGGCTATGGCTGGTTGCCTGCGGAGGCCATGGTTGGCTGCCTGCGGATGTCCTGGCTGGCTGCGTGCGGAGGCCATGGCTGGCTGCCTGCGGAGGCCCTGGCTGGCTGCCTGCGGAGGCCATGGCTAGCAGCCTGCGGAGGCGCTGGCTGGCAGCGGCCTGCGGAGGCCCTGGCTGACAGCCTGCGGAGGCCATGGCTAGCAGCCTGCGAAGGCCCTGGCTGGCAGCGGCCTGCGGAGGCCCTGGCTGGCGGCCTGCGGAGGCCCTGGCTGGGAGCATGCGGAGAACCTGGCTGGCAGCCTGCGGAGGACCTGGCTGGCAGCGGCCTGCGGAGGCCCTGGCTGGCAGCGGCATGCGGAGGCCCTGGCTGGCAGCCTGCGGAGGCCCTGGCTGGCAGCGGCCTGCGGAGGCCCTGGCTGCAAGCCTGCGGAGGCCCTGGCTGGCAACCTGCGGAGGCCATGGCTGGCAGCCTGCGGAGGCCCTCGCTGGCAGCCTGCGGAGGCCATTCAAATGTACTAAGAAGTGCTCAAATAAGTGCTTTTTGGCATCGAGTTGGCATGTTGGGAACTCATGTGTGCATGCACAAGCAGAATATGCAATTATATGGCAAAAAAAAATTTAAGCTTTTTCGGCCATTTTGAACTACGGGGGCATTTTTGGGGTTATTAGCCTTGTCTGCCTTTTAGAGGGGTAGGCTAAACATACAACAGAGTAACAAAACTCTGTCGCAGAACTCGATTATCATGCGAGGGATGACACTTGCCATCGATTGTCGGATTCGATGGTTGTTCGACTGGCCCAAACTCAGCTACCTTACGTGCATGGCGGGAGCTTGCCGTCCACATCTTTACTACGATCCTTTGGTTCGCCTGTCGTAGGAGTGCTTACTCTTCGATACTGGGTGGTGCCTTTGGGCTTAGTGATGTGGAAGTGCTTGACACCGTATTGGCACATGAGTTGTCGTATGCTCTGCTTCGATTGATTGGTGGTTACTTTGTGTGGCCAACCATCAATGTAGCAGTCCTTTCACTTGTTACATGTGCCTTCAATTGTTGGTTATGAAAAAAAGAGGTGACATGCTGCCCGTGCCTTCGATTGTTGGTTGCGAAAAAATATTCAGATGTGCCAAGTTACACATCATAATTGTGTCCCTCAAATCCAGCGTGACATTGGCCCTTAGTTGGAATTGCAAGTGTGCCTCGGCCCTTCTTGCCAATATTTCGAGACCCTGCTTGCCAACGTGCCCACGGCTTATGTATTTTGATGCATACGGGCCTCGGCCCTTCTTGCCAATAATTCGAGACCCTGCTTGCCAACGTGCCAACGGCTTAAGTATTTTGATGCATACGGGAATAAATGTATCCGCTAATAAATGAAGTGACAAGTCGCTTGTGCCTACGATACGATTATTGGTTGCGAAAGAATAATCAGGCTTGCGACGGTTCGTGCAGCCTGCGTGTGGAAGCCAAGGCTAGCAGCCTGCGGAGGCCCTGGCTGGCAGCTTGCGGAGGCTATGGCTGGTTGCCTGCGGAGGCCATGGTTGGCTGCCTGCGGATGTCCTGGCTGGCTGCGTGCGGAGGCCATGGCTGGCTGCCTGCGGAGGCCCTGGCTGGCTGCCTGCGGAGGCCATGGCTAGCAGCCTGCGGAGGCGCTGGCTGGCAGCGGCCTGCGGAGGCCCTGGCTGACAGCCTGCGGAGGCCATGGCTAGCAGCCTGCGAAGGCCCTGGCTGGCAGCGGCCTGCGGAGGCCCTGGCTGGCGGCCTGCGGAGGCCCTGGCTGGGAGCATGCGGAGAACCTGGCTGGCAGCCTGCGGAGGACCTGGCTGGCAGCGGCCTGCGGAGGCCCTGGCTGGCAGCGGCATGCGGAGGCCCTGGCTGGCAGCCTGCGGAGGCCCTGGCTGGCAGCGGCCTGCGGAGGCCCTGGCTGCAAGCCTGCGGAGGCCCTGGCTGGCAACCTGCGGAGGCCATGGCTGGCAGCCTGCGGAGGCCCTCGCTGGCAGCCTGCGGAGGCCATTCAAATGTACTAAGAAGTGCTCAAATAAGTGCTTTTTGGCATCGAGTTGGCATGTTGGGAACTCATGTGTGCATGCACAAGCAGAATATGCAATTATATGGCAAAAAAAAATTTAAGCTTTTTCGGCCATTTTGAACTACGGGGGCATTTTTGGGGTTATTAGCCTTGTCTGCCTTTTAGAGGGGTAGGCTAAACATACAACAGAGTAACAAAACTCTGTCGCAGAACTCGATTATCATGCGAGGGATGACACTTGCCATCGATTGTCGGATTCGATGGTTGTTCGACTGGCCCAAACTCAGCTACCTTACGTGCATGGCGGGAGCTTGCCGTCCACATCTTTACTACGATCCTTTGGTTCGCCTGTCGTAGGAGTGCTTACTCTTCGATACTGGGTGGTGCCTTTGGGCTTAGTGATGTGGAAGTGCTTGACACCGTATTGGCACATGAGTTGTCGTATGCTCTGCTTCGATTGATTGGTGGTTACTTTGTGTGGCCAACCATCAATGTAGCAGTCCTTTCACTTGTTACATGTGCCTTCAATTGTTGGTTATGAAAAAAAGAGGTGACATGCTGCCCGTGCCTTCGATTGTTGGTTGCGAAAAAATATTCAGATGTGCCAAGTTACACATCATAATTGTGTCCCTCAAATCCAGCGTGACATTGGCCCTTAGTTGGAATTGCAAGTGTGCCTCGGCCCTTCTTGCCAATATTTCGAGACCCTGCTTGCCAACGTGCCCACGGCTTATGTATTTTGATGCATACGGGCCTCGGCCCTTCTTGCCAATAATTCGAGACCCTGCTTGCCAACGTGCCCACGGCTTAAGTATTTTGATGCATACGGGAATAAATGTATCCGCTAATAAATGAAGTGACAAGTCGCTTGTGCCTACGATACGATTATTGGTTGCGAAAGAATAATCAGGCTTGCGACGGTTCGTGCAGCCTGCGTGTGGAAGCCAAGGCTAGCAGCCTGCGGAGGCCCTGGCTGGCAGCTTGCGGAGGCTATGGCTGGTTGCCTGCGGAGGCCATGGTTGGCTGCCTGCGGATGTCCTGGCTGGCTGCGTGCGGAGGCCATGGCTGGCTGCCTGCGGAGGCCCTGGCTGGCTGCCTGCGGAGGCCATGGCTAGCAGCCTGCGGAGGCGCTGGCTGGCAGCGGCCTGCGGAGGCCCTGGCTGACAGCCTGCGGAGGCCATGGCTAGCAGCCTGCGAAGGCCCTGGCTGGCAGCGGCCTGCGGAGGCCCTGGCTGGCGGCCTGCGGAGGCCCTGGCTGGGAGCATGCGGAGAACCTGGCTGGCAGCCTGCGGAGGACCTGGCTGGCAGCGGCCTGCGGAGGCCCTGGCTGGCAGCGGCATGCGGAGGCCCTGGCTGGCAGCCTGCGGAGGCCCTGGCTGGCAGCGGCCTGCGGAGGCCCTGGCTGCAAGCCTGCGGAGGCCCTGGCTGGCAACCTGCGGAGGCCATGGCTGGCAGCCTGCGGAGGCCCTCGCTGGCAGCCTGCGGAGGCCATTCAAATGTACTAAGAAGTGCTCAAATAAGTGCTTTTTGGCATCGAGTTGGCATGTTGGGAACTCATGTGTGCATGCACAAGCAGAATATGCAATTATATGGCAAAAAAAAATTTAAGCTTTTTCGGCCATTTTGAACTACGGGGGCATTTTTGGGGTTATTAGCCTTGTCTGCCTTTTAGAGGGGTAGGCTAAACATACAACAGAGTAACAAAACTCTGTCGCAGAACTCGATTATCATGCGAGGGATGACACTTGCCATCGATTGTCGGATTCGATGGTTGTTCGACTGGCCCAAACTCAGCTACCTTACGTGCATGGCGGGAGCTTGCCGTCCACATCTTTACTACGATCCTTTGGTTCGCCTGTCGTAGGAGTGCTTACTCTTCGATACTGGGTGGTGCCTTTGGGCTTAGTGATGTGGAAGTGCTTGACACCGTATTGGCACATGAGTTGTCGTATGCTCTGCTTCGATTGATTGGTGGTTACTTTGTGTGGCCAACCATCAATGTAGCAGTCCTTTCACTTGTTACATGTGCCTTCAATTGTTGGTTATGAAAAAAAGAGGTGACATGCTGCCCGTGCCTTCGATTGTTGGTTGCGAAAAAATATTCAGATGTGCCAAGTTACACATCATAATTGTGTCCCTCAAATCCAGCGTGACATTGGCCCTTAGTTGGAATTGCAAGTGTGCCTCGGCCCTTCTTGCCAATATTTCGAGACCCTGCTTGCCAACGTGCCCACGGCTTATGTATTTTGATGCATACGGGCCTCGGCCCTTCTTGCCAATAATTCGAGACCCTGCTTGCCAACGTGCCCACGGCTTAAGTATTTTGATGCATACGGGAATAAATGTATCCGCTAATAAATGAAGTGACAAGTCGCTTGTGCCTACGATACGATTATTGGTTGCGAAAGAATAATCAGGCTTGCGACGGTTCGTGCAGCCTGCGTGTGGAAGCCAAGGCTAGCAGCCTGCGGAGGCCCTGGCTGGCAGCTTGCGGAGGCTATGGCTGGTTGCCTGCGGAGGCCATGGTTGGCTGCCTGCGGATGTCCTGGCTGGCTGCGTGCGGAGGCCATGGCTGGCTGCCTGCGGAGGCCCTGGCTGGCTGCCTGCGGAGGCCATGGCTAGCAGCCTGCGGAGGCGCTGGCTGGCAGCGGCCTGCGGAGGCCCTGGCTGACAGCCTGCGGAGGCCATGGCTAGCAGCCTGCGAAGGCCCTGGCTGGCAGCGGCCTGCGGAGGCCCTGGCTGGCGGCCTGCGGAGGCCCTGGCTGGCAGCATGCGGAGAACCTGGCTGGCAGCCTGCGGAGGACCTGGCTGGCAGCGGCCTGCGGAGGCCCTGGCTGGCAGCGGCATGCGGAGGCCCTGGCTGGCAGCCTGCGGAGGCCCTGGCTGGCAGCGGCCTGCGGAGGCCCTGGCTGCAAGCCTGCGGAGGCCCTGGCTGGCAACCTGCGGAGGCCATGGCTGGCAGCCTGCGGAGGCCCTCGCTGGCAGCCTGCGGAGGCCATTCAAATGTACTAAGAAGTGCTCAAATAAGTGCTTTTTGGCATCGAGTTGGCATGTTGGGAACTCATGTGTGCATGCACAAGCAGAATATGCAATTATATGGCAAAAAAAAATTTAAGCTTTTTCGGCCATTTTGAACTACGGGGGCATTTTTGGGGTTATTAGCCTTGTCTGCCTTTTAGAGGGGTAGGCTAAACATACAACAGAGTAACAAAACTCTGTCGCAGAACTCGATTATCATGCGAGGGATGACACTTGCCATCGATTGTCGGATTCGATGGTTGTTCGACTGGCCCAAACTCAGCTACCTTACGTGCATGGCGGGAGCTTGCCGTCCACATCTTTACTACGATCCTTTGGTTCGCCTGTCGTAGGAGTGCTTACTCTTCGATACTGGGTGGTGCCTTTGGGCTTAGTGATGTGGAAGTGCTTGACACCGTATTGGCACATGAGTTGTCGTATGCTCTGCTTCGATTGATTGGTGGTTACTTTGTGTGGCCAACCATCAATGTAGCAGTCCTTTCACTTGTTACATGTGCCTTCAATTGTTGGTTATGAAAAAAAGAGGTGACATGCTGCCCGTGCCTTCGATTGTTGGTTGCGAAAAAATATTCAGATGTGCCAAGTTACACATCATAATTGTGTCCCTCAAATCCAGCGTGACATTGGCCCTTAGTTGGAATTGCAAGTGTGCCTCGGCCCTTCTTGCCAATATTTCGAGACCCTGCTTGCCAACGTGCCCACGGCTTATGTATTTTGATGCATACGGGCCTCGGCCCTTCTTGCCAATAATTCGAGACCCTGCTTGCCAACGTGCCCACGGCTTAAGTATTTTGATGCATACGGGAATAAATGTATCCGCTAATAAATGAAGTGACAAGTCGCTTGTGCCTACGATACGATTATTGGTTGCGAAAGAATAATCAGGCTTGCGACGGTTCGTGCAGCCTGCGTGTGGAAGCCAAGGCTAGCAGCCTGCGGAGGCCCTGGCTGGCAGCTTGCGGAGGCTATGGCTGGTTGCCTGCGGAGGCCATGGTTGGCTGCCTGCGGATGTCCTGGCTGGCTGCGTGCGGAGGCCATGGCTGGCTGCCTGCGGAGGCCCTGGCTGGCTGCCTGCGGAGGCCATGGCTAGCAGCCTGCGGAGGCGCTGGCTGGCAGCGGCCTGCGGAGGCCCTGGCTGACAGCCTGCGGAGGCCATGGCTAGCAGCCTGCGAAGGCCCTGGCTGGCAGCGGCCTGCGGAGGCCCTGGCTGGCGGCCTGCGGAGGCCCTGGCTGGGAGCATGCGGAGAACCTGGCTGGCAGCCTGCGGAGGACCTGGCTGGCAGCGGCCTGCGGAGGCCCTGGCTGGCAGCGGCATGCGGAGGCCCTGGCTGGCAGCCTGCGGAGGCCCTGGCTGGCAGCGGCCTGCGGAGGCCCTGGCTGCAAGCCTGCGGAGGCCCTGGCTGGCAACCTGCGGAGGCCATGGCTGGCAGCCTGCGGAGGCCCTCGCTGGCAGCCTGCGGAGGCCATTCAAATGTACTAAGAAGTGCTCAAATAAGTGCTTTTTGGCATCGAGTTGGCATGTTGGGAACTCATGTGTGCATGCACAAGCAGAATATGCAATTATATGGCAAAAAAAAATTTAAGCTTTTTCGGCCATTTTGAACTACGGGGGCATTTTTGGGGTTATTAGCCTTGTCTGCCTTTTAGAGGGGTAGGCTAAACATACAACAGAGTAACAAAACTCTGTCGCAGAACTCGATTATCATGCGAGGGATGACACTTGCCATCGATTGTCGGATTCGATGGTTGTTCGACTGGCCCAAACTCAGCTACCTTACGTGCATGGCGGGAGCTTGCCGTCCACATCTTTACTACGATCCTTTGGTTCGCCTGTCGTAGGAGTGCTTACTCTTCGATACTGGGTGGTGCCTTTGGGCTTAGTGATGTGGAAGTGCTTGACACCGTATTGGCACATGAGTTGTCGTATGCTCTGCTTCGATTGATTGGTGGTTACTTTGTGTGGCCAACCATCAATGTAGCAGTCCTTTCACTTGTTACATGTGCCTTCAATTGTTGGTTATGAAAAAAAGAGGTGACATGCTGCCCGTGCCTTCGATTGTTGGTTGCGAAAAAATATTCAGATGTGCCAAGTTACACATCATAATTGTGTCCCTCAAATCCAGCGTGACATTGGCCCTTAGTTGGAATTGCAAGTGTGCCTCGGCCCTTCTTGCCAATATTTCGAGACCCTGCTTGCCAACGTGCCCACGGCTTATGTATTTTGATGCATACGGGCCTCGGCCCTTCTTGCCAATAATTCGAGACCCTGCTTGCCAACGTGCCCACGGCTTAAGTATTTTGATGCATACGGGAATAAATGTATCCGCTAATAAATGAAGTGACAAGTCGCTTGTGCCTACGATACGATTATTGGTTGCGAAAGAATAATCAGGCTTGCGACGGTTCGTGCAGCCTGCGTGTGGAAGCCAAGGCTAGCAGCCTGCGGAGGCCCTGGCTGGCAGCTTGCGGAGGCTATGGCTGGTTGCCTGCGGAGGCCATGGTTGGCTGCCTGCGGATGTCCTGGCTGGCTGCGTGCGGAGGCCATGGCTGGCTGCCTGCGGAGGCCCTGGCTGGCTGCCTGCGGAGGCCATGGCTAGCAGCCTGCGGAGGCGCTGGCTGGCAGCGGCCTGCGGAGGCCCTGGCTGACAGCCTGCGGAGGCCATGGCTAGCAGCCTGCGAAGGCCCTGGCTGGCAGCGGCCTGCGGAGGCCCTGGCTGGCGGCCTGCGGAGGCCCTGGCTGGCAGCATGCGGAGAACCTGGCTGGCAGCCTGCGGAGGACCTGGCTGGCAGCGGCCTGCGGAGGCCCTGGCTGGCAGCGGCATGCGGAGGCCCTGGCTGGCAGCCTGCGGAGGCCCTGGCTGGCAGCGGCCTGCGGAGGCCCTGGCTGCAAGCCTGCGGAGGCCCTGGCTGGCAACCTGCGGAGGCCATGGCTGGCAGCCTGCGGAGGCCCTCGCTGGCAGCCTGCGGAGGCCATTCAAATGTACTAAGAAGTGCTCAAATAAGTGCTTTTTGGCATCGAGTTGGCATGTTGGGAACTCATGTGTGCATGCACAAGCAGAATATGCAATTATATGGCAAAAAAAAATTTAAGCTTTTTCGGCCATTTTGAACTACGGGGGCATTTTTGGGGTTATTAGCCTTGTCTGCCTTTTAGAGGGGTAGGCTAAACATACAACAGAGTAACAAAACTCTGTCGCAGAACTCGATTATCATGCGAGGGATGACACTTGCCATCGATTGTCGGATTCGATGGTTGTTCGACTGGCCCAAACTCAGCTACCTTACGTGCATGGCGGGAGCTTGCCGTCCACATCTTTACTACGATCCTTTGGTTCGCCTGTCGTAGGAGTGCTTACTCTTCGATACTGGGTGGTGCCTTTGGGCTTAGTGATGTGGAAGTGCTTGACACCGTATTGGCACATGAGTTGTCGTATGCTCTGCTTCGATTGATTGGTGGTTACTTTGTGTGGCCAACCATCAATGTAGCAGTCCTTTCACTTGTTACATGTGCCTTCAATTGTTGGTTATGAAAAAAAGAGGTGACATGCTGCCCGTGCCTTCGATTGTTGGTTGCGAAAAAATATTCAGATGTGCCAAGTTACACATCATAATTGTGTCCCTCAAATCCAGCGTGACATTGGCCCTTAGTTGGAATTGCAAGTGTGCCTCGGCCCTTCTTGCCAATATTTCGAGACCCTGCTTGCCAACGTGCCCACGGCTTATGTATTTTGATGCATACGGGCCTCGGCCCTTCTTGCCAATAATTCGAGACCCTGCTTGCCAACGTGCCCACGGCTTAAGTATTTTGATGCATACGGGAATAAATGTATCCGCTAATAAATGAAGTGACAAGTCGCTTGTGCCTACGATACGATTATTGGTTGCGAAAGAATAATCAGGCTTGCGACGGTTCGTGCAGCCTGCGTGTGGAAGCCAAGGCTAGCAGCCTGCGGAGGCCCTGGCTGGCAGCTTGCGGAGGCTATGGCTGGTTGCCTGCGGAGGCCATGGTTGGCTGCCTGCGGATGTCCTGGCTGGCTGCGTGCGGAGGCCATGGCTGGCTGCCTGCGGAGGCCCTGGCTGGCTGCCTGCGGAGGCCATGGCTAGCAGCCTGCGGAGGCGCTGGCTGGCAGCGGCCTGCGGAGGCCCTGGCTGACAGCCTGCGGAGGCCATGGCTAGCAGCCTGCGAAGGCCCTGGCTGGCAGCGGCCTGCGGAGGCCCTGGTTGGCATTATTGGAGTATATGCTTTATGTCGCTTGCCATTTTACATCTTTTCTGGATGTTCAACTGGCTCAAACTCAGCTTCGAGATGGCATGAGGGGATCTCGTTTGTGCATTTAAATGTAAAATGTGGGAATGTTATGCAAAAAAAAAATGTAAGCTTTTTCGGCCTTTTTGAACTACCGGGGCATTTTTCGTGTTATTAGCCTTGTTTGTCTTTTAGAGGGAAGTTGACGTGCAAAAGTGAAGAAAAATTTTCCTCAAAGAAGTTGAATTGCTCGTAAGGGATGAAACTCTTGCCTCGATTGTTGGATGCGGAAGATTAAATTGATATGCGGAGGCCCTGGCTGGCAACTTGCGAAGGCTATGGCTGGTTGCCTGCGGAGGCCATGGTAAGCAGCCTGCGGAGGCCATGGCTGGCTGCCTGCGGAGGCCCTGGCTGGCTGCCTGCGGAGGCCATGGCTAGCAGCCTGCGGAGGCGCTGGCTGGCAGCAGCCTGCGGAGGCCTTGGCTGACAGCCTGCGGAGGCCATGGCAAGCAGCCTTCGGAGGCCCTAGCAAGCAGCGGCCTGCGGAGGCCCTGGCTGATAGCCTGCGGAGGCCATGGCTAGCAGCCTGCGGTGGCCCTGGCTGCGGCATTATTGGAGTATATGCTTTATGTCGCTTGCCATTTTACATCTTTTCTGGATGTTCAACTGGCTCAAACTCAGCTTCGAGATGGCATGACGGGATCTCGTATGTGCATTTAAATGTAAAATGTGGGAATGTTATGCAAAAAAAAAATGTAAGCTTTTTCGGCCTTTTTGAACTACCGGGGCATTTTTCGTGTTATTAGCCTTGTTTGCCTTTTAGAGGGAAGTTGACGTGCAAAAGAGAAGAAAAATTTTCCTCAAAGAAGTTGAATTGCTCGTAAGGGATGAAACTCTTGCCTCGATTGTTGGATGCGGAAGATTAAATTGATATGCGGAGGCCCTGGCTGAGACCTTGCGAAGGCTATGGCTGGTTGCCTGCGGAGGCAATGGTTGGCTGCCTGCAGATGTCCTGGCTGGCTGCGTGCGGAGGCCGTGGCTGGCTGCCTGCGGAGGCCCTGGCTGGCTGCCTGCGGAGGCCATGGCTAGCAGCCTGCGGAGGCCTTGGCTGACAGCCTGCGGAGGCCTTGGCTGACAGCCTGCGGAGGCCATGGCAAGCAGCCTGCGGAGGCCCTGGCAGGCAGCGGCCTGCGGAGGCCATGGCTAGCAGCCTGCGGTGGCCCTGGCTGTGGCATTATTGGAGTATATGCTTTATGTCGCTTGCCATTTTACATCTTTTCTGGATGTTCAACTGGCTCAAACTCAGCTTCGAGATGGCATGACGGGATCTCGTATGTGCATTTAAATGTAAAATGTGGGAATGTTATGCAAAAAAAAAATGTAAGCTTTTTCGGCCTTTTTGAACTACCGGGGCATTTTTCGTGTTATTAGCCTTGTTTGTCTTTTAGAGGGAAGTTGACGTGCAAAAGTGAAGAAAAATTTTCCTCAAAGAAGTTGAATTGCTCGTAAGGGATGAAACTCTTGCCTCGATTGTTGGATGCGGAAGATTAAATTGATATGCGGAGGCCCTGGCTGGCAACTTGCGAAGGCTATGGCTGGTTGCCTGCGGAGGCAATGGTTGGCTGCCTGCAGATGTCCTGGCTGGCTGCGTGCGGAGGCCGTGGCTGGCTGCCTGCGGAGGCCCTGGCTGGCTGCCTGCGGAGGCCATGGCTAGCAGCCTGCGGAGGCCTTGGCTGACAGCCTGCGGAGGCCTTGGCTGACAGCCTGCGGAGGCCATGGCAAGCAGCCTTCGGAGGCCCTAGCAAGCAGCGGCCTGCGGAGGCCCTGGCTGATAGCCTGCGGAGGCCATGGCTAGCAGCCTGCGGTGGCCCTGGCTGTGGCATTATTGGAGTATATGCTTTATGTCGCTTGCCATTTTACATCTTTTCTGGATGTTCAACTGGCTCAAACTCAGCTTCGAGATGGCATGACGGGATCTCGTATGTGCATTTAAATGTAAAATGTGGGAATGTTATGCAAAAAAAAATGTAAGCTTTTTCGGCCTTTTTGAACTACCGGGGCATTTTTCGTGTTATTAGCCTTGTTTGTCT